>JAODXP020000011.1:0-25000 GCA_027497455.2 Sardinella longiceps
TACCCTGACTTTTGTCACCACATTATTCACTACCACATATGCTCAAGCTTGACAAACAGCAAAAGTGGTCACAATAAGCTGCAATGATTATGCAAAATAGTATACTTTATACGTTGTTATGAAAAGTAAACATCATGATCATATGCTGTGACTGAAGTTGGGCGATAGCACCACCTGCTGGTATTTTCTAAAGCAGTTCTTGCTGCAATAATTAGCTCACATGTTTTCATGTCATTGGCCTGGCCTATGTTTTCAATTCTTTCTTTTATTTTTATTATATTAACTCCAAACCACTGTGGACTGTGAGTTTATCAGGAATGAAAGGGAAAATAATATCAACTGTTACATTTTAGCCCATTTGGGGATGTGAATTAGCCTGGTTTTCACACATGCTGCTGATCTGCTATGTATATCAGTCTGGCCAGAGGGCCTTTCTCCACCCTTCCCCTTCAACTGAGATAGGGAATCCATCATTGGTTTCTGCGGAGGCATCTTGACCTTGATCTGTTGGTACTGCCTCATGGAAGTTGGACATGACATGAAATTGGCCGGGCTGCTATAGGCTAGCTAGCAGAACTATGTGTTATAACCAGGCTAGAGGTGAATAAGTGGAAGCAAAATACATCTATAATCGCAGTATGAGCGAAGGTGAGGTAGCAAAAGATCTGATTGTTATAGCTCTGGCATAAGCCAACAGAAAAAGCATGATGATACATGATAACCTACTCAGCCTATAGATTACATTATGAACAGAACAAGCATGATGATACATGATAACCTACTCAGCCTATAGATTACATTATGCATTCTTTTAGCCATCTTTTCTTTAAAATAATCACAGTAAATATCACCACACTGGATTCCACGGGTCTGAAAGGCATTGAATCATTGTGAGACTGAATCTAGAGCTACAATATCTCATCTTAAGGTGTTTTTTTTTTTTTCATATTTTAACAAAACATTACATTACAAGGCCATTTATCATTTTTTAAGCAGTGTTTGGCCATTCGTAATAAATTTTGGAAACAGGGAAGCGAAGTAATAAATATATTACGTCAATATTCCGCGCGAGGATTTTACTTCGCGCATCCATTACGTCACCGTTGTTGTCTTCAGCCACCATTTTGGAGTTGGGGTTGCTGTTAAAGAATAATGCATTTCAGACTTGAGTATTGTTTTTTACATATTCATTCACCGTTACTTCGATGACTGTGGTCAACACTAATTCTGAAGGAATTATTTTTTCTTTAGCTTTGCTGCTGGACTCTGAGAATCTACCATTTTGGCAGGAATTATCAAGATTTTCCAAAGTGGTGGAGATCTTAAACTCTCCATGCTGTAGGTTGCAAAGGTGACCAGTCCGGGTTGAATAACCAGAACTGCGCTCACGTGTAACTGTCAACAAGAGGTGTATCTTTTGCCATCTCAAAATCTTTGGTTGTTTAGTAACGATTAGCTTCCAGTCTGACAATACGGACAGCTAGCGTTAACATTGACAAGCTATGGAGCAGTGCTGCCTTAATGGCAAGGGCAGTAATATTAGTAAAATAGTAATATGGTGATATGTTAAATTTAACTCTGTCATCGGCTAGTGTTTGCGAATGCATTCAAAAACAAAAGTATCTAGTTAACGTTAGGTAATATTCGCTGTGAAGTTGCAATGGCAGCGTTACTCTTGCAACGTTACAGCAAGTCATGTAAGCATATCAAAGTTAGTACAGTTTGGAGATTGATATCGCGTAACAGATCTGGTGATTCAGGGAATCTCGACAGTTTGTCCAGTAAATTCATTCAACGAAAGCTTGAGTCGTGTTCTTGTCTCAAAGAGCTTTTAAAACCCAAGTCTGGTGTGACATTACCTCCACAAACGAATCGTGATGTAAAAGCACTTTATGCCGAGGTAAGAAGAATTCATTGTTTTGAATAAGAAATGTTCTCAATGTGTTATTTTTATAAATCCCATTTGTGCTATCCTAGAATCAAACAGTTTTTATACTGTGACTTCTGATCGAGAAACGTGAACACTAACGTTACTGTACGTCTAAGTTATCGTCCATTGTAAACTGCTGAATTCATTTTGTCAGGCAGTATTCAGTGTAATGATCCGTTCGTTTATG
Source organism: Sardinella longiceps (assembly GCA_027497455.2). Taxonomy (NCBI): domain Eukaryota; kingdom Metazoa; phylum Chordata; class Actinopteri; order Clupeiformes; family Clupeidae; genus Sardinella; species Sardinella longiceps. Next base: position 2,118 of record JAODXP020000011.1, read on the forward strand.
CAGCTCAACAGACCGCTGTACCCTCGAATATTGGGACTCACTAGGACATTACATGGAAATCAACATATTCTCAACTCTGTTGGTTTGTGGAAAACTTTAGGTGAGTTCATAATGTACCCTACCTTCATGTACCCTAATGTACCCTACCTTGGTGTGAATTCCTGTATTAATGCATCAAACATCTGTTTTCAGGGGGCCTTCATTACTTCAGTACCTCTGAGTCTCGCAAAGAGAAGAAAGATGGAGGCAAAGGAAAGGCTCCTGAGGAAGATGAAGGTAAGGGTTGTTCAGCTTGTTTTAGATCCTCATGGATAATGTTTATGGGTGTGCAGGTTCATCTGTAATCCAATTTTCAGAGGAGAAGAAACGTCGGGAGCAGGAGGACCAAATGTACCGTGAGCGCCTACGCACCCTCTTTATCATTGCACTGATCATGAGTGTCCTCAATTCCATCAACACCAGTGGTGGGAATATCTCGTGGAATGACTTTGTGAATGAGATGCTGGCAAAGGGAGAAGTCTCGCGGGTGCAGGTGGTCCCTGAGAGTGATATTGTGGAGATTTACCTTCATCCAGGAGCTGTCATCTTTGGAAGACCTGTATGTTGGCCCCTCTTGTCATTAAGTCAAATTGCCTTAGACTTTATACTCCATGTTCGAATCCTGATTTGTTTTCTTCTTTTTCTTTTTAGAGGTTGGCCCTGATGTATCGTATGCAGGTAGCCAACATTGATAAGTTTGAAGAGAAGCTGCGTGCAGCTGAGGAGGAGCTCAACATTGATACCAAAGACAGAATACCTGTGTCTTACAGGCGAACTGGTTTCTTTGGAAAGTGAGTGCTTTATTCTGACATCTTAAAGCTCTTGACTTGTTAAACCTGTGGTGATAGGGGAGATAATACTGATAACTTTGACATGTTCTTAACATCTCTCACCATGATCTATTTTGCCATAGTGCATTGTATGCCCTCGGTATGGCTGCTATTGGGGTTGCCATCCTTTGGTATATCTTCCGGCTGGCTGGCATGGGAGGCAGAGAGGGAGGATTCAGTGCTTTTGTGAGTCTTGATTTGTCTTGATTTAATCTAATTAGAATGCAACCATATTGTCCCTATTAATATGCCATTTTCATGTTTTTCTGTCAACAGAATCAGCTGAAAATGGCAAAGTTCACTATCGTAGATGGCAAATCTGGAAAGGGTGTCAGCTTCAAGGATGTTGCTGGGATGCATGAAGCAAAGATGGAAGTGAAAGAGTTTGTTGACTATTTAAAGGTAAGGGCGTATGAGAAATCTGTGAGCTTTTGTATATTTTGTCTTTTGTTATTTTGATATCTTTGTAGCAAGTAGCAGTAGCAAGCTTTGTTTTGTTTTTCTGACCATTGACTTTCTTTTGTAGAACCCAGATAGATACCTCCAACTGGGAGCCAAGGTCCCCAAGGGTTCATTGCTTTTGGGGCCCCCAGGGTGTGGAAAGACCCTCCTGGCAAAGGCAGTGGCAACTGAAGCTCAAGTGCCTTTCCTCGCTATGGCAGGGTCTGAATTTGTTGAAGTTATTGGAGGTGAGATGATGAATGACATGAAACATTTGATTCACACTGCTGAAAGCCCTCTCTAAAACTCTCGCCTTGTTAGGAATCTTTGGTCTGAACTGGCCTTTAGATTGACTGATGTGATTCTTTGCAATAGAATTCAAGGCGTACCCTATCGGTGGCAAATTGATTTGCTCAGCGAGTACGTCTAGCAATGAGCCATACTGTAGGTTGTACTCAGACATCGGTGGTGTTTAGCCAATCACAACGCTCTAGGTTGTATACAGACATTGTGGTGTGGTTTAGCCAACCACAACTCTCTGTGGCCAGGGAGTCGTTGGGTGAGCTTAGTGTTTGAATCGGCTTCTTCGCTGCTCTGATTAGTTGTAGCCATCATATTCAAAGGTCTATCGATTGTGGTCAGACTATACATTTTATGTTATGGTGTGGCTTGTCAGGCTGGGTCCAAATCACATAGTCGCACAGACATTGTTAAGTTTGTTTAGAATTTTTTTTTAAAAATCAACTCTTTAACAGGCTACTCCACTGTAATTGCATTCCTGTCTTCTCAAATACACTGCTTATGCAGCTGGTAAAGATGATGTTATGCAAATGGACAATGTCTAATGTTTATGCTAACTGTTTCAGCTTTCAGAGTTCAGAGTCAGATTTCTGATGGAGGTTCATGTATGTTTGTCAACAGGTCTGGGCGCTGCCAGAGTCAGGAGCTTGTTTAAAGAGGCTCGTGCCCGGGCTCCCTGCATCGTCTACATAGATGAGATTGATGCTGTGGGAAAGAAGCGCTCCACCAACATGTCTGGCTTCTCCAACACTGAGGAAGAGCAAACACTCAATCAGCTGTTAGTTGAGATGGATGGTAGGTTCAGAGATACAGACAGAGATACCAATAAAGAGAGGCTAAGTTCTTTTATTCCTTCCTTACCATCAGCAAACAATTGTTTTCTTTCTTGTAGGAATGGGAACCACAGACCATGTGATTGTTTTGGCCTCAACAAACCGAGCAGACATTTTGGACAACGCACTTATGAGACCAGGGAGATTAGACAGGCATATTTTCATTGACCTCCCCACTTTACAGGTACATTAAAAGTTTAAATACCTTTTTGGTCTACCAGCTGCATATATTTGTGTGGGTAATGATATGGGTGTTAATATTACTGACACTCTTTAGGAGAGGAAGGAGATCTTTGAGCAGCACTTGAAAATCCTGAAGCTCACACAGCCAGCAAACTTCTACTCTCTCCGTTTGGCTGAGCTCACCCCAGGGTTTAGTGGTGAGTTAGAGCCCACATTTATTTCTGCTCTAATCCACCTTGGTTGCATTAGAATGTTATTACCTATGTGTAACACCTCTTATAAAGCATACCTTACATATTCATTATTTCATACAAATCTGACCCATCATTTTTTTTGTAAAGGGCTAGTGCTTATCTAACACCTGGCTATATAATCCACTGATAATGTCTACAAGCACATTGTTGTTCATGAGTCTGTATGTGTGTGTCTCAGGTGCTGACATTGCCAACATCTGCAATGAGGCTGCCTTACATGCTGCCAGAGAAGGATTCAAGTCCATCGATACATTCAACTTTGAGTATGCAGTGGAGAGGGTCATTGCAGGTACTAGACAATATTACAGCTTTGGCTTTGCCTGTTAAAAATATTTTATAATACTCCCAATTGAATGGGTTGTAATAAATGGTGCACTTTATGGAGCTGTAAAACATCTTATGTCTTGTATTCTTTTATCTTAATAGTGCATCCTATTTTCCATCTCTCCAATGTGCTGTGCTGGTATAATTTTATGACTCACTGCGTTTCCTCTCGTTCTGCTGCTGCTGCTGCTGCTGTGTGTGTGTGTGTGTGTGTGTGTGTGTGTGTGTGTGTGTGTGTGTGTGTGTGTGTTTTCAGGAAGTGCAAAGAAAAGTAAGATCCTATCTAAAGAGGAGCAGAGAGTGATTGCTTTCCATGAGTCTGGTCATGCATTGGTTGGATGGCTGCTCGAACACACCGAGGCAGTCATGAAGGTAAACAAATCGAGCTCTGATAAAAAAAAGGTCCCGATTCGAAAGGGGTAAAGTCTGCTTAATGTAGCTGCATGTAACATCATACACATCCGCTAAATATTATTGATGTTTGTGTATGACTTGTGTTTCAGGTGTCCATTGCCCCCAGAACCAACGCTGCCCTGGGCTTTGCCCAGATCCTTCCCAGGGACCAGTACCTGTTCACCAAAGAGCAGCTGTTTGAGCGCATGTGCATGGCACTGGGAGGAAGAGCATCCGAGGCCATCACATTCAACAAAGTCACCACAGGTAGAACTCTGCTTACACAGGACCTATAGAAGATCGCACGTCAGATGTCCTAACACACACACACACACACACACACATTATACAAACATTATAGACAAGACAATTATAGACATACATAGAAAAAGTCAGCGTCACTCAAAGCTGTGCATAACTTTGTGTGTGTGTTTGTGTGTGTGTGTGTGTGTGTGTTTGTCCTGCCCCAGGTGCGCAGGATGACCTGAGGAAGGTGACGCGGGTGGCCTACTCTATGGTGAAACAGTACGGCATGTCCCCTAGTGTGGGTCAGGTGTCCTTCCCAGAGACCGAGGAACAAGGAGCCATCGGGCGCCGGCCATTCAGCCAGGGCCTCCAGGAGCAGATGGATCATGTGAGTCATGACTCAGCCTTTCATCTCCAATAGCAACAGCTAACTTACACACAGACAGAAATAGAGTTGCTAGTGTTAGCAATGTTGGTATTACTATTAGCAATACCAATTAATAGTTTGAATAAACTCAAGTTAACTTTTTTTTTGTGTGTGTGTGTGTGTGTGCGTGTTTCTTTTGGTGGATCAGGAGGCTAAAATGCTGGTGGCTCGTGCCTATAGACAAACAGAAAAGCTGCTTCTGGATAACAGGGACAAACTCATAGTGGTGAGGCTCTTACCGTCTTTATTCAGTGATTTACTGTACATACTTTCAGTCTTGCAAATAAAAAGATTTAGATTACGTTGAAATCTTGTATTCTATCGACATATAACATTTAATTTCTATTGTGTCTCTTACCCCCATGCCTACTTCCCTTATGTCCTTATATAGTTGGCAAATGCATTACTGGAGCGTGAGGTGGTGAACTATGACGACATTGAGGCCTTGCTCGGCCCCCCTCCACATGGGCCCAAGAAGATGATCGCCCCACAGAGCTGGATCGAGGCTGAGAAGGACAAGCAAGATACGGGGGAAGACGAGCCACGCCCACCCCAACAGCCTCCCAGGAAGCATGGAGAGGATGATTACAACCTCGGCCCTGTGTGAACCCTAGGCTAGTGTCTCAACCAGCTCACAGGACTGGCCTGAACTGTCTGGGCAAAGATGCCATGTAGATGGCTGCTTATATCTGGCAGATGATTATTAACTGGTTGCAGTGAACTTCTTTAAGTTGGACATTTCTTTGCAGATTTTTTGCAATGAAACAAAGAACACAGGTAAGGCTTAAGCTGTTCAGCTTATATACACACACCACAGGTCCCAGCAATACTGTAAGTTAAACAGAGAACAGAAATAATTGAAATACATGTAGATTACCAGTGTCAATTGAATGTAATGGGCCATGTTTGTACGAGAACTATGGGAAAGGAAGAGATAAAATGATGCATTACTTATAAATCAGCCAAATTCCTGTGATTTCTGAAAGGGTTAAACGAACTTATAAGGTCCTTTGTAGACATCACACAGTTGTCCCGTTTCTATATGCAGGTTTATCCTTTTCTGAATCAGTGTTACCAGCAAAGAATGAGATCTTTGCTGCAGACAGATAGTCCATATTGAAAGGAACAGCCTTACCTCAAGTCAGTAGAGGAACGGGACACCATTTGAACTCCAAGAGGCTTTAGAAGTGGAAGTATGAAAGTTATATTTTATTTTATTTTAATGCGTTAACTAAACACTGGTTGGCTAATGTAGCACCCAAATCAAAAGAAGCTGTTCAATGTTTGAGCTAAAATAAATTCTACAAGATACAACATGTCTTCTATTCATGAATATGCACATTTCCACATACAGTCATGGAAAGCATGTCACAGAGAGTTTGTAAAAGCCTGTTCTGGTTTATTAAACACAACATTGATTGGTACAAGGTAACATTTACAAATTTAACCTCATTCATGAAATAAATAGCACATTACAAAACATCCATATCCACTCAAAGACAATACATTTTTTTTTTACTTTCTTTTTAATGATTGCAGAATTAACAGTATAAAAACAAAAAGTTATACATCCATACTATTTTACTGAGAATAAAATGTTTTGTTATATGCTAAATAGGGGGAAATGAAGCACACTGAAATGTAATTGCTTAGAAAACATCAAAATAAGATACCTTTTAGCATGTGAAAGTGTGACTTCAATTCTTGAGAAGTTTGCCAAAATATGTATTAACACTATTGTATTAAACAGAAAAAAAATTACAAAAATCATCCGAGTATGATCAAGTATAACACTACATATTTACACTTCATATAAAAAGGTAGTAATGTACCACAAAAAGAAATCCTGCCTCACCAGATATTTGAGTCTTTTCCTTGCCTTGTTCACTTTTAATCTGTAAACTCCATCGTATATCATTCCAGAGGCTCTGCTGACTCCATTTCTGGAGGTCTGTGCTCCACATCTCCTGTATTCTTATATTTCTACATTCATTGATCCGTGGATATTACTTGCCTTACTACCAGATACAGTCATGACATATAGATATTCCCCGTACCATTTGTAATTCTCAGTACAGCTGACACAAACTGCTTTTTTATGCTGAGATGTCAAACAGGAAACTGATAAGACAACCAAAAATCCTTAAAGTTACTTCTAGCCTTTTTTTCTTCTGTTTACCATAAGTTCAACCTGACATACTTTTTATCTGTTGGCTTCCATGAGGCAAGATCATGACATGAAGTCTCATTTGGGGCGGCTGTCCTTAAAAAATGTACTGAAGAAAGAATTGAGCCATTGGAAAATAAGGGAACATGGCATATGTAGTGTACTGTATGTACAGTATATGACCTGACAGATGTCTGTCGCCATATGAGCACCACATTTGGAGATTTCAGGAAAGGATGGAAGATGATCAAAGGAGGCTCATAGGTTGGCCTCAAACATACTATGTAGACTGATGTTGAAAACTATAGGTTGGCTATGAGCGGGAGGGTTAAATTAACGTGGGTCATAGAGGCTGGCTAGTTTCTTGAAGCGTGGGCCCCAGTCATTGAGGTAGTCATAGTCCTGGTCTCCATCCGAGCTGGTTGAGGCCAAGGTGCTCAGGCTGCCTGCTAGAGAGCCGTCCCCCTCGTAGTCGTAGATGAGCGCGGTGTCATAGGGTGGTACATTGGGATCATTGTCAGCTGCTTCCAAACCCTGTAAGACAGGAGCACGAAAACACTATTAGAACCTATACCAGAATAAAACTCTTGGGAGACATTTGTTTGGTACATATTTCTATCACTGATCAGACATCCTTAATTAATGACAGACGTCATGTGAAAATGTAAGATTATAGCTGGGTAACATTCTTCATCAAATCACATTCATGTAATAAGGATATAAGTAATAAGCTGTGTTAATGTGAGAAATGTTAGACTCCCATCTTTGTGTAATAAAGGCAGCTATTCTTTGACAGCCCTTCATCTCTGAGAACATGACAACCCCAAATCAAGAATCATTGTGAGAAGAACTGAAGCACATTTCAGAACAGCTTGAAAAAGCATTGAACACCAAGCAGTAAGATGAGAGGAGGCGTTTTTGACAGAATAACGAGCTGACATACATCATTGATGAAGTCTTCGATGTCAGTGGGATCGGCAGGGGGCCTGCGGGGGTACATAGGCGAGGGGAGGTTATGTGGAGCGTCTTTCCTGAGCGGCTGTCTCCCTCTTGGCAAGCCAGAGACCGGGGAAGCGTAGGGAGATGGCGAAGGGACAATATCACTGGGGTTCCTCAGCAGATCAATGTTGAACACATTCTTCAAAAAGAAGACAAAAAGAAGGCTTGATTATCTCTGGTATTGTGACATTCATACAAGTATAAAATGTGTTTCGACATCTCATGAGAAGTTTTGTCAGAAAATCAAGCTGATCTTAAATTGGATCATGCAGTCCAGGCATTCTTGATGATGTGCTGGTTGGATGTGACACCAGCCATATGAAGTCTCACCTCATCCTCCTCTCCTCCACCCTGCTCGTCATAGTTGAAGACGTTGTCACGGATGTCATCATCTGACACGCCCACCAGAAGTCCACCTCCTTTCTTCATGTGGTGTCTTTTGCAGGCTCCTACTGCCACTGCCAAGAGCAGCAACACTGGGCAAAGAAAAACATATGGTTGAAAATCATCCAGTAAAAATGTCTCATTCACATTTTCACTTTTACAGTTTTTTAAAGAATTAGTTGGTTCTCGTATCTGAGAAACCTCACAACCTGGAAGACCTGCTAGGTTTGGGAATTGATAGGGTTTTATCAATATCAAGGCATTCTTCAGAGGTTTTCAGTATCAGCACATTGGCCAATTGAATAGCCTATGAACATAGCAGTTCCCAAGAATGAGGAAAACCACTGTGTTATCTATCTCTATTATTCAGAAAGACCAATTGACCATGGTCTGAAAAACATGACATTGAGAAGATCAAAGCGATAAGATTCCAGAGAATTGAAGCATTCGTTTCCCGGTTCAACTTGATTTGCGGTTCTAAATTCCCAACCCTTATTGGTTGCCATCCACCACCCTGTATACTCACCGAACAATAGAGCGATGCAACTCATGATTACAATCAGGGCGATGAGACTGATGCCCACTCGATTGCCAAAGATGGCATCGAAGATGGCTTTGCACTCTCCCTCTGCATTGCATGGACATACGGTGACATTCATCTCATTGAAGGAGCTGAGCTGGGGGACGCCGGAATCTGACACTATGATGGAGAGAGCGAACTCACCAGACTCCACATCTGCCAAGTGCTCCAGAAATGCATGCGTGTCTGCACAGAGAAAAGAGTTACTTATCCACAGAGCTATATAAACCTTCATATTATCCAAAAGCCACAATAGTCATTCTCAGTAAATGGTGGTCTAAATAACAAAACGCATGAGTTGGAAAGTGGCCATCCTTCAAAACAAGTAATACCATTGATCTGAGAAAGAGTCCAGTTGGGCGTCGCAAATGGCATTTCGAACGTGAAAGGTGCAGAGTGAGGGGGCATGTCTTCATCAGTGGCACTTAGCAGGACACCAGGCGTGTTCCTGTTGCTGCACACAATGGCACTCAGAGGGAAAAGTTGAGGGGGATGGTCATTCGTCTCAATTAGGGAAATCTCCAAAGTAGCTGCGGTTGAGATCCCGTTAATATCTACAAAAGAAGACAGAAAACAAAATGAATGAAATGTTAAGACTACCTCTGACGATGAAGTGGAGGATGCATTCATGAGGCCTAATGATCTTTCTTATGTCATGAGCTCAAAGCCTTATGACTCACCAGCATCAGATACTTTAATCATGGCGCGGTAAATATTGTCCTTGACGTGCGGGGAGCGGATATTGAAAAAACGTCTAGCTGTGACTTCACCAGTGTCACGGTTAATGGCAAGCCACTTCTCTGGGTCATGGCTGATCTCAAACCTAGGGGCGGATGAAGACAGAGCAATACATGACACAGAGGTGACACAAATGGCCTTGTGACCTCATGGTTGATACTTTGATCTAGGCTACTAACCTTAGTCTAGCATTGTCGGGGTCATGAGCAATATTTTTGGCAATTACTGTTCCAGGAACAATTGACTCCGGCACTTCTGCAATAATCGGGTTTGCAAAGAAGCGCGGCGCTTCATTTTCATTCATAACCAAAATAGTGACAGTAGCTGTTTTGGGGGGAAGGTCGATGGATGGACCCTCCTGTGGCACCATGTTGGACACAGTTAGGACCAACTCATGCTTTTGACTGGACTCATAGTCTAGAGGCTGCAGGAAAAAAAGAAACAATGTTCACACAATTACAACAAATAAAAGTAAATTGACTTTGGTCTTAAAATGTACGCTGCACCCCTGATCAACATTGTATTCTCCTTCAGCCTTGTTTTCCCCAACTAAATTGTCAAACAACCAATCAGTGAACAGAACCAAGGCCCTGCAAAGTAAACTTATGCCTACATAAAAGCGAAGAGACATTTTTATGTTTGTTATTATGTAAAATCCTCTGTCACCATGTATACCTCAGCTGCTACATGGTTTTCTTGTATACATTCAATATCATATTTTAGCTTAGACTGCCTGCAGCTACATTCTCCTTGTGTGATGCATAGAGGCACACTGTGTTTGCAACAACTCTACCAGTAGATGGCAGGAGAACTCAACCAATCCCCTAGTTCCTATACTAAGTAGATCTTCCCTACATGACAACATAAAATCTTACCTTTACAACTGATAAAATGCCCTGGTTGGTGTCTGGGTCTGTAGAGATGGAAAAGTGCGAGTCGGGATCCCCTTCTACAATGTTGTACTGAACTTTCCAGTTCTTTCCGCCAGGCTCATCACCATCAGTGGCATTAACTTTTCCTATGTCAGTAGCCACGGCATTCTCCATAGCTCTGAATGTGTACTATATTCACAATAGGATGCATATTAGTTGAACCACCAGGAAGAAAAAAAAACATTTGGAATAAAATTGTATGCCTGCATGTTTTGGGACTCACGTTATCAGGTTTGAACTCTGGAATATGGTTGTTAATGTCAGTGATGCTGATGATGGCATGGCCAATGCTGGTCAGCCCCTCTCCTGACATGTCAGCCACCTGAAGGGTCAGATTAAATGCCTGGATCTCCTGTTGTGGTAGAATGAGGGAATCATAAAGTAAGAAACAGTTGGTCAGAGTTTGGACCAGGGAAATTGCTGGACAAAAGGTTTTATGATGGCTTTTTAGTGTAATTCTGTCTGTTTGAAGTTGTTTTGAATGGTTTCTTAATCAATTGTGTAGCAGTTGACCAAGCAACACAGGCAAGCCTCAAGAGGGAGTCATTTTCCAAAACCATTGGTGCTAACTTCCATAGCAACTTCATAGATTTGAACGACACATTTTTTTTTTTTTTTAAAAAAAAGAAAGAAAAGCACGTCTACCTTTCTGTCCACGCCATCAAGGATGTAGATTTCCCCTGTTGCTTCTTTGATGCCAAAAGTTTTGTCAGCTTTCTTTGGTGGAATGCTCTCCTGTTTGACAATGGAGTAACTCAAGGCAGCATTGTCTGTCATGGGGTCATCCTTATCTTCCGCTTTCACACGCATCACTGACGTACCTGGAGAGTGACCAGTCAAGGCTATTACGTCAGTCTCATTACATGTCAACTAGTCAGAGACTTGAGAGCTTTTATGCACTCTTTGCTCTGGGATTATAGAGCCCCTATGGAGATAATATGGACAAAATAAAAAGTTCCTGCAAATCCAAAAGACAAAGCATGCTCCAGAAAGTTGAATTCATGTGTAGGGCTGAATCGAGTTGACTTTATTGAAATTGAATGATACTCTACCTGGTGCAGCAAACTCAGGAACACTGCCTTCAAATTTTGGTTGGGTGAAGTATGGTCTGTTGTCGTTTTGATCCAGCACATAGATTTCAATAGTGGTGGGACTCTCCAACCTCTGCCCACTTGGTGACAAGGCAAAGGCCTTAAGCTGCAAACACATAACACCAACAGATGTTGAAGATAACATGGCTTCCTCATCTTTGGTTCTCAGACACACATTCAGGAAAGGTCAGACACATCTCCTCGTCTTCCTTGCTAAAGCGCTACTTCCTGAGGGAATCGCTGATGAGGATTGTTAGTTTGAGATGTTTTGCATTTACCGTGAAACTTCTGTATTTTTCTCTGTCCAGGGGCATCTTGCTCTTGATCCATCCTGTTTTCTCATCTATCTCAAAGAAGTCCTTGGGCTCCTGGTTGACCCCTGGCCCTTCCAGCTTGTAGATCACCTCACCCAGGGAAACCTTGTCTGATTTGATCTGCAGTGGAGAGAGAGAGAGCATGGTAATCAGAAGCCCATTGGTTTCTGTGGGACAGGACTACGCAATGCGCTCTGGTATGTTTTCAGCTCTTAATGGCTGTCCTGGGAACAGTCTTCACACCATCTTTAGTGACCTTAAGAAAATAAAAGACCAGAGAAACTGACAACACTTTTTTTTTGGTGTGATGTGTTTTGAGAGGAAGTGTAGAATACGGAATGTCCTCATGATGACCCATACTCCACCTCTCCACCCCCAAACACAGATCATCCATAGAATTGTTCTGGCATTTAAGGATTTCATTGCATTGGGTGGTGTAGACATCATTAGCGAGAAAAGTGCCGTCTACACTAAAACATTATACATTTTGCTATCTCAAGAAGCTTTCCCCCAGTTAAGAAAAACAACTCAAATTTGCCTACTGAAACCCATAAATGCTATTGATATGTTTAAGTATATTTACATGGCCTGATTACACAGCCATCACATTGTCTTCGAGCAGGAGCCTGCTATACTTTTAGCCTAGGATCAGATTTTGCACTTGCTCACCTGCACAAGCTTTTCTGGGATCATTTTGCTGTTCTCAAGCACACGGATGGGTGGGATAATCCAGTCCCTCTTCACCCTGGCCAGCCCACCCCTGGCCTGTCGCCACGGATACAGAGCGGCTGGGTTGAGTCCATGCTGTTCCGTCTGGGAGCTCAGCCAGACCTGCAGCACACAGAGGAAGAAGAGCAGAATGTGTTTGAGCTTCCTGTGTATAGGCCAGGCTATGCAGCCTTGTAAAGGTCTCAGTCACTCAGTCAGAATTTACAACAAACATATGATACTGTACATCAAATGCATGTTCCTTATTTAAACTTAACAATTCACTGTACAGCAAACAGACAACACAAAAAATGCTTTCAATAAGACCAGTTGGATAGATAGATAGATAGATAGATAGATAGATAGATAGATAGATAGATAGATAGATAGATAGATAGATAGATAGATAGATAGATAGATAGATAGATAGATAGATAGATAAATAAAAATTGCCTTCAAGCATGCCTTGTCATGACTGAGTGATCCAAAGCAAATGCCATGACCAAAATATACTCAGTAGTACCTATGGATTCTTGCTTTGTGGTTAAATTGTGCATAGTCAGACATTGTATTATAATACCTACTTGAATGATAAAATGTATAATAGTAACATTTTGAAAAAGGCAGTTCAATCCTAAAAAGATTACATTTTTAAAGAATATCTTGTTTTGCCATACCGTCTAGTAACTCTGCAGAACACTAATTCAAAATACTTTTGAAATGGAATTTTGTTGCTGGTTTCTAATATTAGCACTGAACATGAGTACTGCAAGTAGTGCCTCCCCTCACCCACAAGCCTTGGAGCAACGCTGATCTCTTGCCCTGTTGGTAACAGGGAATCTACTAAGGTGGCATGCACTCTGGAAGAAGAGAGAAGGACTCGGGTTTCACACACACACTCACACACACACACACACGTACAGACAGAGCAGCTGTCCAGGCCTCTATTTCCCACCCACACCCGGGCTCAGTGTAACAGAGTCTCCTTTATGTCCCACACTGCACCTGACTGCTGGGTCAGAGGTTGCGAAACGAAGCCGCTACTGCGACCAAATCCGACACACTCTCACACGTGCAGGCCGCGAGACACAGGGTGTCATCCTCACCTCACCTGTCTGGAGAAAAAAAGCTTGAGACTCAGCTCTCTCTCAGAGACTTCCCGGAGGCATTCAAGGAGAATGAACCGACTCATGCCCATGACACTCACAAAGATATTTATAAGATGCTTGTCAGACTGTTGGAATTTCAAATCCTTATGTCCATTATATTACATTAAAAAGAAAACTGTTGTAAACAATGTTGAAGAAAGGTTGCTGTGGCATCACTGTGAGAAAAACATCTAATGAGTTATACATGCATATTGTACACTCTTTCCCATGTTATCTTTACTGTTAAATTTTGTGACAATATTTCTTCCGGACCACTGCTGAAGAACAACTGATTAGTATGTCTTTTAGACTGGACATGGCATTACATCTTTCGTCCCCTCTGGAGCTCCCCAGGCTGTGTTGGCATGCTGGCATGGTGGCACGCCTCTGTTCAGCCGCTATAGAATGCCACCTATGCCTGGCATCTGCAGGCTGAGTTAGAGCAAACTAATATTAGAGAGGATGACGTTTTGGATGCCCACTTCAAACCAAACCCACCAAAAGGGACATCCTAGCATAGGCTACCCTAGGGACTCTAGTAGCCTAGGACAGCCACAGAATTATATGTAGTGTAACGGATGGCAACTAGCATGGGCTAGCTGGCGGCAGTATGTGATATATCCTTAAGAATAAGAACCTAGAGTTGAAAGCCTGGGCTTTTCAGGTCATTGGTTAGGAGTGTTCGACTTCCATGTCGTGGATCTGTTGTAGTTGATGAGGTGGCGGGTTTGAGACCCATGAACTGACCTCGGCTATTGGTGCCACCAGACTGATGAGTGAGAGGTAACTTGCAATGTGAGTCAGTCAGCAGTTTGGATGTGGTCAGTCTTTTGGTGGCATGGTGTCCGTCTGCTAAAGTCATTAAGAGTCTACAATGGTGGGCCTCTCCATTATCAATTAGCTGCCACCACACACACACACACACACACACACACACACACACACACACACACACACACACACACACACACACACAGAGACCTGCAGACACAAGGGCAACACACTTCCTCCTTAGATTTGGTTGTCTGGTTCTCACACATACTGATCTACTGCATCTCAGCAATCTCTACTGCATCTCATCTTCAATGAGGCGTCCTGAACAGTATGCACATAGCACACGGTTGCAACTAAAACGTATAGATGGTAAGCAAGTGTTTAAAACATAAAAGAAACATGTGGCTCCGTTTAGAAAGAAGTTATCCTGTTCGGTTGGGGTACTATTTTCTTATGAAAGAAGATCTGCAAGGCTGCATTCTAAAGAGCATTGATAAAGAACGCTGGCTAAACTTTTTTAACCCAACAATGCCTCAGGTGTCCTGTTATCTAGAAATAACGGACACCCTGACAGCCAATCAGAAAACAGTATTCCATTCCACCGGGTGATACAGCCTAAATAACATACACTAGCTGTATTCCAAATCAACATATTCTTCCAAGAGAGAGATTGACAAAAGAAACAAAGAGAGGGAAGTAGAGAGGGAGAGAGAGAGAAAGAGAAAGAGATGGAGGCAGGTAAGGTCATGAAACAATTCCTCTTCGGCTTGTTATACAATGATGAAGTGGCTAAAAGAGAACTTGGATCAACAATACATCCCAATTAGCCCCAAGACAAATCTTCCACATTCAGAAGACAATATTTCTTGCTATAAAAACATACTGTCTGTAACCCCTGCTGATTGGTTTATACATTTTGATCCTCAGCCATGACACCAGACCATAGGAGGAGGTCACATGTAAACATCTTGTTGGGCTGATTTCAGGGTTCTGTCAACACCCTTCTATCAAAGTCAGGGGAGTGTGGGGGTCACGGGACACAAACTGGACCGGTCTCAAACATGTCTAGAGTGTAATTGGCTGTCTGGGCCTGCCTTTAGAAGTCCTCTGGGGAGCTTAGGGAAGCAGAGGTATTAGTAAGAGAGAGGGTATAAACATGGCTGTTTCTATAAGGAAGTGCTAATCTCGTGGCGGGCTGGAAATACGCCTGCGTTTGACCCACATACACTTTCTCTATGCTATGCCAGCCAGCACTGTCGGCCATCTCTGTCTCTCACACACTCTTTCTATCTATGTACTGTATGTGAGTGTGTGTTTGTGTGTGTGTGTGTGTGTGTGTGTGTGTGTGTGTGTGTGTCTGTGTATCTGTGTGTGTCTGTGACTAGAAACATCTGTCAGTAACTCTAGTGTCTAAGACTGTCTCAACGTGACACTGTATCTTGTCAATGAAAGCCTATATAGCAAGTGAAAATCAGTCCTTCAGGCAACTCTACCCTCCAGCTTTACAAGTATGTTGCCAAACTCTGGGCTGATTTATCGGGTCACTTAATGTAAAACGTAATGCAAGCTTCACCATCATTACTTAGCTCAAATTATCAACAAAATACTAAATATCAACACCATCAATATGAACTCAGATGTGTCAAATACCGTGGTGCATCTGATGGTGATTATAATTTGTAAATAAAAAGGATAAAATACTTCAGATTCAAGATGGTATGGGATGAAATTCTTAACCGAAATCAATGAATTATCTAGTCTCCTACACAGATACTGAAACTCATTATGCAACCCCATTATCCAAAACAATAAGCTTGCCTATGTTCTCCAGCTTGGGATAATTCTTCCAAATTTCAGTGTAACTCTGGGGGCTTTGGAAATGATCTGGAACATTCTGGTTTCATGATCCCTAATACCAGCTATTCACCCTTCCTCCCAGTCTGCCCACCCTACTTTACCAGGGAAGCACATTCCAGTCAAGCCTAGCATAAGACAGGACCAGCTGCTCTTGGTCGTGGGGGGTTGCGCGTGGGAGCAGCAGTGTGGATAGGAAGACTAATGCCACCTAATATGTTCATTTCTGTCTTCACAAGATAAGGATGGGATGGGTTTCAGTCATAAATCTAAAGTTTGTTATGAACTAGTTGCTCTATTAATCAATAAATCAATGAATTTCTCTACTGTATACATCTAACTATTAATTTATGCATTTAGTTGAGGCCCTGTCATTTTTACAAGGACATTTTGCAAGTAGAGTATAACTTGGGGTTAAGTACCTTGTTCAGGGCCACAACAATGGCAACCATGGAAAAGAACCCACAAGTTGATGGCTTCCGTTTGGAGCGCCAGTTCCCTAACCTAAATAACAGTGTTGCTCTCTGTGGGCAGTCAGTCAAGGCTAACCTTGAAGGGTTGCTTGCCAACATCATTTCCCTTTTGGAAGGGCAGGAGGGCATGGGTAGGGAGTCCAGCATTCTACTGTAGGACAGTGTGGATATTTGCCAGTGTAATGTGACCCTCTCAGATCCAGCCGTACTGAGCGTGTGGAGAGTTGGGCGACCCAGAGAGAAATAGTGAGGAGTGGGGCTAAGGTGCCATGATGGCACACTGGGGGAGGGGAAGGCCTTCTCCACACAGGTGCTCAAGTCCTCTAACCAGCTTTGGCACCGTTTCTCTAGATGGCATAGTCAGCACTTGTGCATTTCACAGTAACACCCACAGACACACAAGCACACACACAGACACACACACACACACACACACACACACACATACACAGTTCCTCTCTCTCTTCTTTTTCCTGACAGTCTACTTTGCCATACTCTTCCTATTTTGGAGCTGTGCTGCCAGAGCTTTGCGGGAGCAGATGTCTGCTTTTTAATGACTGCCCACTGTGCCTAATGGAGGGATGAGTCGTGGGACTACCCAGTGTTTCACCCAGGAGAAAAATAGCAACCTCCCCTCATGATATGGCACTTCATTGAGTTCCATGGAAAGCTACTATAATCCTATATATACACACCACCCCTTTCACCACACCCATACACTCAACACTCAATCCAGCCCTGCCCTGGTCTGATTACAACAGTTAAATTGGTAAGATCCACTCTTATATTAAATATCTGTCACCAGTAAATGCCCCCAAGTGTGCTATGATATGACATTTCCTTTAGTAAATAGATGATAATGAGGAGAATAAATAAATGAAGCTGCTTTGCACTTGCAAAGACTGCAGGAAAGAGGAATGTTTTGGTATGTATAATATTTACGTATGCTATGAAAGCTTAAGATAGTTGCTCCTCTGCTACAAAGAAAAGAATGATTAGGTCATCTTGTTTTTCCTTCTGTTGAAAGCCTCTGGGAGATGCTGTATTTTTGTACAAGGTGAGCATGTTGAAACTAACAACATCCTTTAAAAGTCATTTGATCACCATGTTTTTGTTTTTTCTTCCCCACGTTCCTCAGCAGAGGTATTTAATCACGGTGGTTTAATTGCTGTGGCAGATTGATTGTGACCAGGGAGTGAATCTCAAGCCTGTGAGCAGAGCGTCGGAAACAAGGCTTGTCTGTTTTAATCAGAGTAAATAAATAAAAAAGCGAAGGACGAGCCAAGAGACCCTCTGTCTTGTGTGACTCAGCCCCTCTCCAACAGCTGGCCCAACCTGACTGATTGTTTCCAGTGAGCGTGAGCTCAGCAGTGGGCGTTTTATAGGCAGATTTGTCCTCGATTTCACGGTCTGCAAGCTGCTGGACTCCCCTTTTCCGCTCTCGGGATTAGGCAGCGGGACAAATGGCATCGGGGTACGCATCTGCGAACAGCTGCTCCCAGACACTAACCCTCTCACTCTGGGGGCCGACTAAACAGAGCACCCCTGTTTCGAAGACATATCTAAGACTGTTTTTGTTTTTTTTTTCCCCCTATCTTCTCAGAAGATATTCCCATGGAAGAGCAGAACTCCTCTTGGGGTTGAGGATTTAAAGGAATTCCCAGGATCCCTCGCGCGGCATCACTCTCCTCTGAGAATGTGTCGTGCAACACCTCTGGCATTTTGAAAGGGGGAATTTTAGCGGCCCCTGAGGTGCCTTGCACGGCTGGAATATTTTGGTTGATATCCATAACAAGGGCCGTAAAGATGCCCGAAAGATCAAAGGAACCGATTCAATGGACCAGCCTGCCTCTGTGTTTGCAGTGGAGGGCGAGGGGATGAAATGAAATTAAGTGAGATGACACCTAAATCTGTTGAGTCATTAGGATTAGGTGCTGACAGTGTGTGTGGCATCGGAGGAGACGCACATGTCGGGAGAGTAGGCTATAGGCCGCAGGAATGTCCAATGTATTTCGGTCAGATGACACGGTGGCCTGTGCATTCCACCATTACATGTCACTCTTAACTCAGCAAAACGACACCACTGTGAGGACAAGCTGAAACTATCCAAAAAACCCTTATTCATTTGTCTTTGGTAACTGGCACTCCTTACACATTTCTCACAGATACCATATAGTATAACAAAGGGCCTAACTAACTAAAGGTTTTTTCATAGTGTTTATAACACATATAAAACATATATAAATTACTGAATAAATATATCATAACAGTTCAATAATACAATAGGATGATAATTCACTTTGTTATACTACTCTATGTATAACATATGTATCCTAATAATACTGAAGTTTAAAACCGACTGATCAGGGAGCAGTAAAATGAGATTTTGCCGATTTGCTCTTTGGTCTATGAACTTTTCTCATTTACACTAAAGTGTTCCAACTTTTCTTTAAGAAAATAGTCAATTTCAGCTTTTCATTACTTTATAAATACTTAAACAAATGTTTGTTCATGACTTCATCTATGTAACCTTAGGTGAATGCCTGGAATCCATTGAAAATATTTTTTGTTTATTTTTTGAATCTTTCACTCCACATTTCCAAAAATAGCAATGCCAGTAAACTTCTCACAGGTAAAAGTCACAGTGATTTGCCCTCTAAGCCTTGGCCCTTCTGTGGTTTCACTCACTGTAGGCCTACATCTTGAACACAGGCAAGGACCTCTGTCAACCCAGGACCTTAGTCTCTACGCAGCCTTTTCATCTGAACATCTGCACTCCGTTTGGAGCATAAACACTAAAGCGAACCGACAGAGATTTACTTCCATATTTGTGTATTTCACAGTGAGTTTTCATCTGTCACCTATAGGGTCCTTCATTAAGTCTGGTGACAACCAGAGAGCCCTCGTACCGCTTAGGGTTGTAACTCGACCCTCCAAACATCTGCAGACTTTCAAGTTAATAATGGGCTTTTAGGATGACATTGTGCAATGTATCCCTTTTGACTCTTCATTTGTATTGTCCAGTGTTATGAGACTACGTTGAGTAGGACTGATGAGCTCGGTGAGTTAACGGAACCCTGTATATCTTAAATAATTAGTGGATATTAAACAAGAAATAAGGGTGACTTTGGGCAAACGACTTCCACAGATGGAGAGCCTCAGGACTGTAACCAAGCCTTCACCTTTGCACTAGGAGATGAAAGCTTAGGAAAACCTCGAGCCCCACTCAGCGAGCTGACAGCAGACAGGCTCCACACTTGTGTGAATTGAATTCCCAAATGTCAGAGCAGAGGTCTGCAAACAAGCTGAGGTAACAGCCCCATGTTCCCGTTTTGAGGTAAAACAGACAGAGGCCAAGAACAAACTTAAAAACAGAACAGCGCTAACATATCACAAACTCTGTGTGAAGACTACAGAAAAAAAACTGAAGGCCATGATTAGAGGTGTCTGAGTTGTAGCCTGATTAGTGAATCTATGAAGACTTTTGCTTACCTGAGAGAGGGTGAGAAAGAGTAAGAACTGTCCCGCCAGTCGCCTTGGCTCCATCTTCTGCCCCGACCGGTGTGTGTGTGTGTGTGTGTGTGATCCCTGGGAAGTGCCACCGGTGGAGGTGTAGTGGGGACTTCTAAAGGGGTGCTGAGCTGTCCAAAAGAGGGGAAAGAACTTCCACGGAGCCTCCTGACGGGACGGTGCACCAAAGCCAAATGTCTCAAATCCCGACCCCTTCCGTCTCTCTCTCTCTCTCTCTCTCTTTCTCCCTGCTCTCTCGGGGTGTCTGGGTGTGTGTGTGTGTGTGTGTGTGTGTGTGTGTGTGTGTGTGTGTGTGTGTGTGTGTGCTGGGGTAAATGAGTGACAGCACATGTGCAGCAGGCTTGCATGGGAGGGCTGAAATCCAAACCCCCTTACCGTCTCCTCTGCCCCCCAAAGCCCCCTTCCCACCATTACCCACCCACTCTACATCTGAGCACAGCCCAGTTCTGGGTTAAGCACTGCTGCTGTTAGTTTTACTGGTTACTTGGAGAAAACAAGTGAGAACAAGAGGAGTGATGATGGGGTAATAAGTGAGGGAGCGGAGTGGAGAGAGAGACAGAGAGAAGGACAGAGAGTGAAAGAGAGAGAGAGAGAAGGAAAGAAGCTGGCTGCAGTGTTGGTGAGAAAGCCCCCCCGGTGAAGGTCGGCCCTGGACAACAGCAGTGCCTTGCTGTCTGTCAGAGTGACTACCCTGCAGCCATTACCCACACCACCTCCACCACCACTACCGTCCGCCACCCAAAACCACCAACAGCCCCCTGATCCTAAGCCCTGGGTTTCCAACAGTACCTCACCTCACCTCTAACTCTCTCTCTCTATGTCATCATGAATAAATAAGTTCATCTGCTAGTAGGCCTATTTTTGATTTTGATATATCACTTATTTTCACACTCAATCAAATGAGGAATTTATGAGTTGTTTATGAGTTGAAATTTGTTAAGGAAAATGCATTCATATAAAAGTCAATATGTTTCCGATTGAGTGTTTGTCAAGGAAGTGCATTATTCTTTTACTTGATGGATTTTTAAGCATCGCTTTCTCAGGCTCTCTCACACACACACACACACACACACACACACACACACACACACACACACACACACACACACACACACACACACTCACACATACCTAAGAGAGAGAGAGAGTATAAGTTTTTATCACCATGTCTGTGTGTGTTTTGTGTTTTGAACAGCAACTCTTTGAACGCTGCTCAACAGGCAAAATTTACCCTGACCTTCTGTCATTCCTATGATTGTTGTAAACAGGGCAACATTTAAGAAATATAGTAAGGATACATTTCCTTGTGGATGAGTGGTTGAAAAAAAACCCCCTCTTCAACAGCTGAAGTCTATTTCGGAACAAATGTATCAATTCTTTCAACTGCAGAGGAGAGGCATGCTTAACGAGATTGTGACTCTGAATCACCAAACAGACAGAAAAAGGCATTAAAAAGCATATTTTGTTGTTACGGCCAGAAAATGCAAACCAAAACAATTATTTCCTCACAGTTTGTGACAAATCAAGTTTGTGCCTCTCAGCATCACTTTAATCTCTCTCTCTCTCTCTCTCTCTCTCTCTCTCTCTCTCTCTCTCTCTCTCTCTCTCTCTCTCTCTCTCTCTCTTTCTCCCTCTCCCTCTCTGCATCCCATCATCCAGCCGCATTGTTTGTGTCGGCAGTAGCAAACGAGTCATTTCGTTCGCTGCCGCCCGTCGGGCTCATCCGGTGGCGCTTCAAACAGAAGGCTGTCATCCAGATGTGCAGCGCACCGTGGTCCATCTCCCTGTCACCACAGATGGAGCGCTACTGCTCGCAGTAGGCCTCTCACAGTCAGTGCACAGCCATTCTTCTGCTAATGTAAACCAGTTGGGCAAAAAGCCCAAGAGATTTCACTCACATTCTGTTTTCTCTGTCACACATACAACTGTTCCTTATGAGTTCTTTAAAAAAAGCAGCATGGCTTGTGCGGAAATCCATGAGCTTTGTAACGACTTTAATCCAAGAAATGATATACCGATTTAGTTTTCACAGCACAAACACCCAAAGCTTCTCACATGGCGAGCTTTCAGTGGCATTTCTGAGTGGAAGGCATTTATCTTCATGCTATACATTAGTACAACATCACTTTTTCTTGCATACTGTATTTCTAATTGACAATATCAATGAGCTACGTTATTTATTCAGTAACTATTCATGATAGAATATGAACCCTAACAATACAGATTGAAGTTAAATTATGTCCTGGCAACATTCTTTTGATAGTCATGTTGGCAGCTGGAGATATATGCTCTTGCGTGTCTCCTCACCAAAGGAACACCAGAACACTAAAGTGATTGCACATGCATTACGTGCGCACATTTCATATTCTCACGTGTATTGCAGCTCTATCTCTTTCTTTTTTTCTCTCTCTCTCTATCTCTCTCTCTCTCTCCCTCTTTCTCTCTCTCTCCACGGTTACTTAACATGCCCAACACGGCTGTTCAGCTGGGGAGAACGGGGATGGAGAGGGGAGGTATCTTGGCACCTCTGGAGCATGGCCTCTAACCCTGGATTGTTTTTCCTTCTCTTTGTTTTTCACCCACCCACCTCTCTCTCTCTCTCTCTCTCTCTCTCTCTCTCTCTCTCTCTCTCTCTCTCTCTCTCTCTCTCTCACCCCCTCTGTGTTTGTGGTGAGTGATGGCTGACGGCCGGCACTGAGGCTGAAGGGGGGGTCTGGAGTCTCTTTCCCCACGTGCTTCACCTCTGCCTCCTGGACCTTCAGCAACAGGTCAAAGGTCAAACAGGAGAGCTGGTGAACAAACAGCCGCACACCAGGTTCCCCGGGTATAGAGTTGTCCAAACACAGTGGCGTTGGACAGATCGGAATAGAGAGGTTCAAAGAGGACACGTCCACTCTGACTCTAGAAAAACTTGACCTCA
>JAODXP020000011.1:35000-37500 GCA_027497455.2 Sardinella longiceps
TGTGTGTGTGTGTGTGTGTGTGTGTGTGTGTACAGTGTGTGTGTGTGTGTGTGTGTGTGTGTGTGTGTGTGTGTGTGTGTGTGAGAGATTGTGTGTGTGTGTGTGTGTGTGTGTGTGTGTGTGTGTGTGTGTGTGTGTGTGTGTGTACAGCTTCTGTGAGCATTTGCATGTTTGCATGAGATTCCTCCTTCGTTTCCTGATTCACAACCATAATCAAAAAGCAGGTCCACATTTACAGAGGATTACTTGTCACTTGACTCATTCTGTACCGTATGCATGGATAATGACTCACCACTCATACACAGTCTATACACACTCTCTGTTTCTGTGCTTTCAGGCCCACTACCTGGTTACTGTAATAGTTTTTGTACTCTCCATTCAACACTTTCTGCCTCCTTCTCTGCAGTGTTTGTTGGAGGGGTGATGGTATTGGTGGTGGTGGTTGTGGTGGTGGTGGTGGGGGTAATAAAAAGGGGGGGTGATGTGTCTTGTTCAGTCACTAAATAGCTGTCTAGTTTTTCTCCGCCACACACACACACACACACACACACACACACACACACACACACACCACCAGTAGTTGCAGTACCCGAGGTGGCTGCACATCAGTGGCTGGGCCATTCGTCAGCCGGAGCAGGGCGTCAGCGCAGGGAGGCCCCTCAAACTTCCAGTCATAAAGATGATAAATTTCTCATCCACTTCTCGCCTGTGCAGAACGGAAAGGTCCAACTGAGGAGAGAGGTAGCAATAGAGAGAGAGAGAGAGAGAGAGAGAGAGAGAGAGAGAGAGAGAGAGAGAGAGAGAGAGAGAGAGTGAAGAGAGAGCGGAGGAGAAAGAGAGAGAAAGAGCAAGGGGGGAATGGAAGAGGCAGAAATTGAAAGAAAAAGTCGAGAGAAATTGAGAGGGCAAAAAAAAAAACAGACTAAAAGTTTAGAGAAAGAGATGGAGTCGAGTAAAAGTAAAATCCAAACGTCCTCAAAATTGCACCTGCCCTTCTGCTGACACACCCCTCCCTCTCTCCTCCTCCTCCTCCTCCTCCTCTCCTCTTCCTCTCCTCCGCCCAGCTCTGATTAACTAGTATTCTCTCCTTCTCTTATCAGGCCTCATGCACACACACCAAGCGGCGCTATCAGCCGCCCCACATGGCGCGGGGCCCCGCCGGCTCCTGTTCCGGGGGATAAATAGGCAACTTAACCCGACTGAAACAATTTAAACAGTCTAAACGCCGGCAGATTAAAACGGATGGCCGGGCAGCTGTGCCGCCGCGCTAGCTCTCTGGCTCCGACTCGGCTCCTGTGATGGGAATTGGGATGGGATGGGATGGGATGGGAATGGGAATGGTGTGGCCTGGTCTGTAGTCGTCATGGTACACTGGAGAAAACACAGTAGAGGAGGAAGCAGAACTTTCGCAAAGGCGCACATGCATGTAGGTACACACACACACACACACACACACACACACACACACACACACACACACACACACACACACATAAACACACAGAAAGAGAGACACACAATACACAGAAAGTGAAGATACAGAGACATTGCTCAAATGCCTATAATAGACACCACACCTATCAATGCCTACATACAGTACATACACACAGGCATCACAATGGTCAGAAAAAGACCTTGGATGCACTTGATCCCCCTCTCCAGTGAACGGAGACAATCACATGGGCATACAAATGAGGTGGCACTGGGGCCGGATGACCCCGGAGGGGGCACCCCCACTCGCCAACCCCCCACCCCCCAACCCCCCCATCTCCACTGGCACGGCCCCCCAACAACCCCCGGCCTGCACCCTTCAGATGCCCTCTCGCGTGCCATGCGCTGCCCACAGGGGGGGGCAACAGGGCCCAGGACTCCCAGCCCTGGAGCAGAAGCAGGCCAGTGGACTGAGGCGGCTGGCCTGAATTTAACGCCACGTGGCAGGGGCACCGATGGACAGATGGTCCCTGCCACTGGCATGATTGTGAAATAAATGAGAGAGGATCTTTGTGTGTGTGTGCGTGTGTGTGTGTGTGTGTGTGAGTGTGTGTGTGTGTGTGTGTGTGTGTGTGTGTGTGTGTGTGTGTGTGTGTGTGTGTGTGTGTGTGTGTGTGTGTGTGAATGTTTGAATATTATGTGTGTATTGCACTTTACGTTTGCATGAATTTTATATGTCTTTTACACATTAAATTTGCAAGTCTATTTTTTGCGTGTAGTATAAGCGTGAACAAAAATGTATGTACACAAGGGGGTGTATGTATTTATGTATTTGTTTACTGTCTGTGTACCTGTGAGTTCAGGTGCCTCTCTGAGTGTGAATGACAGCATGAGTATCAGTGTGTGTTTGTGTGTGTGTGTCTCTGTGTGGATTTGACTTCACACATGAATGGCAATGGTGCCAAGGAGGAGGAGGTTGAGTAGGAGTCGGGGGAGGTGGGTGTGTGTGGGCTGGGGCGTAGGGGTGTGTGTGTGTGTGTGTGTGTGTGTGTGTGTGTGTGTGTGTGTG
>JAODXP020000011.1:45000-48199 GCA_027497455.2 Sardinella longiceps
CATTGGGTCCTAACTGCAAGCGATGCGGGAAATCATTTCTTGATTAATTTTAATTGGAAAAAAACATATTTTAATTGAATGCAATGCTGTGCAACATTTCAGCAGAATTTTTGGCCATGTTCAATCTCTCCAAATACTAGGTGTAGATTGCATATTAAACAGAGCCAGTGTAGACAGGGCCACACAACAGTGGGTGTGTCAGTGGTACCAGAGAGGATTCAAGCGGAGCGAGAGGTGTCAACGCTGGTTCAGTTCCTGGTTCTATTTTTGCAAGGGGGAGGGGGGAAAATCCCCCTTTATGCAGACTTAAAGAATGTTTTCTTATTGTGATGTAATGATTTATGCAGACTTAAAGAATCTTTCTTATTGTGATGTAATGCATTTATAGATGATTTCGACTTCACGTAACAATCAGGCAACGGCCGGACACGCCCACTTTCAGGGGTAAACCTGACCGGATTGATAACGTTATTCTCAATGCAAAACGGACTATACTTCAGCAGAGTCATGGCTTTATAAGTTTGGATGTGTCCGTTTACAAGAATAAAACCCACAAGATCGTTTTATGTAAGTGTTTTCTTTCTGTTAGAGGATTACAAACTACACGTTATTATTTAAATTTCGCATATTTTTCTGTTAACTAACGGAAGCACAGAACTTCTTCACAGCTTAGAGCTGTTGTCTATGGACGTTAGCTGCTATATAGCAAGCTAACCGTCAAAACGGCACTTCTGTAGGCATCTGAACACATCTAAATTTATTAACATGGCAACATTCACACTCTAGTATGCTTATACGATCTTGCTGTCAACAAGTAAGACCAGCCAGTAAGCTGTGTTAGTCTAATATAATCAATTTGCCTATTAGCAAGCTAACCGGAGCTACCACTAACGTTAGCAAATACCTGTAGTCTATGGGCTAGGGGGGTCCCCATGCACCCCCCCAGGACTAAACTTCATGGGTATCTCCTTGTAGCCCTGGATCTGAAGTTTAAGAAAAATCATGTTAACAAGAAATAAACTCATTCTCACTATGCATGGCACACCACTTTTTAACCGCTACCGAATGGCGAAAAAATACCGATTTTTAGGCCTCGGGAAAAGGAAATTGCTGGTTTCTTGGGCATAGATTGGTCAATATTAACAAATTATTTATCATTGTAAAGCTCTTGATTAGTACTATCATAATATAGGGGTTAAACTTGTATCGATTAAGATTTAACCCATATATTGACCTTATAATTGAAGCCGCATAGCCAATATCCATAAAATACCATATGGTCAATGAGCGAGGGGGATCCAAATGCACCCCCTTTCTAACTAATTAAGTTAGTATTTTCTTGTTGCCCACATCTCAAAGATTCAGAAAAACCATGTTAACAAGAAATAAACTCATTCCCACTGTACATGACGCAAAACTTTTTAACATACAAAAATACCGATTATTAGGCCCAAGGTCAAATGAGATTGCCCATTACAGCTGCATAAAGTGCTCCATATGAACTTATTATGTTAACTAAACTTATCATTGTGAAGATTTTGAATAGTCCTCTCATAAAATAACAGTTAAATACTAAATAAGTAAGAAATAACCCATATAATGACCTTGTAATTGCAGCCGTATAGCCAATATTTATAATATACTATATAGTCAGTGAGTGAGGAGGGATCCATATGCACCCCCTCTCTAACTAACTAAACTAGTATTCTCTTGTTGCCCACATCTCAAAGATTCAGAAAAACCATGTTAACAAGAAATAAACTCATTCCCACTGTACATGACGCAAAACTTTTTAACATACAAAAATACCGATTATTAGGCCCAAGGTCAAATGAGATTGCCCATTACAGCTTCATAAAGTGCTCCATATGAACTTATTGTGTTAACTAAACTTATCATTGTGAAGATTTTGAATAGTCCTATCATAAAATAACAGTTAAATACTAATTAAGTAAGTATTAACCCATATAATGACCTTGTAATTGCAGCCGTATAGCCAATATTTATAATATACTATATAGTCAATAAGTGAGGAGGGATCCATATGCACCCCCTCTCTAACTAACTAAACTAGTATTTTCTTGTTGCCCTGATCCCAAGGATTAATAAAAATCATGTTAACAAGAAGTAAACTCATTCCCACTATGCATTACACAAAACTTTTTAACTTACCAAAATAACGATTTTTAGGCCCAAGGGGAAATGAGATTGCCCATTGCATCTGCCTAGTTTTACTTATTATGTTAACTTAACTCATCATTGTGAAGCCTTTGAATAGTCTTATCATAAAATAAATGTTACAGTCTTTAAATCTTCTGTATGCCAGGCTCAAAAATTACCCATAATGCCCATAAATGGAGAAATCCAATATGGCCGCTGCTACCAAGTCAAAATCTAATTAATCACTTAAGGTGAAAACCTGAATGCAATGTCCTTTTACAGGTTTTCACATATGTGGAAGTCAATGGCATCCACAGATTTAAAATCAAGACTAAATAAAATGCTTGAAATGAATGAACATGGTTAAAATTGTTGTCTCAGGTAATGAACAATTAATTAACAATAGAAGATCATAAAACAGGTTGACTGCATTCTGGAGAATTAACTTAAAAAATGTTTACTTTAAATACTTTAACTATGTATTCACTTATTTGTCTATATCTTAGCTATTTATTTTGTAAATGAAGGAAATGCTTGAAACTCATAGGCTTTAGGCCTATATGTAAAACTGATGTGTGTAAATAGATTGACCTACTACTGGAATTTCATCGTAGTATATTGTTTTGATGTCCCGTATGCTATGACGAAATGTTTGCCCATCCCAATCTCACCCTTGTACACACAAATCCCAACACATAACCCAGAGATCCCACCCCCAAAAAACAGTAATTGTGTCACTCCTCACACAGGATGCTTAGCATTAATAGGTAAACTATAACATTACTACTTGTTTGAGATATTGTAATAGCCTGTATAAGTCTGTAATACACAAATACAGTATATAGAATATCATATAAAATTACAACACTTCAGTTAATTGAGCTACTATAAATACCTTAACATTCGCTTGACCCTTCTATATGAAAACTTGCTTTAAATAGTAGTTAATAAATTACTGTATGTGTAAACCACTCCGAGATTTCTATTATGGGTAATCCTATATTAACACCAACACTGTGACTTTGACATGATATTCCAA
>JAODXP020000011.1:48299-50799 GCA_027497455.2 Sardinella longiceps
GGTACACAACATGAGGCTGGCTGGCTGGCTGGCTGGCAGCTAGGACACTAGGGTGTGAGACTGCAGATTTCCCAGGTGAGCTCTGTTCATTCACAGCAGTAATGTAGCGCCGCACTTCACACTGCATTATTAGCAGCACACTGCTAGCGTCTTAGCCATCACAGCACTACTCAACTCCTCACCTGGGATCCCCTACGAGGCCAAACCCACACTCCAGCACACCTGGTCTGAGGGCCTGAGGCGCTCCTGTAACACATGGGTCACACGTAAAATGTGTGTGTGTGTGTGTGTGTGTGTGTGTTGAGATTATGAATCCCTGAATAATCCCTGATTACGCTCATACATACACCACCGATCTTATGGACCCTGTGGTGTGGAAGGGAACGTGCACATGTGTGTCACTGTGCACAAGGTGTGGCTATGGCAACCATACGAGTGTGAAAATGACTGAAGGGGGAGAAGAAAGAGAGAGAGAGAGAGAGAGAGAGAGAGAGAGAGAGAGAGAGAGAGAGAGGAAATGAGAGGAGGAGAGAATAGCAGCCCATCTGCGCTTCCGTCATCCCCCTTTCCACTCTCCACACTGCCTCTGGGCCCGCTATCACACCTGTGTACACACAGCTGGAGACTCTCTCTCTCTGTGTGCTCTCACACACACACACACACACACACACACACACACACACACACACACACACACACACACTTAGTGCGAATGACTGGTCTAATAAACTTTTTCTGTTTTTTTTTTTTGTTGTTCTTCTACTTTTCTTTTTAATGAGTTCAAATAATTTGCAAGAATACTAAATTAAAAAAAAATATTTATTTTTCTGATATTTGTTTTTACATTTTTTACAACATACTAATGTTAAAGACTACAACTAAATATTTACTTTCAGATTTCCATTGTTATGCATTACATTTTGAAAAAAAATCCACAGTCCCAATCAATTCAAATCAACTTAACAGCATAAAGTTAATACTGCATTGCAATGCAACACTTTTAAACTTTGTGATCTTTTCTGATGGCATGGTCATTCTTTAAAAAAAAAAAAAAAAACAATGATCTGAGTGATTTCATTAGCTTCAGCATCAACACTTCAATTCTAAAATCATCAACCATCAAACAACAAAGAAAAATCACAAACATTTGTGTCAAAGCTTGATTTT
This sequence comes from Sardinella longiceps, assembly GCA_027497455.2. Taxonomy (NCBI): domain Eukaryota; kingdom Metazoa; phylum Chordata; class Actinopteri; order Clupeiformes; family Clupeidae; genus Sardinella; species Sardinella longiceps. The sequence goes on from JAODXP020000011.1 coordinate 49,467, forward strand.
CAACTTGAGTTCAGCTTGGACTATTGATGTGAACATTTTGGCACCAACAAGTCACCCTCTTACAGCAGTGGCAGTGGAGGAGGAGGAGGAGGAGGAGGAGGAGGAGGTAGCTGTATGCAGAAGAATGTCAACCTTCAGCAGCCAACCCCGTGTCATGTGCTGGCATGCAGGGCTGCCCTCGGAGCCTTCCCGCCCCCGCCGTCTGTGTCTGGCTGCAGAGGGGTGGCAGGGAGGCTGTGTTGGTGTTGGTGTTGGCGGGCAGCGGTGGTGGTGATGTCTGCGGCGGCGGCGGTGGTGGTGGTGGTGTGGTGGATAGGGTGGGCTGGTGGGGCTGGCAGGAGAGGTCAGCTCTGGCTGGGGGTGAACTGTTTCAGCAGGTCCTTCTTGTTGACCTTGCCCATCTGGTTGCGGGGCATCTCCTCCACAACCACCAGGCCAGTGGGGATGGTGTACGGCGCCATGTGCTCTCTAAACAAACAAACAAACAAACAAACACACACGCCAAAACAAACAAATAAGCACACAATCAAACAAACAAACGAACAGAGGGTACCATTACTAACATTGGAGTCTTTGCTGGAACTGCAATTAGTGTAACATTTGAGTTTCAATTAGAACTGCTGTAGTTTTAATAGAATGCTTGGCAATTATCATTAGAACAGCATCTAATTGAGTGGCAACACATTTCTCTGTGCCTACATAAATCTATCATTTATATTGGCTAAAATACATTGACAACATACACATACACACAAACACACAGATAAAACATGCATAGAGACACGCTTACGACACACAGAGAAATGATTATCACACATCACATATGCACGCACACACACACGCATACATACACACACACACAGACACACACACACACACACACACACACACACACACACTCCAAAGTGCTGTGATAATTCAGAGAGACTAATTTAGAGCAGCACCCAGTCCTCTACCACTCTCAACAGTGTTGGAACGACAGAGAGAGAGAGACGAAGAGAGAGAGAGAGAGAGAGAGAGAGAGAGAGAGACTGCTCCGAGCCATCTCCAATTCCATTAATTCAGTAAACAATGGAATCCTTGTGAAAAACACACACACACACACACACACACACACACACACACACACACACACACACACACACACACACGATAACACAAAAAAACAAACAAAGGAGGCAAAAGCAGAGGGCTGTCTTAATTAAATGCTCTCCATTTGGAGGCAGGCATAATTGTTCTGCTGAGGATGGCAGGCCTGGAGGAGTTTCCCCCGCGCTTTTCATTTCACCAGCTTAAATGCGGTCTGAGGTTACACACTGCACACACACACACA
>JAODXP020000011.1:70799-73299 GCA_027497455.2 Sardinella longiceps
CTTGGGTGCTGCTCATTGGCTCTGACAGCTCGCAGTTCACACTGCATTTTTGCCCTTTATCTGACAGCCCTGTGGCTTGCTCCCGTTTGGACTTTTTTTTTCTTCTTCTTCTTTCTTTCTTTTTTTTGTCCTCGACGCTTCTGTTATATATTTTTTTCAACCCATTTTCTGTTTTGTTTTTCTTCTTTCTGTTTCTTTCTTTGTGTGTGTGTGTGTGTGTGTGTGTGTGTGTGTGTGGTGTAGAGGGGCCGGCGAGCTGGATTATCAGCCGCGTGTCCTTTTCTCAGGGAAGCCAAAAAGCTGACAAGGGGGGGATGATAAAAAGCACTTTCTCCCCTCAATCAGAAAGTCACCAAAATCCATTTATAGTTGAGCTCAGGCAATCTCACACACTCTATCTCTCTCCCTCTCTCCGCCCTTCTCTCAGACACACACACACACACACACACACACACACACACACACACACACACACACACACACACACACACACACACACACACACACACACACACACACACACACACACACACACACACACACACACACACTCTCTTCTCTCTTGCCGTCTCCTTCTCCAACTGAGAGGACCAAGAGTGATATTTGAGGCCTGAGGCATGTAACATTTCATCAGCAGACTGCTACACTTTGCAGGCATGGAGATGAACTCCCATTTGAAAGCGGCCAGTAGAGAAGACAAGAGCTGAATGATTACGGAGGAGAGAAAGGCCTGTCAGAGCAAGAGCAACATAAACACACCACTGGCACTTCAAACCATTCATTCATACATTAAGAGGTGTGCGTTAGCGCGTTTTTTTTGTTTTTAAATGATGTAGGCTTATATCTTTATCACACACTCTCAGGCACAGGCACAGGCACACACACACATACACACACACACACACACACACACACAAACACAGGCGCACACACACACACAGTTTCCTGAAAAAATAATAGTTCTATTACAATTACTAAAACTCAATTTCAACCAATTTATAAAAAAAAGAGCTTTGTTAACATGCAGCTGTTAAATTCTTTGAAACTTGATACTTGGACAATGTCCAACCTTGGTTTTTCTGTATTACATTATGGGACAATAAATATATTTACATTTTTAATCCAAGTCTTTGAACAGGACCATAAACACTGGTACCATATGTACAGCTGATATATGAACAGCTGTGTCCAAAGAACAGCAGCTTTCTTATCTAAAAATCTAAAAATGTAACATCCACATGACATATAGTGTGCAAAGTATATCTCACATCTGTTCAAACCTATCTAAGCAAAAAGCAAAAATGCACACATACACAATAGAAAACAGCTGCGAGACAGAGCAGCACTTTGTATTGCTGTCTATACAGTAAGAAGGAATAAAGGCGTACGCCCACCAGACACGTATGTGACCTAAAAACAAAAAGGAACTCCATTGTTTTTAACCAAGCAAAGCCCACTGTAAACGTCAGTTAGGCGTCTACCACAGAAGTTGATAAAACTGTTCTAAAACATGCGCATCAAACCAATAGTAATGGCATATTTTTCAAGAATTTCATGTATATTTGCCATCTCTAAACACCAAAGCTAATAATACTGTTTGTTTTCATTTTAATTTCCCTTAGCAGCCATTGTCATTGGTGAAAAGTACAGCGATGTACTGTAGCCTATCTAGCTCATATATTATTTGGCTGAAAACAAACAAACAAACAAAAAACGGTAATTTACTGTAACATACTGTAGCATAATCCCATCCACAAAGTCAATGTCTATCTTCAATTAAATTCTATTCCATTCAATTTCATTTGTAGAGCACCGAATACAAAACATTTGCCTTGTGTCGCTACTGTATACAGACAGCACGAGGAGCACCCATGAGTAACAGGGGCAAGGAAAAACTCCCTTCCATTTGTAGTCATTCATTTTAGGAAGAAACCAAGTCTTATGGGCTCGACCCAACTGCCTAGGACCCAATGAGGTACCCGTACAGTCAGTGGTCTATGTGATAGTTTTGACCCAGTAACAGAGTAGCATGAGTACAGAATATTGTCTGACAGTATTAGATGGTAGTCAAAGCATAGTTTGTAGAGCTGTCAATCAAAACAAAATAAATTAAATCAATCTGAAAGCATTAAAACAATGTGTTTCTATCTTTGCTATGCCATAAAGCGCCAAATTGTGGAATTTTGCTACATTTTTACGGCAACACTGTGTGTGTCTTTCCAAACACACACACACACACTTTCTTTTTTTACCCTAATCCCTCTTTCCCCTCACATACAGATGCAGGTATAAGCACAAACACAAATACACACATGCACGCACACACACACGCAAGTACACGCACACAAACACACACACACACACACACACACACATACTCCCTCCCTCTCTCTTTCCTTCATTCTCTTTCAATTCTCATTGTGAAGTTAACACCATGCTACTTGTTGTGTGGCAAAAGGGCCTGTGTGTGAGTATGTGTGTGTGTGTGTGTGTGTGTGTG
>JAODXP020000011.1:83299-98299 GCA_027497455.2 Sardinella longiceps
CCATGGCCTCTACAGCCCTTACCTGTCAATCTACCTTGACTCCCATTAAATTCCCCCAGACCCTTAAAAACACCACTAACCCCCCTCCAACCACCACCACCACTATACACATACACACACTCCCCAACACCACCCCCTTTCTCTCTTTCACACACACACACACACACACACTCCACAATACAGTGGGAGTATCATTCTTCAATGTCAGCCCATCGATTGATCTGGTTCTAAAGCCCTTAGCCAGAGTTGGCGTGGTCAGATACAAAGCCACGCGGGGCAATCCATCACGCAGACTCTAGCGCTTACTGTGACAGTCCTCCAGGGGAAGGAGGCTCTGTATGTGTATCTCTTACACACACACACACACACACACACACACACACACACACACACACACACACAGTGGAAGCCCAGGCCTGTCAGCTCCCGGCACTCGTATTGACGCCCGCAGTCCTGGCAGCACAGCAACACGGCTACAATTAGTGCGGCTCTCTGACAAGTAACCGATAAGGTTGAACAGACACACACACACACACACTTGCACGCACACACACACTCTTTCACACACCCTCTCTCCTCTCCTCCACTCCCTAGCCTAGCCTACCCCTCGCCACCACACACACACACACACACACACACACACACACACACACACACACACACACACACACACACACACACACACACACACAAATGCACACGCACTCAGACACATACACACACACACACATATACACACACACACACACACGCACACACACACTCCCCCTCCATCCTCCAGCACCTCTGTGCACAACTTCATTGAGCTGCTCTGAGGAAAGAAGTCCCCGAGGAGGGAAGAGGAGGGGAGAGGAGGAGTGGACGAGGGCGGGGGAGGGACGCGAGGAACACAGGTCAGTGGAGCCTAGCGTGAAGAGTTAGAAGTCCATTACACACAGCCAACCATGGATGGCATGGCTAGCCCTGCACTCGCCATTTACCAGCATCAGCTTTAATGACTGCTGGTCAGTGGACCTGCGGAAACCATTCCAAATACAGACTGAAATGTCGCTATTAGTGACTCTAAAAAGCCAAACTGGGGGGGGGGGGGGGGGGGGTATATCACAGAGCGGGCAGAAACTGAACTAGGATCTAGGAAGTAGGACCATGGATAAGCTGATGTAGATTCTAAGATGTGGTGCATTATAATTGGTGCTTGTTCATCTATCATAGGCGTTAGAGATTAGAGATTGGTTGGCGGTATTCAGCTACTCCAATCCCAGGAGGCAAACAGAATGTAGTCTATACTTTGATTGTTGATTTCAATTACACAGGATGTGATGCGAATCATCCAAGGAGCTGGGGGACTATGCATGGCAGACTTTCTCCTGACACCATACCTAATGTACAGACAATGACACCAACAAATCAGTGTTCCATAGACATGGATGTGATGTTACCCAAGTCATTTGTGCATTTGACAAAAGCATGTAGTGAAGCATTATGCACAAGAGTGAAATATAGGGGGCGCTGTAAGGACAAGTCATACCGTCTGAGGGTGGAAATCAGGAAGCATAAGGCAGGTGGCCCCCACTGAGAGCGGACAGAGCAGCTTGTTGACAATACCATGGACATGATGGAGAGGCAGGGTGTGGAGGATGACGTCATCTTTGGACCAGGCCCATTCCGACACCAGACACTGGACCTGTGGGCATGACAGATACAGAGACTAAGTGGTGATGAAAAAAAGATGAAGACTATGGCATGTCTTGGCTATGCAAAAACACGACAGATTCGAACAATCAGAGCCATGATTCTAATTAAAGTATATAGTTATAACAAACATCTAATTATTTATGACCAAGAATCTACATGGACCAAACAACAAAAGGTAGACACACACACACACACACACACACACACACACACACACACACACACACACACACACACACACACACACAAAAGACACACACACACACACACAAGCGATTTGGCCTTTAAAATGAATGACTGGATGAGAGACACAAACAAACATGTCACGGCGTGGAGCGCAAACTCGTGGACATGGCCCGTTTCCATCACATGCTGCTGGGCTGATGACTGCCTGTCAGACATTTAGCGGAATTGCTCCTCTGCGCACTGCGCTCCCATTGAGGTCAGCGGGGCCCTTTGTTCAAAATGATTTACACCCAATTGCCCGTGTTGCCTGCCTGCTCGCCCGCCCGCCTCCCTGCTTGCCTGCCTGCCTGCCTGCCTGTGCTGGAAGCAATCCCCTCACCCACTTCTCCTCCACGTCTGTGACAAACCTCTGACAAATAGAGACAGGCCTGCCGTGGAACAATATGCTACACATTATCAACCATTCCCAATCTGTCCCCCCACTCTCATTAATATAAATAGGTCAGACATGGTGACAAACGCAATGTGAGGAGGCAAATTTGTTTCATGCATTAGTTTTGCTTGTCCAACACCAAGTAATCCAGATATCTTTTTTAATGCAAAATAATAATGTATTCTTCAGAATAATAATAGAATCTTTTCTATGTAGACCTCCAAACCCCCCACCCCCTCCGCACACATACAGGTCTCGTATCAAAATGACACATTCATCCAAGCACACAAGAAAAGCTGTTTATGTGGAAATTATCTACAAATGGGTGAGAAGGTCAATCCTGCTTTGCATACGCTTTCCTGTTTTCAGTGCAGCAAACCCAAGAAGACAGCAGAAAGTGACTGAGTGAGGGAGTGAGTGAGTGGCAAGGGTTGACTGTGTCATTGGTTAGCCGACTTAACGCCTTCCAGCGCACTGCGAGTTTCTCAAGCAGCTGGATGTAATGAGAGTGGCGGGTGCCAGAAGTCAAGCCTTCTGCCATCGCCCAGCTCCCTGGGCATGTCATTTTCAAATGAAGCTCCCCCTTAATTGAGAGTGATCTAATTTTCCACTCTGTTGGGCATGCAGGTCAACCTTTTGGGGACGGAGAGTGAAAGAAAGAAAGAAAGAAAGAAAGAAAGAAAGAAAGAAAGAAAGAAGACTGTAAAAATAAAGACACCGATAAACACTCAGATGAAATTAGAAGGTGGACAGGTACACAAATTAACACAAATTAGCCAGAAGTGAAAGAAACAAAAAAACTAAAAAAATGCAAGAAAAACAAAAAGACACTGCTACATGTCTATCAGTTATATTTCAAGGGGCACAAAATGTAAACCATTTTTATTGTGGCTTTGTGGAATTAGGAAAGGCTGCACATGACTACAGAGCTGTCATTAACATGACCCATGTGTATGTAGGCCTACATGTTGAATGTAGAAATAGCTGCCAAAATAAAAAAAATAAAGAAAATTGAGCAAAACCCTACTGTGTTGTGCTGGAAATCAACAATAGTTTCCCTGTGATTGTAAACAGGGCAGCATTTAGTCACATCAGACCGGTTCAATACTCACCCTTAACATAGCGCAAGGTTGTAATTGGGTTTGTAAAACTTTTGTAAAATTATCACCAATTCATAAAGTATTATTTTGACTTGATTTGACTATGGAGAGATATATTACAGTGACCGGCTAATAGAACAGGTGAAATCAGCCAAGTTTTTTTAGAGAAACACTGCTGACAATTCAGCCAAAAACATGAAAGGATGAAAGTATCTGTGATGGGACTATGGCATCATGCTTTGGCAAATAATCGATTAATTGTTCGATAAAATTATAAATTCAAACATGAAAATTGTTGTAAGGTCTCAACCCTATTTTGGGGGGAATACATGGTCATTTGAAATTTGATACTTGCAAGATATCTCAAAAAAGGGCCAATACAGGGCCAATGGAGCATTGTAAGTTAAATAAGGAGGATCATTATATTAACTCCCAACATGACTGTATAAAAGTCTCTCAAAATGATCTTGTGAAGGCTTTCATTACTCATTTATTACATACTAGCATTGAATAACCAAGATTGCAGGATGCATGTACCATCTAGGCCTAATTCTTGAATGGAAATTGTTTTTTTTACTTCCTTCAAAATGTTTTTCCTTCAAAAAACATCACAACACTGAATTGCAAGTGTTAATCAGTGACCCTTCTACAGAACATAGAAAAGAACGTAGCGTTGGCCTATAGGCCTACCATGGCACTAATTTGTGGAAATGGTGGTGAAGGTGTAGCTGATACCTAATTTGGAAAAAGTAATACCTCTGAGACCACATTTAACACTTTTAATGGCCTTACATTTTACCATTTTGATTTATCACTTTTTAATACTTTTTAAAACCCAGCGGACACCCTGTAATTACATTTTTCAAGTGTTACTCTGCATTTTAGCTGTTCTCCCCAAGACAATTCTGGGTGGGATTACCAGAATTCTGGTGAATTTTGAGGTGCCCTGCTCGAGATCTGCAATACCTCAATTCATTCTTATCCACAGCCTCACAGCCTAAACAACCTGACTTGCCAGGCCTTCATAAGTGCAGTAAACCCGGGCTGAGTGTCAGCTTGTAATCAACAAAAGCCCCCACACTACAAAACTTCTGTAAATGACTGTCTATGAGCTTCATAGAGCTGTTGGATTTAAAAACGAGTTCAGGGTTGCAAATATTTGATAAACAGCTAAGCCTGAACACGTTGATTGACACTAGCCTAAATGTTATGTTTGCATAAATGCTGCAAAAATGAAACAGGATTAGTTTGTGAGGAAGATTCATCTGCAGAATGGGCATCTAGAAAAAAAAAGGTCCATTCCATTCCAGGGTCATTTCATATGAAAATACTTAATATCAAATTAGCTTGTACTCAGATTTTGCTAAAAAGCTGCCTACCATAACCATACCATTATGCCTACCAAATGAAGGAAATTCAAGTTTCAGGTCAGTATCTCAAACTGTTTTCCCGTGGCAGCTATTTGAAGGAGGCCCACAACACAACTTCTCTTCAAGGATAATAGTTATAGTCTAGAAGGCTGTAGAGGACCAAAGACAGATGCCCAAAGACTATTCTAATCGATCAACTGCACTTAAAATATTGCAAAATTTAGATCCTTTAAATGGGAAAGTAAAGGAGACTTTCAGTGTGAATCAATCCATAGCCCTGTTGTTCCAGATCCATGTTGGTAGTAAAATTAGTATGAATATTTGATACAACACACACAGAATAATGAAGAAGCAGTGAAGTTTTACTGATTTGAGCTTAGGGAAACTGAAACTGACACTGACAGTAAGGTACTGTGCCCCATTCAGTTATAATAATTAGCTGGCACTTCACTTGAGCCATTGTATGTTGTATCTGAATTTCCTCATTCTTTTCCCTACCAAGAGAACTCGGTGACATGGAATAACAGGTCTAGGGATTGAATCACACCAGATTTCTGGTAGGACGTAGCCTGGGAGTTCCCATGCTCCTCTGCACGCTTATTTCATTTCACTCTGCAGAGCAGCATGGTGACCATGGCCGTTTTTCTCGCCTGGTTTCGGTATCCAATTGCAGAACAAACAGGGATTTGTATGGCCCTCGATTGCATTTTACGTCACGTGGTGGCTCTGGTATTGGCTCCGAAGTATGTACAGACGCTATGATAGACATTCGTAGCGCCCAATAAGCGGCTATGGACAATTGTAAACGATGCTTCCGCTACGAGAAATGCAATAGGTAGGTACCCAGACTAAATATCACTTGTGATTTTAGTTTGGCATTTGCCAGGCTAGGTAGGACGGTAAATATATCTAAATGAGGCCCTGTATGTTCTTGTAGATCATCTGTTACCAAAATAATTATATTGGTTGGCTCTTGCTCTCTTACCATTGCCTGTATGTTGCTGTGCGTTTGCAGGACTCCTTTAGGCCTGCCTGTAGTGCCACTGGTGTAGATGATCATGGCTGGCCTCTCTGCCCAATCACATTCAGCCGAATCACCAAGGAGTCCCTCTGTGTTTGTCAACCCCAGTGTAGACAGTTCGGAGGAGGCTGGCAGCTGAAGGCACGGGAGGCCCAGTTTGTGTGCCAAAGGCTCCAAGGTGTCAGCATATGGATGTCCTGCCACCAAGAGGGAACTCTGGGAGTTGGTGATAATGTATTCCAGCTCTGAGGGTGGGTGCTTACGATAAAGGGGTACTGCCGTGCCCCCACACATCCAGGATGCCCACTGGGCCACACTGTAAGAGCCATCGTTGGCACACAGAAAGGACACTCGCTGGCCATTGATGTCTCCAGATTCACAGCTAAGGGTCTGAGCGATGCGGCCAGCCAACCCCCGGCTGCTGGCATAAAGCTCTCTGTAAGTATGGCTACCACTGCTGTCCACTATGGCAGTCTTGTCTCCGAACTCCAAAGCTCGAGCGAACACAGGGGTAACTTTGGAGGTGTGCCGGACTCCTGAAGTCACAAACGTCCTCCATCGCACTATGTTATGAAGCATCCATGTGCATGAGCTCCCTCTTTTTGCCAGACTACACCCATGAACCATGAGTGAGGTGACCAACATAGTGGAAAGATTAGCCTATGCTGATAGGTTGGTTGACATGCCTGTCAGCTTCACATGAAATACTGGACCTGAAAATATCACAAGACTGTTAACTTTAATATGTTGCCTAAATTATGAGTGAATACTAAAAAAAGTGAATGCTAAAGTTCGATTCTACTTTAGGTAAGTATGCTTTTAGAGTCACTTGGAGTCATGTCAATCAATTTCTAAAATGTGAAATAACAGGAATACTATTCTATACTCTAAAGGAAGGAAGGAAGGAAGACAGTTCTAGGCTGCTCTGCAAAGAAATTACACATAACATGCGAAGAGATATACAGCTAACATTAAGTGTAGCACCAGCTCTTTCTTTATTAATACATGTCATAAGATAAGAGTATTTGGTTGATGGCATAATGGTGATACTGCGGTGTAGCTGTAAGCTAGATAAGGCTAACGTTGCAGTAGCCTACTGCTTACAGGCAACCTGACAGGCAACTTTTAGCATCTAGCTAACGTTAGCAATACAACATTTCACGTTAACCAGTTGGTTTTGCACTGGGCTGCCAACTCGACGTTTAAACGGTGACATCTACAAACACCGTCAACATGTTTTACGGCTGTAGAAGCAGATCTGATCGCTCAAACAAAAATGGTTCATACGAAAACTTGATTCACCTTACCCATACAAAAGTCAGGTTATGTACGGTCCATCAATATTTTCTTCCGTGTAGAAACAGAGGCACGATTAAATGTTCCGTCTGATAACCATGAACAAAGTGAAGCCTGGTGAAGTTCAGTAGCTGGTAGGCCAACAGTACGGGTTGCCTAAAAGCTTTTTGCTGTTTTTCTATTCGATTCATTTGATTTATTGTATTTGAAAGCCACATAACCAGGTCAGTTTTATCATGTTTATCATATGTATTAATATCATTATTATTGTATTATTTTCATTCACTGTGTAAATAGGCTTGTATATTATTTTTATTTCCATTTTTTAATAGCCTATTAGCCTACTCTTGATTTAGTAAGCCTACAAACATAGGCTTATGCATACAGTAGCATGATGTTTAGTCTCTTTCTCAGACATTTCTTTTACATTGTTATATGGCAAATATTAGACAATTTAAAATCCAAAACAGAAAGATCCCCAGACTAGAAGTGCAGTAAAACAATTTTCTCGGAATATTGCTTTGGAAGCCTGAAAATATCTGTAGGTATATTAAAGACTGACTTTTGAAAATCATTATAGACATGTCATGTAGCTTAAATACATGTAATAACCTTAGTATATTTTGTCATGCACACCTAGCCTGCCATTTATTTATTTTTTCCTCAGAAAATCAAGCTAAAATCCTGTCATCCTATAAGTGCGTGGTCATGCCACATTTCCCTTGTGGTGGATGTGTCACCTCACCAGAAAAATACCAGCCAAGTGTGTGTGTGTGTGTGTGTGTGAGAGAGAGAGAGAGAGAGAGAGAGAGAGAGAGAGAGAGAGTGTGCTTGTGGGGCTGAGAGAGAGAGAGGGGGACTGAGTGAGGGAAAGAGAGATGAAAGTGGCTGAAAGAAAAAGTGGCTTCACACTCCAGGAGAGATCTTGTGCCACCGAATTCATTGTGCCAGGATGCCAGCGTGCCAACTGTCTCTGGCACGTCTCACAGTGCGGGCACACTCAGCCACCAGCTGGCAGTCGCGGGCCTCAGATAAGAATTGTTCAGACATGGCACTCGTTCAAAAAGTTTTCACTTCCCTAAACCCCTACAACGCAAACGAGGATGGCATGTTCCTGCAAACTGGAGGCTTTGTCTCCAGATCTCCCCTCCAGTTGGTGCAGTAGTATCGTCAAAGACCAATCCCTCCATATGCACAGGAAGAAAACACACAGGGAGAGAATCTCACCAGATGAGCTTAAGTCTCTATCTGGGAATACTTCAAAAAACAGAATCTCCGTGGATTCGAGCCTCAGCGTTTGGGCATTTTTTGGTGGGCACACTACACAACTGAAACAAGAGGCGTATTCTTCGGAAAGGATTGAAAAAGAAGAAGAAGGAGGAAGGAAAAGACATCATCAATCAGATTAGCATCTGCAGCTTGGCTTTGAACATCAGCCTCGCATTTGGCGCGGGGCGAGCGGAAAATACGGAATGCTAACCCCACAATTATCAATGAGGACCCAACAAAGAGGGCACATTGAGGATGCCCAACGGGGGGTACGGTGGTGGGGGCTGGTAAACATACGTTTGGCATTTGGTACTCAGGCTGCCAGCCAGCTAGCATCATCATCGCCGCGCCACTTTGGCGAAGCGGGCAAAGCATTGTGTCCAGCAGCGGGCGCCAAAATCCAGCCGTCCAATCGTCTGGCTGGAAAACTCCAAGTGATGATTGTTAGAGTGGAGTCGGGAGGGGGAGTGGGAGAAGACGAGGGAGACGCCCCCTTTTCTCTTCTTTTTTTTCCCATCTTCCTCTCCCAGAGCCGAGAGTCGAGAGCAGGAAATCATGGGGAGTTGCCAGAACATGTGTCAGGTTGGCACCAGATGAGGATGTCTTGGCACGCGTTGCCGCTCTCCCCCCTTCTTGCCCTGTTTGGAACACATGGCACGTCGGCGGCGGCATCTGGCCGCGCTGACTCTCAGCAGCTGCGCTTTGTCTTCGCCAGTTGGGACGCTTGGCACCGCCACTTCATCAACTACCTGTGGCTCCTCCCGGGCGCAGAGGGGACCGATGAATTATTCGGGGCTGCAGCTGCAAACTTGACTCCTTTCCAAGAGATACTGTACTGTAAACACACACCAGACTCCATGCCACACACACACACACATACACACATACACATACAAATACACACACATACACACATGCCAATGTGGAATGGGGGGGCGGGGTGTGTGGAGTGTGTGAGAAGGATATCTCTGCGGTTGGGATAAACCCCAAGATCTGCTGGGATGGTTATTTAACCCATTCGCCAACCTCTGAGTCATGAGACATTGACTGCTGGTGTCCCAAAAACTTGGTTTCATTTTACTGAAACAGACTGGGAAGATGCACAGTTCAGTATCTGTGGATGTGTGGATACAACCTTTGTAAATGGAGAATAAGAGTGTCTATCATGTGGGAGTATCATGTGAGATGTCCCTAAAGACCCGCTGAGTCATTGAAATAGAAATAGAGAGAGAACGAGAGACATTTGGAGAACTACAAGGAAATTTGATGAAGTTGTATTTCATCAGTCCTGAAGAGTTGAAAGGCTTCCTGTCTTGAGGAAGGGAATCCGACAACCCTTTGGTTTAGCTGGATTTGAGCTGCTTTGCTCCTTGTAGGGACTTTAAGTGAACCTCAATAATGAGTTATACACCCCATCTGTGCAAAAACATGTGTGGTTGATTCTGCACCGTTAATTAAAATGTCTACCAGGAGAGCCCCACATGCTACCTTGCCTGGGCTATTCCCAGAGCTTTCCCGATTTTCCAAACATCAGCATTTCCGCATCCTGAGGTGATTACAAAGTACTCTCCCTAAGCTAGGAATACAGCCCCCCATCCACCCAACCCTTCCGTACTCCTAGGATCACTTCTGTCGTGATGTTTTAAGCCAGCCAACAAAGGAGAAAGCCCACCTCAGTGGCGGCGGCAGCGGGTGCGCTAACTTTTTAATGAAGCATGGCTTGGCATTCTGTGCCAGGCGCTTGGCGGGGCTGGCATGAATCAAAGTAAAACGGAGCTGATGTATGATGTCACAGAGAGAGACAGAAAGAAAGAGAGAGAGAGAGAGGGAGGGAAGGGGAGAGAGAGAGAGAGAGAGAGAGAGAGAGAGAGAGCCTTACAAAAGCCTGTCAGCTAGCAGTTCTTAACTGATCCAGACATGACATGTGAGAAGATAGGGGTTTGCACTGCATTGCATATCCCTTTGACCCAGTTTGAACTGAGCCAGCCGCCTGTCTTTTATACCAGTTTGATATTTTTTCCTTTTTATTATATGTTTTTGGTCTTTGTCTATCTTTAAGACAGTATAGATCCAGATGCTCCTGATCTGTCAAGATTCAGCTGTCTCTTTATATGTGTGTGTGTGTGTGTGTGTGTGTGAGTGTGAGTGTGAGACAGTGTTTTTGTTGTTGTTGTTGTTATTCAGCTGATAGTGACCCTCTGGGAGTTTTGGGCTCCATCTGTGGCGGTCTGACCCAGTTTAGCCCACGGCCACGTCCAACTGTTCCGTGTCCCAAGCATATGTGCGGTGGCAAGGGGATAAGCGATCATCACCAGGCGGGACTGTGAAACCACACACTGCCGATATGACACTGGACCCCGACGCTTCACGCAGCAGATGTCACTGGCTCCGTGGCCCTCAGGAATCACGCGCCAGAGAGGAGGGTGGTGGATGGGTGGGTGGGTGGGTGGAGGGGGGCACCGTGACCACGCATGCACCCCTCCTTTCTCATCCCTCCCTCCCTCGCTCCCTTCCACCCTCACTCACTCATTCTCTCCCTCCCTCTCTCTCCATCCACACAGCCCCCCTGGTCTGTGGACACCTCTCACTCTGCCCTGGTGAAATTGGGTTAGTGCGTGGTGCAGTGCGTGTTTCTGATGTTGTGTGAAACACATGAAGGCTTGTGTGTGTAGCTTTTAGACACAGTTGGCTTGTGTGTGTGTGTGTGTGTTTGAGTAAGACTGTGATTCTCTGTATGTGAGAGAAAAAAAAGTATTTCTGTGCGAACACACATTTAATTTGACCTTGTATTTAAAAGCTGTGATCAGTTCATTCACTCAGAATCCTGGATGACATTCCTAGTGTCTCTGCATGCACACACACACACACACACACACACACACACACACACACACACACACAATGCAAGCTAGTGCACTGTTGGCCAACAAAAGGCTGCCAGTGTCAGGGGGTAGTAGTTCAGTGCAGCTCACTAGCCAAGGCCGTGGCACGGGAATCTGTACAAATGGGCTCGGCTGGCTGGCAGACTGTCACGCGCATGGTGTCACTTCCACCAGGCTGTGTGTCCCTGTGCCACTGGGGACCTGTCAGAATGCGATACCCAGATGGGGCGCCAGGATGGCAGCGTGTGGTGGCGTGGTGCAGTGCTGAGAGAAAGGGGAGGAGGGGTGTGTGTGTGTGTGTGTGTGTGTGTGTGTGTGTGTGTGTGTGTGTGTGTGTGTGTGTCGGAGGGGTGGTGGGGGGGTTCAGGAGGTGGCAGCCTTGGCTGTTGGCAGCAGCGGATCAGTCGGCGCAGTCGAATGTGACGTGGTGCCGCTGCCACTTGAAAGCAAACAGGGGTCCAAAGAGACAGAGCTGGCAGGCCTGTTAGAGCGCCATCCCTGAAAGCCACGCTGAAGAAGTGAGCCCATTAAAAGAGAGAGAGTGTGTGTGTTTGTGTGTGTGTGTGTGTGTGTGTGTGTGTGTGTGTGTGTGTGTGTGTGTGTGTGTGTGATTGGGGAGGGGAGGAGGGGGGTGCAGGGCAGGGTGAGTGAGTGAGAGAGAGCGTCTGTGGACATCTCATGTTGCCAGGGCCTTCAAGCCCAGGCCCTTTGCTTGCCATCACATTCCTCAGGGTTGGCCCAACTCGCCAGCAGTCTTCCTCTAATGAGTTATTGATCTTCGCCGCCGTTTCCCTTTCAACTTTTGCTCCAAAGCAATTCAAATAATTGCACGGGACAGACAATCAAGTGGTTTCCTTTCTTGGTCCAACTCTTGTGGGCAGCATTGCATGTGTGTCTGTGTGTGTGTGTGTGTGTGTGTGTGTGTGTGTGTCTGTGTGTACCCTCCAGCCATCAATATAGGGCAGTGCAAGAAAATGCTACAAAAGAGGATAGACATAGCCTGCTTGTTTTACGTTTCTTTTTCTCCGCATAAACAACACAGTCTGTGGGACATTAAGTGCTGGCAGATGTCAAGCTCCAAGACCCCAGGCAGGCCAGTCTGCTTACATGATACGGCGTGCTCTTAATTTGATTTGAATAGCGCTTAGAATGCTTTGCCTTTGTTCGCCACCAAAAGTGTGTGTGTGTGTGTGTGTGTGTGTGTGTGTTTGTGTGTGCGTGTGTGTTTATTAGGAGTTAAAGAGCTTCTCGTGCAGGGGGCGTGCGCTAGACCATGTTTCCGTGAGTAAGCATCATCAAAGGCTAGAGATTGGTCATGAGGAGAAATAAATTACCCCAAAACTGCATGTCCTCCCTCCAACATGGTGGAGTTGTCACTGATTCTCTCCACCCTACCCACCCCCACCCCCACCCCCCCCTCTCTCTCTCTCTCTCTCCACTCCACCCCCTCCCTCTTTCTCTTTCTCTCTTTCTCTCTTTGTGAGACAGTCACGCTGTTCTGGTGGTGTGTTCACAGAGAGACGGCACCATATGCTGTCTAGCCTCTCTGGGAGGGCATCCCAGCTTTGCTGAAGAGCGTTGACTGCATGTGGCACTGGGGGAGGTGGGGAATGGAGGGGGGAGTGAGAGAGAGAGAGAGAGAGAGAGAGAGAGAGAGAGAGAGAGAGAGAGAGAGATGAAATGAAAGAGACACATTGTGAAGTGAGGGAGTGTGTGTGTGTGTGTGTGTGTGTGTGTGAGAGAGAGAGAGAGAGAGAGAGAGAGATGAAATGAAAGAGACACATTGTGAAGTGAGGGAGTGTGTGTGTGTGTGTGAGAGAGAGAGAGAGAGAGAGAGAGAGGGAAGACAAGAATAAATTTGTCTTCTTCACTGGTGTTGGTCATTTAGAGAGAGATTATTGACACTATAATATAGTGCTGCCGCAGTGGTTTATTTAGTTTGAGTAAATTTTACTGATCTTCTCACAGTGCTCCGTACCGTAGGGCCCTAGATGATAGAATAGAATTATTCTGTTTTCTTTTCTTGGTGGTAACACCACTGAAAGAAATACCTTTCAGACTGGAAATCTTATTGTCTTGTTATCCATGAGGGACACCTTTACAATACAAACTCTATTCAAGAGTCCCTCAGCTTTTTTTCTTTATTTCCCTGTATGTGTGTCTTTATATTTGTGTGTTTGTTTATGCACCTCAAGGATGCATTCTTGTGTGAGAGGGAGGAGGGCAAGTGTGAGATGAGGTGATTGTGTGTGTGTGTGTGTGTGTGTGGGTGTGTTTGGGTGTGTGTGTTTGGGAGAGTTCGTGTTGAGAATCCATCTTCACTGTGTATTCATTACCACTTTGCATTTCAAGCAAGTGGTGGCTAGGATGGCGCACACACGCACGCACTAAATCGCGGGAAGGATTGTTAGGCACGCGTGTTATTAATTTTTTCGTCAGGTCCCGTGGCGTCCACATGAATCTTAATGCTGCTGACGGGGCGGCAGCCCGCTATCGACTTCCTTTAAAATATGAAGACGCTTTGCTGGAAGCGCCCGAGGTCATTAGCCCAAGAGTGGGCACAAATCCTTCTCACTAGGCTTGGGCTCCAGCACTGCCACGTTAAATACGCTTCTAAAATATTCATAATCATACTC
Source organism: Sardinella longiceps (assembly GCA_027497455.2). Classification (NCBI taxonomy): domain Eukaryota; kingdom Metazoa; phylum Chordata; class Actinopteri; order Clupeiformes; family Clupeidae; genus Sardinella; species Sardinella longiceps. The sequence continues at coordinate 97,188 of JAODXP020000011.1, forward strand.
AACCACACACTCACACACACACACACACACACACACACACACACACACACACACACAGTCATAGTGGTCCCGGGAGAGAGGAGGTGGAAGTGTAGTGTGTGTGTGGGTGTGTGTGTGGGGAGGGGAGGGGAGAGAGGAGGAGGGAGATTGATGAAAATCAATATTAAAATGTATTCCTGTTCCTCTTCCCATGTGGGCTTAATTAGCTCCATGCGATTTTTTTTTTTTTTTTTTTTTCTCCTTTTTTTTTTCTAGTCCTGAAGTTTGCAGAAAGATTAAGAGTGCCTCTCTCTCCTACTGACAAGACCAGGCCCATTCTGTCAGTGGTAGCCAATTAAGACTCAGGATTGCAGCAGTCACAAGGTTTGTTTAGAATTTATTGCTCTCGCCGGATTTAAAGAGGGAATAAAAAAATGGATGTTTTATTTTTAGTGGTTTAGTGTATTCTCAACAGTAGTTCCAAAATAATCCGTTGTGAGTCACATCTACTGCATTTTTTTTTTCCTTCCGGGTATTTCAAGCACTTGAAAAAAATCACATCAATCATTCATTGGAGTCAGCGGTCGAGGCTGTCTCGTTAGTGTCCGACAGTAAAAGCTTGAGTGTCCATATTGCTTCTGAAAGGGCTGGGAGAACGGCTCTTTAAACGCGGCTTTGATGAGCCAGGTTAACAAGGTCACTGGTTTTGACAGGGGGCTGTGCTGCGGGCAGCAGGGGGGCTTGGTTGCCCGTTAAGTGGTCTGTTAGGGGCACTGGAACACGTGGCAGCTCAGCCTGGGGGTCAGAGGTCAGGAACAGAGGGGTCTGCTTGTGTGCCGTCTGTTTGGTCACTCTGCGAATGTGATTACTGTTTACAAGTTTGCAGGATGGTAAAGAAAGAGGGAGAGAGAGTGAGGGACAGTGTCATGGCTGGATGGATTGATGGATAGAAAGAGAGAGAGAGAGAGAGAGAGACAGAGAGAGAGAGCGAGAGAGATGTAAATACAGAATATGTGTGTGTGTGTTCTATAGTCATATTAAATGTTATAGTCAACACATTTGGCACCTTTTTAACATATAACGTTGTTGAACTGGATTGATTATCCTCACCCGTGCCAAAGATAGAAGCAGTC
>JAODXP020000011.1:110799-118299 GCA_027497455.2 Sardinella longiceps
ATGTTTGATCTATTTATTTTTATTAAAAAAAATCATTAACATCAGACATAAATTTGTGAAGTGTCATTGTTTTTCAGTAAAAAAAATAAATAAATACATAAAAAGATTTTTTAAATCCCAGCACACACAGTTGAGGCGTAGTCACGTATAATTTAATTTGAATTCATTACTTCTGCGGCTTTAATATATTCATGACATCCAATTCCCTCGGCTGTCCCGCCACCTGGAGTGTCCTGCCTTATCAGTGTCAGCTCTCTGCTCCTCCTCCTCCTCTTTCACCTTCTCTCTCCCTCCCTCTTTCCTGCAGTCTTTCCTTGCTCCCTCCCTTTTTCCTATACTGCCCCCCAACAACCCCCCCACACACACACACACACACACACACACACACACACACACACACACACACACACACACTCCACTACTCCTCTTCCCTGCCACCCCTGGGCCCCTGGGGGGTCATGAGGGGGGTTAGGGCTGGGGTCAGGGAGACCCCCAGGTCCCCACTGTCATTAGGCTGCAGTGGAATGTGTTAGTGGGTGGGAGCAGCTGGGACCAACATCAGCCTCTGGTCTCTGGGGGTGGGGGGTGGGTTGGAGGGTGCAGAGGATGGAGGAGGAAGAGGGGGTGAGGAGGAGGAGGAGACGGAGGAGGAGGAGTGGGCACCTGCATCAGAATGGGATAGAGGCGACAAGGGCGTTGTGAGGTGTGTGTGTGTGTGTGTGTGTGTGTGTGTGTGTGTCTGTGTGTGTGTCTGTGTGTGTGTCTGTGATGTTTTGTGTTGTGTGTGTCTACGTGTATGTATGAATGAGATGGGGGAATAGGACACGGAGAGGACCACTCACAGATCAAAGACAAAGAAGCCTGTGACTGGCCGAGTGAAACAGGATGAAGTGAGGGGCAGAGATGCTTATCTTCAGCAGGTCCCAGAAGACGTGTAGACCCTTAGCTAGAGCAGAAAGCCTCTCAGTGAAATCCCAACAGACACACCATAATGGCTGAGAGCTGTTTCAGAAGGGTCCTGCAAGGCCATAACATGGCAACTAGAGTCTTTTAAGATATTGGCTGGTAAGATCTTTGTTGTATGATATGGTAGGTTCAGTTCTCTGAAGCAACTGAGACAATTTGTTTACATATGCAGGTTTTGTGTCAGTGCTTTAATGGAGTATGACTGCTACACACAGATATATCCTAGTGTTCACCCTGTGCTCTATGTAAAGCCCTCTGCTCAGATATTTATATATAATTTATTTTTTTACATTTTTGTGTGTGTGTGTGTGTGTGTGTGTGTGTTTTTTGTTTGTTTGTTTTTTTACCTCAGTTTTTTTTTCTCTCTCTCTGTACCAAGACACACTCTTTATCAACATCAATATCATACCCAACATCAAAGTGTGGGCATTAAAAAAGCAGAAACATATTTGGGTTTGATAAGGATCATATGATCCTATCATTCAAGTGAAGAACCAATCATTTACACTTCTGACCATATACATGTTATTACTGTGTTATAAATGTTTCCTTTGCTCTATTACTAATACTATTACTATTACTGTGACAAATCTCAAGTGCATAGTTATTAATTCTTATTACATCAATGCCCAAAGGCTCATCCTCATACGAGCCTTCTATGCTATTGATATATCTAGCTGATTAAAATTAGATGTCTCACAGTACCATTTGTCACAATGTGCCCTGGTAAGAACAAGCAATATATAGGATATAGGAGGTCTAAAGCTTTAGTTAAATAGCAGTGATTGTATTTGTCAGGGAGATTATTGGCTAGTATGCACTCTCACCAAAAGGAAATATTGCTATTTCTGGTGCGGTTTAAAGTCATATTTCTCTTTACCTTTTGATTCATCTGGGAGGCTGTGGATATCTCAAGGCAAACCACCGGGGAGTAAGGCACACTGTGCAGCTGACGCATTAGGTAAATGTTTGCCTGTTTGCCCAGGGCTTTGTGAGGATACATTTGTGTGGAGAGTGCAGTGGTGTGCATGTGCATATAGATGTTTTGTGTTTGCTTCTTTGTGTGTGTGTGTGTGTGTGTGTGTGTGTGTGTGTGTGTGTGTGTGTGTGTGTGTGTGTGTGTGTGCGTGTGAGTGTGTGTAGTGTGAGTGTGAGGTACGTGTATGTACCTACATCAATGTGTGTGTGCCCATGTGTGTGTGTGTGTGTGTGTGTGTGTGTGTGTGTGTGTGTGTGTGTGTGTGTGTGTGTGTGTGTGTGTGTGTGTGTGTGTGTATGTATGTATGTATTTGGATTTGCTTGAGGGTTAGTGTGAATAATTTTAAGGGTACGTGTATTTACGTACACCAATGTGTGTGTGTGTGTGTGTGTGTGTGTGTGTGTGTGTGTGTGTGTGTGTGTGTGTGTGTGTGTGTGTGTGTGTGTGTGTGTGTCCGTGAGAGTGAGTTTATCAGGAGGGGGCTGCATTATTAATCAGGAGCCTTTTGCAGTGTGAGCGCCTGCTCTCCCTGTCTCTCTCTCCCTCTCCCTCTCCCTCTCTCTCTCTTTCTCTCTCTCTGTTTCCTAATGACTGAAAATGAGCCATAATTATGGCCTGTCAGGCCGAGTGCTCTCATCCGCACCATACTGGGATTCTGGGGGTCTATGTCATCGCCCCCACCAAGGGCATGGCATCCTCTCTCTGTCTCTCTCTACACTCACACACACACACACACACACACACACACACACACACACACACACACACACACCCTGACCACAGAACTGCCTGCCCATCAAATACACAGGAGGTCTCATCCTTCATCTGTTTTCTGAATGTGTGATTTTATGTTTTTTTGTTGTTTACTTCAATTTGTGCGGTGTCTCTCTCCTTTACTTTCTTTCTTTCTTTGATTTGAGCTCTCCCTTTCTTTCTTTCTTTCTTTCTTTCTTTCTTTCTTTCTCATCCATCTCTCTCTTTCTTTTTCCCTCTCACTGATTCCATACCCTCCCTCTCCCCCCTCTCCCCCCTCATCTTTATTCGGCACGTGGCTTGTCAGTGCTGACGATGAATCTGTTTATGAGCAGAGAGCACTGATTTCCCCTGAGTGGAATCTCTCTCTCTCTCTCTCTCTCTCTCTCTCTCTCTCTCTCTCTCTCTCTCTCTCCTCCCCATTCCTAGAACCAGCAGGGCTGATTCGATTTGTCATTACCACAAATTAAGGGCCAGAGTAATAGTGGCACAACGTACAGGGCGTGAAAAAAAAATTGGAAAAGCCTGTTTCCACTGACCACAGGCGGCGACTCAAATGAGGAAAAAGACTGAACCAAAAAAAGAAGAGTAAAAAAAACTCACCTCACCTTTTTTTATGCACCTTGCACATCTCCAGAGACAGCCCTATCTCTCTCTCTCTCTCTCTCTCTCTCTCTCTGCATCTGTCTTTCTTGTGCTGGAGGTACTGTAGGAGGAATGAGGGATGGAGGAAGTGTCACTCGTTTATTTGCTGGAGTCACAGAGGCCGGTATAATTACTCCCCCTGTTAACAGCTGACCAGGTCCCCTCCTCAGCTGCAGTGGGTTAGAGGGTGCACCCTTGGCTTTGGGTGCTCAGGTTTGCTTTTTTCCTCCCTTTCACTGATGTATACAAATACCAATGCATCAAGAAATACCGCAATGTATATTACAACTACCTTTCTTATGATGAAATGCGTCAAGTGTGGCTCAAATGCCTTTCTTTTTGTGAAATATACCAAATAGCTCAACTGCTCCATCTTTCCCCGGGTATCAGAAATTCATTCAGTGTCTACATAAATCCCTCGGCCACCTCAGTTTTAAGACCAGATCAGACTGATGGGACTCGGCAAGGCCGCTGATGACGCGAGGAAACCCACCGCCTGCGGCTGCCAGGTGTTTAGAGAGTGTGTGTGTGTGTGTGTGTGTGTGTGTGTGTGTGTGTGTGTGTGTGTGTGTGTGTTGGCACCTTCATTCCTCCAGGTTTCATGGAGCCTGGTTCAAGGTGGTGATAAAGCCAGCTATTTTCAATTAATCTTGGCTGCACCATCTCGCTCTCTCTCTCTCTCTCTCTCTCTCTCTCTCTCTCTCTCTCTCTCTCTCTCTCTGTGCCATATGGTTCTCCCCCTGCCCTTGCTTTTAATTTACTCGTTGTCTGTGCTGTGAGAAACAGACCAGCGATTTATCTGAATTGGTGATTTAATCAGGAGGCAGAGAGGCTGACAGAGCCAGTCGCCAAGAGTCCTCCTCCGGCGCTCTCCACACAAACATACTCCCACACACAATACGCACATATAAACACACACACACACACACACACACACACACACACACACACACAAACACATACACACACTCACACACACACACAGACACACACACACACACACACACACACATACACACACTCACACACACACACAGACACACACACACACACACACACACAGAGATATACACACTCTCACACACAGAATATACATATGTGAACTCACAAGCACACACACACTCCATCTCTCTCTCACACACACACGTACGCACACATATTCACACTGAAAGAATATACATATTTGAACGCAATCATACAAACACACACACATACACACACACACACACGCTTTCCACAACTCATATACACAAACTGCTCTCTTTTATCGGCAAAATAAACACATCCACTCTAACTAATCACCCATTCTACAAAATACACATTCACATATGAATAAGAAATATTAACACTATTAGTGATTCCACAATGAATTCCATATCCACACATTACACTACAAGCGCCAATCAGCTCACACACACACACACACACACACACACACACACACACACACACACACACACACACACACACACACACACACACACATACACACACACACACACACATCCAGATACAGTACCTTCCTTAAGGGCACTATGTGACAGTGGAAAATGTGATTTCCCTTTTGTTTGAAAAGCATTCCATAGAAGGTCCAGAAGTGACCTTGTCAGGAGAGAGCGGGGTGTGTGTGTGTGTGTGTGTGTGTGTGTGTGTGTGTGTGTGTGTGTGTGTGTGTGTGTGTGTGTGTGTGTGTTTGCACCCGTGTGCATGTCACAGAGGAGCAGCTGCTTGAATCGTGTTCTTGTGGTAGAAGTCAAAGTGCCTCGCTTGAAAGGTGACAAAGCCACTCATCACACATACACACACACACACACACACACACACACACACACACACACACACACACACCTCCACCTCCATATAGGAATGGCAAGGTCGCATGTTACGCTTGCCTGTATAGCCAAGTGTGAATGTGTTTATTGTGTGTGTATGAGTGTGTTTATTGTATGTCCTTTACACAACCTAATCTCTCTGAGGCTATAAAAGCATTTCTCATTTGTGTGTGTGTGTGTGTGTGTGTGTGTGTGTGTGTGTGTGTGTGTGTGTGTGTGTGTGTGTGTGTGTGTGTGTGTGTGTGTGTGTGTGTGTGTGTGTGTGTGTGTGTGTGCGTGCGTGCGCACACCTGCATTCATGCATGCATGCATGTTCTCTAATTCTAAAGAAATATTATATCTGAATATGATCTCGGTGCCCCTTCATCGCCTTACTTATCAAATAGACAATCTAAAACAGACACTGATTTAAATTAAAGCAGGGTCTAGGAAGTCTTGAACAAAAAAGATGATATGGGTCCTTAGCTCTGCTTTACAAACATAATTGAAGAGTTCAGATGTAAAACCCTTCAAGTCTATTTGTGATATTGTGATAAATTTAGAACATACAGTTAGAATTACAGTGTGATAGAGTTTATTATGTTATTATATAAAACAACTTAGTTTTTGAATATATATTAAAAAAAATCCTTAAATGGAAGGGTTTTGCATTCAAACTCCTCAATTGTGCTCTTGGTGAGTATGTTTTTCAGTAATTATGGTATATGGTATATAAATATGCCTTGCCCTTCCAATGAAAAAAGATCTGAAATATCTCTTTGGCAATCAGTACAGGAATTCACTGTGGCGCAAATGAGGCAAAATGACTGTCAGACTTTATAAATCACACTTTATACAGTATATGTATATGTTGCATCCATGCTTGCCACTAATTTGACTCCAGAGCATGCTCATCTTGTTTTGCCTGTGCACACTCTGCAAGCTTATTCAAGTGCTGGAAAAGGTCACCTTTAGAGAGGAGGCTGCTCTGTTTTACAGGTCAACATGGCTCCAAAGGTCACTGCTAATGGGCACCTTGTGGGGCTGCCCTTACGAATAAATAACATTTTTGAAGAATTTCGAAGGAATCTGTGCATTTGCATGGGTGCTTTGATGGAAAGTTATTTCCTTAAGCCATGTCAAGCTCTAAGGTACTTTGCAAAAAGAGAGAGAGAGGGAGAAATGTGTGCAGTGCATATATAATGTCCTTTTTTTATTATTTAATTCAAGTTTTGGGAAAATGAAAGCTTCTTTAAAAAAAAAGAAAAATGCTAAGACCTAACTGCACATGTATTTCTATTACTACCAGAAAATGTGTCTACACCATCTTGTCCTATTTTGTGTTGGATATTGTAAACCGTAAACCGCTAACATAGCAAAGACCACTTCACTCTCTGAGAAACGAGAAACACATTCCCTACATCACCCCCCCAAATATCCTTACATAAACAGCAATTGTAGACAACCAATAAACAAATAGCCTAAGTATGGACATGTGGAACGGTATGTGTAGTTTCTGAACGTACAGTAAGTCTACTAAACAACATCTGGCTAAGCCCAGCCTACCATGAAGGTTGCTTTGACAAGCAGGTTTTGATAAACAGACAAACCAGTAATTAATTAAAGTATTTAACTAATAATTCACAGATTGTATGACAATGAGACTCTATGACTAGGCCTACTTATGAAAGTCTTTTTATGGAATTGTGTTGACTATAACATTTTGTGAGCACTGGATTTTAAGTAGTAGCCTAAAACAGATTTTAATGTTTGCCTCTGCACAAAATCTGTTCTTATTCACTGAGAAATTGTCAGTTTTGAGGCACAAGGAAGAGACCTCGAGATGGCCTTTTTAAGTGGCAGAACAGCATGAATGGAAAGTGCTACATTTAATGGGTCACAATTAAAAAGACAAATAAATGTCCCCCCACCCTACTCCAAGAAAGGGCTGTTGAGAGCAGTAAGATAGAAAGAACAATGCTCTTTGAAGAACAACGAAGTCTGTCAAAAATTGCAGAAAGGGGGGAAAACATGACTACAAAAACATTCACGGTTTTCATTGTATCTTTCTAATGAGAAGCGCTAAAAAAGAAAACATGTTGCTAAATAGCCCCACAAAATCCATTCGCTGTTCCCATGGCTACAAGAAACGAACATGCGAAATAAACATTTTACCAAGTCAGACTAATTGCACATGCCTGTAGGCAAGACTAAGTCTATTTTTTTTTAATATTAAAACAGCCAAACACCATGCTAGACTTAGTGAATCTCTCCCTCCCTTTGCCCCCCGTCTCTCTCTCTCTCTCTCTCTCTCTCTCTCTCTCTCTCTCTCTCTCTCTCTCTCTC
>JAODXP020000011.1:123299-125799 GCA_027497455.2 Sardinella longiceps
TTCTTTTTGAACTTAAAAAAAACTGTGCTTCTTTTCTCTTTCTCTCTGTCTTGTTCTCTCATTCTTTTTTCTTTTTCTTTTCTTCTCTTCCTCCACCTGTGTGAAGCTTCCACCTGAGGCACACCTGACTCTGTAGTCCACATCCAAAGCCCTCCCCCCACAATGGTTGCACTCGCACACAATTACCAGCTAATTACAAACTAATACGTGATTAGGCCTCCAACGCATTGGGGAATAACGGGTCCTGGTTGTCTCATTTTTTAGTTTTGGCACAAACATCGCAGTGGGTTTGGGTGTTGGGTGAGAATGCTGTAATGTACACAGCATGCAATATTATTGCTAAGCGTTAGCATGCTACGCTGCTTAAGAAAAACACTGGGAAGTCAGAATGTTATTAAACCTTCTAATACTGACTCTTTCATTGGGATCCAGGTCCACTTTTACCACCTATTAGTTGTCTTGCCTACTCAGACTTGACAGCTCCTGGTTTGGTAAAGTGGACCATGCACACTGGGCAGACTAGACAAAATGGTTTCTAAGGCAAACTGTTTTCGACCTATAAATATCCCCACGCACAGACAACATCCACACACACAGCCATGTGATGTGTGTGTTTTTAGGGGCTGCTGGAGCAGACTGCTCGACTCCAGTGGATCCATTAGTGCGGGACCCAGTGCGACGCTGCGCTCTAATGTCTTACACGTCTGCTATCAGAGCTAGGGAGGATGAGGAGGTGGCAGCTGATGATAAGCTAATGGCCGAAGCTAATTGATTTACTGTACTGAGATTGTTTCATCTCCTTTCAGTCGCTATGGTTCTTTGTTATATTTACCCAAGGTAAAAAAAAATAAAAATACAGAAGCTGACTAAGATTCAATCCACCATACTAGCTCTAGTTGTTACATTAGCAATGTTTTTATGTGTTCCCTGTTTAGTGAACATAAATGTGCTTTTGTTGATTTTTATTGTTTAGCTGTCCTGAGTCTCTCACTGCATTGAAGCTGCTGCCAGTGTCAGTCTAGCTAACCAATTGGGATAATTTAGGAGAAGATCAACACAATGACAATCACTGCTAAATGAGTGAGCATTTAGAGAGCTGTCTGAGAGGATCTTTGTTCAGGCCATTCAGCTGCCATACATTACTAACTATTCATCAGGAGGTCCCTATGTTGTGCATGGCCTCATTTAGATCTTTATGTTGCTTTGGGGGAAAAATGCTTAAAGGCTCTAAAATTATTCCCTAGACTTTACAAGAGACACTGGTGTGAATGTTAATTTGTATGATATAAGTCAGGGAAATTGTGATTAAACAAAGAAATTGTGAACTGGCATTACAACATTAACTGAATTGGGTATAGGAAAATTACACCATTCGGTGAGTGATACCTGCTGATTTGTTATACGGTGTTGTAACAAATTTCCCTTTTTCCCCTGAATTTGATTCACACTGATTTTCATATGGAGTTTGTATAGTGTAGTGTATAGTGGATTTCATATAGAGTATTGTATAGCGTAGTATATAAAAGATCAAGAAAAACATTCCCATAATTTCAGGCAGTCATCTTTTACGAAACATATACACAAGATTTTCCAAAACATATACACAAAATAAAGGTAACAAATGTAAACATACCTAGCCCAGTACTGAGGCATGTTCTTGTCAATTATATGTAAGCAGCAATACTGTAGTATGCACTTTACCTGAATAGTGCATGCGTTATGACAGTGTGTGGAAATCGATGTGTTTCCTGTAAGAGACCTAATATTGTATTACGCACATCATGTATATTCATGCACGTTAATGTTTTTCAGCAGCAGTAGTAGTGTGTGTATTAATAAGGCGGGGGCTGCCTCGGGCTCTAGTTGCGGAAGAGCAGAGACACGCTTTTGATGCTATGCTGGTCACGGTGCACAAGGTGAAAACCATGGAATTCATTAGTGTGTTTTTACAACAACTAGTTTGTAGAGAATGAGAGAGAGAGAGAGAGAGAGAGAGAGAGAGAGAGAGAGAGAAAAAACATCTGCAGTGTTATTTTGTTTTGTTTTGTTTTTCAGAAAGTTAGGATGAGACCTTATTTGTGTAAAACACAACAACATCAATCAAAGAGCCAGATTCATTTAAATTCTCTTTTTGGCATTTTCCCTAAAGAATAAAAAGTGAGAAAGAGAGAGGGAAAAAAACAAGAAGAAAGGAAAACAAGAAAATCAATGACACCTGAAACAAACAAGCGTCTCACCTATTCTTGATGTTTCTATCCCATGATTCTTTGCCCAAAATGGTGTTGTGGAAAGAATTTCTTTCATGAAAAGAGAAGCAAAGTAATTATTTTTCTCTTTCTTTCACTCATAATAAATTTTAATTACAGTGCCTGGGTAAAATCAAATTTGAAGATTGAAAAACTACTACACTTAGTTCAGTTTTGGTTATCTCCCAAGGAGAATCACGTCTGTGTGCGTGTGTGTGTGCGTGTGTGTGTGCGTGTGTGTGTGTGTGTGTGTG
>JAODXP020000011.1:130799-133299 GCA_027497455.2 Sardinella longiceps
GACGAATTCAAGCGGAGTTGAAAGTTATTGCTAATGTAGGCTACAGTAGAACTATCTCCACGAAGAATTTGACAAAATTGATTTTCACCCAGCCCCCTTTGTCATAGGACACTAAACGCACATTAAGTTGGTTCACATTCTTAGGTCTATCAGAATTCACAGCAGTAAATTTTTTTCGGTTTGTGTAAGCTAGCCTGCATCTTTTCCATGTTTACTTTTAAGATATCAAATCCTGTTTTGGCTTGTATGAAGTACAAAGCTAATTAGATGGCTTTTATATTTTTGCATTAAAATTAAAATTAAAATATATTTTTCAGACAAGTGATTGCCACACAGTTATTTATTGTATGACAAACAGTACAGCTCATGCCTTGCTTCTTGCTGTGGAACTACTTCACTTGTAGCTTCTAAATATATAAAGAGTGCTAGCTCCCTGGCAATGGCTTCACATTAGGTATACCACAGTTTTACTAATGCTTAGTCACAGTCTACTAGTGCAATCAATCAAGCCCAATATGATTAAGGTTATGGTGATGAATATGATGAAGCGGAAGATGATGACATGCAACAACCACTCCCTCCTTCTTTGCTTTAAAACAGCACTTTCATCTATTTCAGATATATATTTTTAATATAATATTTTGTTCTGGTTTACAGATGAACTTGGATGGCATGTAGTCATATAAAGGGTTGATAACTAAAACCATAATTGCCATCAGCCATCCATGATGTGCATTCTGCAGTTCTAGATGGTAAACAACCTCAAGATAAAAGAAAACCTATAGTTGCAATATGGCATTGTTCACTGCATAGCTATAACCACCTACCATCATCAAACACATGAAAATGTGCTGCTTTAACAAAAAAAAACAAAAACCGCAACTTTCCGCAATTTTTCCTGGTCCCCGCAATTTTCTCGCAATAAAATGTCTAAAATCAGCGCAACTTCTGCCGCAACTTTTCAGAAAACCTGCCGCGAAATCAAGCATTTTTGATCGCAACAATCACAAAAAAGGCCCGCGAAATCCTGGGGGGACTGACATATGCATCTGTAAATGTTTTCCCCATGCATGTCACATTCCTTCTGCATGTGTATGTGTGTGTCTGTGTGTGTGTGTGTGTGTGCTCTCTCTGTGTGCATTGTGTGGTGTAGCGTAACAGTCTCGCCGTGCTGTGTTGAGCTGTGCTGTGCGGTGCTGCGCTGCTCTGTGCCACTCCATGCCCTCCTTCTCTGGGCTGCTGCCAGCTCCAGTGGCACCGTCACTCAGCCGGGAGCCAAATGGGCGCTTTGATCCTATTAGGGCTCCTGCCAAATCACCACTCTGTTCATTAGGAGATGCACGTGCCAGCTACCAGCTACCTGCTACCCACGCTCTCAGCTCGCTCCGACGGCGATGTGTTGCGCCCCGCTCACCTGAAATTGCCCCCTCTGGGTGTGACAAAGGCCATCGTGTTTATCAATTATTGCCCCATGGCTCTAGAGCTCTGCTAGCACAGGGGTAACTAGGATATGAAGGCACCCTCTATGCAGGGCAGGCCTGAGACTTCAGATCATGCCATTCTACTGTGGAGTTGAGATGAATGTGGAGAATCATTGAGAAATAATATTACTGTGAAAACTCTGAGTTTATTGAAGGAAGCAATCAATCACACAAATTAGGAGAGAATATTTGTCACAATGTTAGTGTACACAGCATTCCAATTTATTATGCATTAAGCTGTTTTTGTTATTTTTTTTCCAGAATATTCTATGCAATGATGATGAATTTTTAAGCATCAAAAAAAGTAGTTTTGACGATATAAATAACCTGGATTATATTGACATTTTGAGTGATTGGTAAAAAATATGTTTTACTCCTTGTCATCATCTTTCAATGAATATACATATATATACTTTTTGATGGCTAAAAAGTGATATTCACTGACATTGTTAAACTAAAAATGAACAAAGAGAGCATACATAATGGCATGATGGTTTATTTCCTTGTACTTTTACTAAAGATTTTCCGGTTTATATATTTTTTTTCAATACACATTGAAGTAGAATTCACACCTTTTCTTTGAAAACACTGGGATATTGACATAAAGGAGTCAAGAGCCAAATAAGTCAACCTTTTCTCAACCTTATCTAAAAAAACTCAAAATCATTGGAGATAAACAACATTTAACCGTCTCCTGCATGGCAAAGAAACAGCAAAGTGCTAAACTGAAACCTACATTTTTGAAGAAGAAAAAAAAGGAATTCAAAGGAAATTCTTCAAAGGGAGAGCATGTTACCGATGAAAGACTCAGGGTCAGTATGCGCTTTTGAAGTGAGACTACCGTCGGTGGTTTCATTCTCGACTAATTAATGACAAATTTGTTTACAATGACGGAACATTCTTTAACTGAATTATGTGACTGTGATGTATGCTCTCTGCTAACTGTACGGGGGATTAGGTTGTGGTTACTTAAGAGCTTAAGAAACAACTGTGAAATGCCCACGGTGCATAGATAGGAG
>JAODXP020000011.1:143299-155799 GCA_027497455.2 Sardinella longiceps
GTCTCTCTCTCACCCTGTCTCTCTCTCTCTGTCTCTTTCTTTCTTTTTCTCTCTCTCTTTGTCACAAAGCACAAAACATGGAAACCATGCGACCGCTGTCGCCATTATGATAAAAAATGATTCATAAATGTCAGTTGGAAGCCATTAGAAGCCGTGTCCTGGCTGTGCAGTTCACTGGCTATGGAAGGAGTCATGGTGCCAAGAGGCCATTACAATAAAATGGCTTCCATAAACACATAAAAGACAAGCGCTGCATCCAAACCATTCTCATGGCCATCAACAGATATTACCAGGTTAATACAGGATGTAACATCATTACACACCCAGGGAGAGAGGATTTGACCTGCCACACTGCGTGCCTATCTATATGTATATGAGTTAATGTGTGTGTATGTGTCTGTGTTAGTCTGTGTGTGTGTGTGTGTGTGTGTGTGTGTGTGTGTGTGTGTGTGTGTGTGTGTGTGTGTGTGTGTGTGTGTGTGTGTGTGCAAGCGTTTGTGTGTGTAAATGAGGTGTATGTAGGTGTGAATATGGCTTTGTGATATGCATGAATGCACACACATATGTGTATATGAATGTGCGTGTGTGCATGCGTGTGTGTGTGCACCGGATCATGACTGTATAGTGTGTGTGCTCCCGTGTGTCAAGTGCCTGATCAGTATGCTGCATCTCTGTATTTGTGGCGGTGCAGAGCAGAGGTCCTGGTTGGCTGGGCTTTATATCCATGTCATTTCCTAACAAGTGTTTAAATGCGGCACCTGCCCCGGCCGGCTCTTTAACACACTCCAGCGACCAGCAGGCCCATCAGCCCCCTGGCCGGCCTCTGCTGCCCGCCCTCCCGCCTGCCCGCCCTCCTGCCTGCCTGCCCGTCCGCTTGCTCCCTCTGCCTCCCCTGCGGTGAGCCACACAGCGCTGTGTCCACTCCCCTGCTGTTTACTTAGCCATTCATCACAGGCCACACAAAGCAGCCCTCATCCAGAGGCCAGAATGCCGGAAGGTTCCGCACTGCAATAAAGGAACAGGCTGGACAAGACCCTCAGTGGTCAGTCACTATACAGACTGGTCACCACAGCCACCAGGGACTAGTGACCAGACCAGCTCTGAGGGGAAAGGTCAGTGTAAGGGTCACAGTTAAAAAAAAAAACATGAATCTATCAGCAAGGAATGTGTAGCTGTTAATATTAATATGAATATGAGTGTGTTATATGAAGCTGTTAATATGGATCACTGTATAGATAATAATGACTAATTACTGTATAGATAATAATTACTAATAACTAATTAACCACTACAACTACTACTAATATCAATATTATACAATAATAATTATTATTATCATTATCGTTATACAGTAATACTGTAATTTATTATTATTATTATTATTAGGGGTCCAAGCAGCGAAGCTGCGCGGAACCCTATTGTTTCTGTTCCGTTTTTTATTATTATTATTTTTCTCCGCTAAAAGTCATGCTGGAGCCTAAACCATAAGTCCCAGGAACATGAAACTTTAGGGTCTGGTCCCAAATTGCCCCCACTACTCAGAGACCCATTCCTGAGGTACTGCATCCATAGGTGGCGCTATAATAAAGCAATTTCCATTTCAACCCATATCTCAAGATCACATTGACTTAGACTCCAAATTCTTAGATCACATTAATCTCTACATCCAATAGCATCCTTTCTCAAATACCATTAATGTCAAAAAATATTTAGTTTTTTCACAAATTCACTGAAAAGCCAAAGTGAAAGTAAACTATCACAGGCCTCAAAATTGGTCATATCATGATCAAAATTTATACAGATCATGTTCAGACCAAGCCTCATAAATATTATCAAATGAAATTTTCATATGCCGATCCATATTAATATTATAGTGCAATAAAGTTAGACCACCTTGATCAACATTGACCAATCAATACCAAATTTAATGTGATTAATGATCAAGTCAGTTCAAGCAAGTGTACAAAATTTCGCTGGTCAACACTTTGCCAAAATGCTTTAATTTTGCTACGAAATCTGTACCTGGCTTGGGACCTATTCCTTACCACCTTGAGTAGGTGACTGAAAGAGAAAGACATTGTAGGCCCATTAGCTCAGTGAGCCCAGGCCTAGGAGCGCAAAGCGAAGACTATGAGATCGCAGGTTCAAAACCCGTCTCCGGCACTCACCTTCTCAGTGGCCAAATATTCCAAGGTAAGTAGAGACAAGTGTGTCTGCTTTGACGAGGTGACCCAAAAATCATGTGTTCATAATGCCATAGTCATCTTCACAATAGTTTCCTCATTGTCATAGTCACACATGTGTGATGGCCCTTGCCCAACATGCGAAATTCAAAGCACATCATTTGTCAATGAACAGAACACAAATGTATTGTGGTCATAGCGATACTTTGATTATTATTATTATTATTAGTGCAACGGAGAAAAAAAAAGATGCCTTGATTTTGTATGACTAAACAAGCCAAAGAAAGCAGAGTATTTGTTGTATTTGTTTTGATGGTTTGTTTGGCTGGCTGCTTTCTAGGGGGTGGAGTAGAACCAAAAGCTGGAGCTGGTTTCCAGGCGCCGTGGCTTTGATGGTGCCTGTGTCTGCTAGCCCATGGGGGCATTTGTGTTGAAAGTGTGCTGCTGTTGACTCAATGTGTGGTACAGGGAGCCGGAGAGGGAGTAGGGGAGGCAGGAGCTGCAGTAATTGGAAGTGTTGGGTTTATTTTTTATTTATTTATTTATTTATCTATTTATTTTTGTTGGGCAGGTGGGTGGGAGGTGGAGAGAGGGAGTGAGGAGAGAAAGGGGGAGAGAGAGAGGGGGGAAAAGAAAAAGGAAGGAAGGGTGAGACAAGGAGCAGAGGAGACATAGAGATGGGAGGGGGCAGGTGAATTGCTCACTGCTCAGACTGATCATCTGGTGGGGGGGGTCTGAAAATAAGTTTCAGCTCACATTTCTGGTCGGGGAGGGATGGGGGGGGGGTTGTGGTGGTGTGGAGGGAGATAAGATTCACAGTATTATCTCCTTTACCACCCATTCTCCTCACTATAACCCCCCTTTCTCCTTCACCTGGGCCTGTCAGCAACCCCCCCCCCCCACACACACACACACACACACACACACACACACCGACATAAACACACCCCAATTCCATCCCCACCACGACAAGACATTGCACAGTAATTAATCCCAGTGTAACACCGATGAAAGAGTTGGCTGCACAAAGAAATAAAAAAGACTTGCAGTTCAGGCCCCCAGCAGCAGCAGCAGCAGCAACAACAACACTACAGCACCGTCCACAACAACAGTCTCATCTCAGGAGCTCATCTTCTCCCAGAGAGAGATTGGGGGATAGGGGGGGGGGGAGAGAGAGAGAGAGAGAGAGAGAGAGAGAGAGAGAGAGAGAGAGAGAGAGAGAGCACACTTCTCCACACCTCCTGCTGATCTCTCAGATTGTTGTGTTTTTCAGAGGGGTGGGTGGAATGTTTGTGGATTTGTGTGCTGTGGTTTTGTGTATTTGTTTCTGTGTGTATGTGTGTGTATCGGTGTGCACATGTATGTGTGTGTGTGTGTGTGTGTGTGTACATGTATGTGTGTGTAACTTTGGTTGATGAATTCTTTTTAGTGGCGCGCACCCCCTGCACTGACGGCTCAATCGCATCCAATCTCACTAAGAGATCTATTGATTAGTGCACTAAGAAATGAGCTCGCTCCCCCATGTCTTCTCTGCCCCTTTCTCTTCTCTTTTTCTCCCCCCGACCCCCTCATCCCCCCTTCATTCTCTCACTCTCCTGCTGTATCTCTCCTCCTGCGACTCCATGCTTTTCCTACTCCCTCCATCCCTCACCCAGGTGATAACAAGCAGGGTCCAATCGGTTGCTTTCTTTTTCCTCCCTGAGCACGCGTGTGTGTGTGTGTGTGTGTGCGTGTGTGTGTGTGAGTGTGTGTGCGTGATAGTGTGTGTGTGTGTGTGTGTGTGAATGTACAGTATGTGTTTGTGTGTGAGAGAGAGAAAGAGAGAGAGAGACAGAGAGAGAGCAAGCTGGTGTGGTTGTTAGTGGTTGTACGAGTGTGTGTGTGTGTGTGTGTGTGTGTGTGTGAGAGAGAGAGTGTGTGTGTGTGTGTGTGAGAGAGAGAGTGTATGTGTGTGAATGTGGTTGTACGAGTGTCTGTGTGTGTGTGTGTGTGTGTGTGTGTGTGTGTGTGTGTGTGTGTGTGTGTGTGTGTGTGTGTGTGTGTGTGTGTGTGTGTGTGCACATTACTGCTTCTCTTTCTGTCAGTCCTCTCACCATGAGTGCTGTCCTTTCATTAGTCACACTTATTTACGCTGAAAGAGCATCGGCGGGACACTAACACTCTTCTCCTCTGTCTGTGTCAGAGGGCCCCAGCTCACCACACACTAACAGTGGGAGGGACAAGCACACATCCATCCGCTCTGGCAAAAAAACACACACAAAGAAAGAGAGACATCAAAAATGGTCATTTATTAGAAAATGTACAAGACATATTTTATAGAGATAATAATATGCAATAATACCCACATATGCAATAATATCAATATGAGTTCTATTCTGTAATATGGATAATTTCACCTGTTTTCTCCAAACTACTCTTGTAACATTTTACAACTTAATTTCCTTCGGAATAAAGTAAAGTATCTTTATCTTTATCTCTATCTGTCTGTTTTCAATTAATATGAACTGTTTTGTTGGCACAATATTTTTGCAGTCGATACGCTGTTGGGAGTAGAACATGAAGACAAATGTTAAACTCTACTGTATCTATAGGAATGGTTTATTCATAATGTGTGTCTTCAAAGCCATGCAACAGTTTACCCTGTGATGATATGTAAATGATAGTTGAATGACTATTGTAGAAAATTCAGATTACCACAAAAGGTGTACAAAGGTATTTTAGTTGTATGTTAAATGTATGTTTCTCAGGCAATATCTGTAAATTTGGAGAAAGATTAACAAAATATTCCCTGCTTGTGGACATAAGTATGAACATTTTGCACACTTCATACCACCAGTCCACACACACTTCTTCATAGTCTCTCAAAGCCACTCCTCACACAGACACACATACTGTACCACCACCTCTCTATTTCTCTCTCTCTCTCTCTCTCTCTCTCTCTCTCTCTCTCTCTCTCTCTCTCTCTCTCTCTCTCTCTCTCTCTCTCTCTCTCTCTTTCTTTCTCTTGCTCTCTGAAGCCCAGACAGTCAGCAAGGGCCACTTGATCCAGGAGGAGTCAGCATTCCTCCACACACAATTAAACCCATTGCAACTCACTGCACATCCTACTGCACACACACACACACACGCGCACACACACACACACACACACACACACACACACACACACACACACACACACACACACACACTCACACAGGTACAAATACTGTATGCATGCACACAGGCATACACACAAGTACACACTAAGGCATACGCACATACACACACAGAGCTCCAGTGTTGTATAGATACATGCAGTACACATGCACGCACACACACACACACACACACACATACAGGCATAAACACATACATGCGCGCACAAACATTCGTATAAGCACACACACACACTCTCTCTCTCTCACACACACAGACACACACACACACACACAGTGTGTTGAGTGAGGTAGGAGTGTAACTCTCCAGGTGACAGCCACCCTTCGGGTGACACCCCTCCTCCTCCCCCCATCAAAGAGCAGCGTGACCTTTTCCACATGCTCCTCTTTGTCCTTCACAGACACCCTCAAAAGCAGGGCGAGTGCTGTGCAGATCACACACACACACACACACACACACACACACACACACACACATACACACACACACGCACACATACATACACACACACACACACACACACACACACTCATACTCATGCATAATATACACACACATACACACACAGCCACGCGCACGTACACCCACACTCACACACACACACACTGCCCATTTATAGCCATACTGTGTGTTTAGAGAGTCCACACAGCACACCAACCCATTTCTCAAGAACTACAATGACTTTAAAAAATCATCTCATCTCGATCCATCCATCATATCCCGCATCAGTGCTTTATTTACAGTAATGTCGCCGCTAGCAAAGGCTCCATAGCAAAGAGGGGCGCAGTGTGACCTGCAATGCCTATCGCATCGGATCTGAGGCAGCGCAGTCTGCCATTCAAAATGACACAAAGGAATGTGCTGGTGTTGTATAGAAGAAAGGGACCCTGAGCGGAGATAAACAGAGAGAGAGAGGGAGAGAAAGAGAGAGAGGAGAGAGAGAGAGAGAGAGAGGGAGGGGGGCGGAGGGTAGAAAGATGGAGGGAGAGAGAGAGAGAGAGAGAGGGGGGAGAAAGAGACTGAGGATGAGCTGAAGGCCCACATGGCAGGGGGTGCTCAGCAGGGGCTGCTCATAGACAATGGCTCTGCATCTCTTCTCTTTCTCCCTCACTCACATTCTATTCATGAGCTCAGCACAGAGAGAAGGAGAGAGAGAGAGAGAGAGAGAGAGAGAGAGAGAGAGAGAGAGAGAGAGAGAGAGAGAGCAAGAGAAGGGGAAGGCAAGAGGGGGGGTGGAAGAGAGAGGGAGGCCACCAGTGATTCTTTTTTATAGAGGCAGGAAAAAAAAAATGTATCAACAAATAAATATGTTTGTAAAAAAATATGCTAAATTAAAAGGAAATAAATTAATAAATAAAAGTGGGTGTAGTCTCTGTGCCTTCTGTTCTTGACAGGAACGGTGTCTGCGCCCCTGTGTATGCGTGTGCGAGCTATGAATTATTTATGAGCCTTCATTAAGAGGGGAGTGTGTGTGTGTGTGTGTGTGTGTGTGTGTGTGTGTGTGTGTGTGTGTGTGTGTGTGTGTGTGTGTGTTCATTCGCGCCCCTCCCTGTGCTGTGCTGCACCGCCTGCCTTGTGGCTGCCATCTGGATCCACGCCACCGACTGCCAGCATTCAGAAACACAGCCTCCAAGCCCAGGAGGGGGGTGGGGGGAGGAAAGGGGGGATGGGGGGAGACGGAGAGAGGGAGAGAGAGATGGAGGGAGAGGGAGGGAAGGAGAAAGACAGGACAGAGAGAGAGAGGAGAAGAAAAGAGAACAGGAGAGAGAGACAGGGAGATAGACACATTGAGCTAGAGAGAAATAGAAAGTGAGAGAAAGACACTTAAGAGAGGATGAGAGGTACAAGTTTCAAAGAGATTTGAGCAACAGTGAGAAATCGAGTAATCGTTTTTGGGGGTTAAGAGATGCAATTGCATTATACATAACAAATTGAAGAAAAAGAAATACTTGTAATAATAAAAAGAAAAGAGAGAGAGGGAGGGGGGGAGAGAGAGGGTGAAAAAAAACAATAGTTTGATTGATTTAACCTTTTCCAAGAGTCCCCTTGGTATACATCAGCCCTCTATGACCTGCTGTGGACCTACCACTCCGTCTGTCTGTCAGGCTACCTGCATGCAGGAGCGCATGGGGCAAAAGCCATGCTGATATGTCTGCTAACATGTCAAGTCAAACTCCACTGTGTTTGATAGAATGCGTGAAGGATTTTGCAACCAAACAACACAACTTGTCAATCCAACTGGTCGATCACGTACAGTAGGCCTACGTAGCACTGGAGCGGTATTGCTATGCTAGTGGATAGGCCTACAGTATGATATGCTTAGTGTGTAACGTGTGTGATATGCTTAGTGAGTAAAGTGTATGTAGTTGTTTGCAGTTACCAATTATTCTACCGTCTCCTGCAAGCCAAGTAGTACACACTTGTGTGTTAGCTGGAGCAAGGAGCCCTAGTGTACAAGATGGGGAATGTGTGAGGTCACAGTGTGGGTTCAGTGTGTGAACTTGGCTGTTTTGTGGTGTCTAGAGGTAGACCACTGACCCACCAATGTTCACACATGGTTTTAACCAGTGTTTGAGCACAACATTGTTGCATGTGGTCTTCAATTAGCAAAGCAGACTTTGTCTGTCACATTATATTATGTTATATTTTAAACTTTTCAATACTTGACCATAATTGAAATCAGGACCCAGTTGTACATTTGAATAAATGTATAACTTACTGCAGCTCTGTGTCTGGGACTTTAATAACTTATTCAATCTGTCCCCCTCCTGCTACTCTGCATGTGTTTGTGGCCGGTCGGCTGGTCGGTCGGTCGGGGTTGTCTGGTTGTCGTCTCTCTTCTATTGCCCTGATGTCATCTCCATTGCAGCGCCTGTGAGTGAAAAACCAGCTGTTGCTTTCCAGACAGGGCTGTGTTCCACAATGGCCATGCCAGCGCTGCGTGGCGTGTGCCCAGGCTGGCGGAGAGAGGCACAGTGACCTGTGGCAGGGGTGGCACGTGGGAGTAGGGGGAGGGGTGGGCACCCCACAGAAACCACATCCATCAACCAGCGCACTACCCCGCGGCGCCAGCTACTCCCTGCTGGTAAAATGGGCATGGGCCGTCATGTGAATTATCAAACAGCAGTGTGTCACTGAGTGTGTGTGTGTGTGTGGTTGGGGAGGGAGGGGGATGTTTGTGGGGCTGCTTGTGTGTGTGTGTGTGTGTGTGTGTGTGTGTGTGTGTGTGTGTGTGTGTGTGTGTGTGTGTGTTTGTGTGGGGGGTATTATAGAGCTAATTATGTTCATGCAAAATTATTGTTGATAAATATATCCAACAAGACTGTAGAAAGCTTCTAGTGCTATTTATGGTCTGTTACTTCAGAGGCACTATATTTTCAGATAAATGAGAAAGAAGTGTGTGTGCGTGTGTGTGTGTGTGTGTGTGTGTGTGTGTGTGTGTGTGTGTGTGTGTGTGTGTGTGTGTGTGTGTACGCATATGTCATGGTGGGATAATAATATTCTGCCACTAGACATTACATCACTTTTCCCAAAGATCTGAAACTGTGCATGCAAATGTGTTAGTGTGTGTGTGTGTGTGTGTGTGTGTGTGTGTGTGTGTGTGTGTGTGTGTGTCTTTTCAAGGCACCCTTCCAGACTGTCTTAGCTCATGTGTTTAATGGCGAGACGGTTGTTCCTAAGTTCCAGTTTTGACGTTGGTCAGCAGTTTCTGCTTGTCCCTGACCTGGAGTTCCCCACTCGGCCATCATGGCTACAGTCTACAGTCTACACTGAGTCACCTACAGCACCTCCCCTCTAAAACTCACTGCCACTCAGTCTCCTCCAGCTCTGAGCTCAGCGCGTCTTATGTCTGACTATACAGTTTGCCATGGTGTTCATTTAAAGGGATCAAATAGCCGTGGAAATTGCTAAGACACTGGTACAATGCCAACCTGGGTCTGGTGTGGTATAAAAGAACAGAGAATAATTTAGTAAGGTTGCGGAGCGCTGCTGTGCGCCGACGGTGCACATTGTGTGTGGATGGTGGCCGCCGCGGGCATCACTGCATTCAGAGATAAAAAATGCTCAGGTATGCACATTCACAAGCCTTTGGTCCAAATGTAATTGATTTATGGTGAGGCATACAACAATGCACGCATTGGCTGTGAGGCTGTATGTGTGTGTGTGTGTGTGTGTGTGTGTGTGTGTGTGTGTGTGTGTGTGTGTGTGTTTTTGTGTCTAACAAAAGCATAAACAAGTGCTTTGCTGATAGTTGAGGTGCTGCAAAACAGATCACACATTCCAAGGGAAGGCTGACAGTAAACAGATACAGTACACAAGCTGTACATTCACACACACACACACACACACACACACACACACACACACACACACACACACACACACACACACACACACACACACACACACACACACATACACAGACTCATTGGGTCCCCTCTCCTTTGAGTACCAGCCAGGAGGGAAAATCACAGACGGCAAAACCAGACTGAGGTTGAATTGTTTATGTGTGTGTTGTGTATATGTATCTCTGTGTGTGTATGTGTGTGTGTGTTGTCATGTTTGTTTGTTTGTTTGTATGTATGAAGGAATCCCACTCTGTTGTTTCTGCTGCTCATGTATAAGCCATCAAATGTAACCTTGCCAATTGATGTGTTTTCACTGTTTTCACAATGCATAGACTACTTTGCTTTCGCACTGTATTTGTATAGTATCCAGCATTGTGTTCCTTCTGCAAACATATGTACTGTACTCACACTGTATATCAAAAACATAATGCATAATATGGTGCAATACATGTATCCATATATCAAAAACACAATGCATAATGCATATATGATATTGTTAGATATCTGTACACATAGTGTATGTTGTATACTGATATGTACAACCTGGGGTGGCAAATGAATAAAACATGGCCAAGTGTGACTGCATATGTGTCTGTTTCCTTTTCTGCATTTGTGACAAAAACAAGTAAAAAGAGAAAAGTGTTTAAGCCTTGTTTTTATCACAATATCTGCATAATATGACTGTTTATCTGCATGTTCATGTATGTGTTTGTTTGTCCATGCATGTGTGTGTGTGTTTACTGTCTGTCTGTATGTGTTTGTTTGTTTGTTTTACATGTGTGTTTGTGTGTGTGTGTGTGTGTATGTATGTATGTGTGTGTGTGTATGTATGTGTGTGTGTGTGTGTGTGTGTGTGTGTGTGTGTGTGTGTGTGTGTGTGTGTGTGTGTGTGTGTGTGTGTGTGTGTGTGTGTGTGTGTGTGTGTATGTGTGTGTGTGTGTGTGTGTGTGTGTGTGTGTGTGTGTGTGTGTGTGTGTGTGTGTGTGTGTGTGTGTACTCACTCACACAGCAGCGGCGGTAATGAGGCACCTTAAATGGAAGCGGCAGCTGGGAGCGGAGGGTCCATCTGGAGGCCTGTGTGTTGTGTGCGGGGTCAGGGTAATCTGCCAGACCAGCGCCTGAGCCTGAGCCTGAGCCTCAGCCCGACCCACCCGTGCCATAATCATCATCCGCATCAGCCCCATCCCCAGCCCATCCCCATCCCCTCTCCCCAGCCCATCCCCATCCCCAGCCCAGGCAGAGCAGGTGGGCCCACAGCCGTATGAATATACTTTTAATAACACCCCGCAGACATACACACACACACACACACACACACACACACACACACACACAGATCTGATCTGTGAGGAGTGGGAGGGGGCCAGGCAGACAGGCTTAAGAAACATAAGGTTAAGACTCCAGTGTTTGGAGGTCTGTTGCTGTTTTGCTGTTAGGATTGTGAGGCAGAGACAGTGTGAAGGGAGCCTGCAAGGAATATTTACATTGGATGTGTTTGTGTTTGTGTGTGTGTGTGTGTGTGTGTGTGTGTGTGTGTGTGTGTGTGTGTGTGTGTGTGTGTGTGTGTGTGTGTTGAGTTGTTTACTCTGGCCTAGATATCAAATGATAAAACAGCGATATCTGTGAAATCTAAATTAGTGCTGTCATAACTATGATAATGTGTTCTGTTCTGATATCTGAGTACAAAGAATTGGAAACATACTACTGTTGTTGAAGGGGCTGGAACTCACACACACACACACACACACACACACACACACACACACACACACACACACACACTAAAAACATCTCTCCGTAAGCATGCATATCTAACCATACTTGAGTGGTGATGCAACCGCATATTTCCACTGGCGTCTGCTCCTCTGTTTAAAGCAGCCTGTCCATTTAAAGACACCAAGCCCTGATCAATCAGTCTGCTGAGGATTAAGACCGCATGTGTGTGTGTGTAAGCGTGTGTGTGTTTGAATCTATGCGTTGGTTGGGGGAGGGGAGGACTGTGATGCATCTGTGGTGGTCTGGTGTGATATTTATGCGAGCCTGTCTGCATTTTCTTTTTGAATGGACATACTGGTGTGTGCGTGTGTGTGTGTGTGTGTGTGTGTGTGTGTGTGTGTGTGTGTGTGTGTGTGTGTGTGTGTGTGTGTGTGTTGTTCAGGAATAGTGATAGTGATATTGGGCCTTTATTTTCCCTGCACAAAATTTCTTATTTCATGAGCATATACTGAACAAGATCTTCAAACACAAACACACACACACATACACAACTACACACATTCAGTCTAACAAATTCATACAAACTGAAAATGTGTGTGTGTATGTATGTGTGTATGTGGGGAGGGGGGGGTGGAGGGGGGTTGTTACACAGAAGATGTACATATGAAGGTTAAACACTTTGTGATGTGTGTCAAGGGCTCATATTAAAATGTGACCATGGACCGTTTGAGGACCAAATAGAAAGTACCAAAATAAGTAAGAGCGAGAGAGAGAGAGAGAGAGAGAGAGAGAGAGAGAGAGAGAGAGAGAGAGAGAGAGAGAGCATAAAGGAAAGACAGTAAGGCAGAAAGGGGGAGTAAAAAACAAAAATGCATGGGGTGGCAGGCAGAGTTATGTACAAACATCTCTGAACACTGATCATTCAAATGACATCCTGTACTGTGCAAGGGGGTTTCTTCTCAGGCCAAGAGTGACAGGGATGAAACGAGAGAGAGAAAGAGAGAGGGAGAGCGTGAGAGAGAGAGAGAGAGAGAGAGAGAGAGAGAGAGAGAGAGAGAGAGAGAGAGAGAGAGAGATGCAGGGTTTGTGGAGC
>JAODXP020000011.1:158299-163299 GCA_027497455.2 Sardinella longiceps
ATCTCTCCTTTTTTTTTCTTTCAGGGACGATATTTCTCTGAATGTAAAGCCTCGCGACTTTTTAAAATTCACATTCAGCTCCTTCAATGACCTCCCCCTGACCGGCCGTTGTACGCATATCTCACACTGCTCTTTTACACTCTGAGCCTCAATGCTATCTGGTACCCCCCAAACCCCTTCAGTGATCCGTGTGGAAAGGTCACCACAGAACACGCTCCTGAACCCGACTACTCCTCCAGAGGACCTCATATGCAGCAGCAGCCCTCTTTACATAGCACCACTAGTCTGCCCTGGGCACAGATATGCAGAGCACTCTGATCTACCTCAAACAGTCCAGTGTGTGTGTGTGTGTGTGTGTGTGTGTGTGTGTGTGTGTGTGTGTGAGAGAGAGAGAGAGAGAGATGAGAGTAGTGTGTGTGTGTGTGTGTGTGTGTGTGAGAGAGAGAGAAAGAAAGATAGAGGAGAGAGAGAGAGTGTGTGTGTGTGTGTGTGTGAGAAAGAGAGAGAGAGAGAGAGGGAGAGAGACAGAGAGAGAGTGTGAGAGAGAGAGAGAGAGGGAGAGAGAGAGTGTGTGTGTGAGAGAGAGAGAGAGAGAGAGTGTGTATGTGTGTGTGTGCATGCATGTGTGTGTGTGTCTGTGTGTGTGTGTGAACTCTGGTCTCTGTTTCATCTGGTCCCTGTCTCGGAGGAGAGACCAGAGACCTCGTTCCACCTCACCCCACCCCACCCCACCCCACCCTACTCCGTGGGCAGAGCGAAGCACGAAACACAGCACAGCACAGCTAGCGATGCACAACACAGCCAAGCACACAGCCCCGGGCCAGGGAGCCTTTGTACAATTTCTTCCTGGCTTTATCCTCTACGCCTGTCTCAAGATCACAAGATTTCACTTGACTTTGTACACACTCTCACAAAGGCAGCAAAGCAGAGGGAAGGAGACAGACAGATGATGGGATACAGAAAGAGAGACAGACGGAGGGAGAGAGAGAGAGACAGAGAGAGGGGGAGGGGGGGGGGAGAGGAAAATAGAAGGAAAGGAATCTGAGATGATATCTGCACAGAAATAAGGGAAGGTGAAGCAGAACAGAGTAGTAGATCCATCATTTCAAATCAAAATCAATGAGTGAAAGAGCATTTAATTCATTTCTATTCTCTGTGTCGGGGAAGACAACAGCACATCTTCAGTGAGTATAACATAGTGTTAATGTAACAATATTTCCATCCACACGATATGGGTCAACAGCAGTGCAAGTCTCTTCTTTGTTTTCTGATTTAGGCCTATCTGTCTCAGAATCACTCTGAAAGTGATGCCAAAGATATCATTATACATCTTTGTCACTATAGTTTGCTATGTGGACATTACTCATATTAATTAGAGCAATATTTATTTGTTAGTAGTTAGCCTATAATTATCGCTCATGGTGTGAATACAACTTTAGAGAAGACAGTATTCACATCCAGTGCCACTTTTATTTCAGTATCCAAGTCCATCACGGGAGATTTGTCTGGGGGTGTCTGGCTCTGGGGGATAAGTGGGAAACAAACATGCCGACCGGCTAGCGCTTAGCAACCCCGGCTGGGCTCAGGGTGCCTGTGAGAGGCCTGATAAGCAGACAGGCACGAGCGGGACACCCGTGGGGGCCTGCTGGCATGCCGGCAGGGACAGGGAGCTGTCTTGTCTCCTGACGGGGAGGAGAGGGCTGGAGAGCGCGGAGGGGAGCTGGTGGCCTGGAGATGGCCACTGTGGAGATCTCTATGGCTATGGCTATGCTAGCATTAGTCTGGCTTCAGCCACCCCATTTCTCCTCAGCTGCAAACCAGCCCCAGTGTGGAGCGACAACAAAATATAAAAGACTGTTTTTCATTTAAAAATAACGTCATAAATATTGAGCTTTGAGGGTTATTTGTGAAAGATAAAACAGACACGCTTTTTATTAGCGACATGATGTGAACTAGAGTCAGCTGGACATCTTCCCCTCAACAGCTCAGATAAGGCCAAATCTCTTCTATTTTTCACATTCCCTTGCCAACGGCCCATGCACAAATTTCATAACACAGCGATTGCATGTTGATGATGGTAATAAACAGGCCACGGAACGTAGCTGGATCTTCCAGTGTCCTGGCAGGACTTCCAGTTATCTCTCTCGCATTCATAACTGAAACTAACCTCAGCTGGAACAGAAACCTGAGAGGCTAGCCAATATCCAGGCTAGTGTTTTCCGTGGCGTGCAATCTTACCTACACAAACACAAGCCTGTCACGAAGATCAAGATGTCACCAATGGCAATGGCAAACAAATAGCTGGTTTAGTAAAATCCCAATTTGGTACTGAGACTAAAATATGTCTTTTAGCGATGATATGTGGACAGTACTAAATATGAGCCAATAAATGAACTCACAAGGGTACACCTGCGTCCCCATAACAGCTACACTATTCTGTATAAGTAAGAGACTTCTCTTGCTGTAGAACCTCTAACAATCTCCTGATGTGCTCAGAGGAAAGAGGGTTCCTGTGAGAGTTACAGTATATGGTATGGAACTCTGCACCCAAGGGTCCCACACTGGACACCTTGGTGGAGAAGACAGAACCTCCACACACAGTCCCCCTTAACTTTCCTATAGCATGGCAAAATAGAGCCAAATGCAATCAGAGCTGTGGTATATTGTGGATTTTACCAATCATCATAATCAAGGACCAGAACTATCTGTTTGTGACCCCATCACCTAAGATCAAATCCAAAACATAATATAGCTTCATCAGGCCTTTTCAGCACTTTCCACAAGTTGAAAGAAATGCAATTGCAGCAAATAACAAAGGAGAGCTCCATGCTTCTGTGGATTCAGTGAGTCCAGGGCAACCAACTGAGGAAGATGTACTGTAGGTGTACATCGAAATGTTAGCCATTGTTATGCACCTTAAATAAAAGTTTAAAGTTTACAATTAAATACTCATCTCTATAGCACCTGCATTCTATTTCTATAATTACAGCAAACTTCTTTGTCCGTGAGAGTGTTCACTGATATCATCACTCTATTCCACCGTCAGGAGAAAGTTCAGATTTGGGGCTGTGCCACAAATACAAATAGTGGTGCATAAACAAACCCAAGGCTCATACATCTTCCTCCATATTAGAGTATTTAGACACTTCGCTCTTCAAGAAAGTAAAATCAATACGGCAGGATGGCCTTTGGCTTCACTTTGATTACAGCATTGATCTGGGTTATGGCAACGTGAGGCTAATTAAGGAGCCATAATTGATTTTTCTTCATACATGGGTGAGATAGAAATTGTTTATGCATATCAGCTTTGATCACAAAATCCCCTAATGCCCTCTCCTTGGAACAGAGCGGCTTTTTTGAACAAGCATCTGTGAGCTGAGTGCAAATACAGCCCAAACATATACAAATCTCCAGACAAATTCGGTTGCACAAATGTAAGATGCCCTCTGGCTAAAAGAGGCATGTTTATTTAAAGCTGGCCAGCCACGTACGCATGTTCATTTTCATCGGAATGGTCATAATAACATTTATATTTTTGTGTATTGGTGTCGGATGTTCTCACTCAATAGGAATTGCTGTATTTCAAATATGACCTGATAAAAACGATTACAGTAGGTGACTTGGGGGAGGGAAAGAACACAGGAGGATTTTACCAGAGAGGATTCAAGCGGTCAGTGTGAAGATCTTAGCTTTACAGTAATCTATTCGTTTTAGAATATTAGAGTTTTGTTGGACCGCTTGTTGAAAGAAATCCTCTACAGAATACACTGTTGTAAAAGCATTTAACCTCATATTTCTGTCGTAATAGCTTTGAACATTTAGACTGCAGCTAGGATGGTAAAGCTCTAAAGCACTTTTGCCATAATTTTTCATTCTTATTATTCTTCTTCTTATTTGTTTTTTTTTTTTTTCATTTAGAAACATATCCCAGGTCAGTAAGTAGTGTTGAACACTGTAGGGACACTGGGTTGGATCAGGGCAGCTCCTGTTCCCGGGTCTGGCTTAGGGCAACTGGAGTCAGCCTTGTTCTGAAGTGCTGCTGTAGACAGAACAGATGAGATTTCAAACAGTAGCACTGGGCTCTGTCTGCTGTCTGACTCCTACAGAATGCCATGCTGCTGGCTCTCTTAAACACATCATCTGTCTCTCTCTCTCTCTCGCTCTCTCTGCTCCTATCTTTCTCTCCTTCTATCTTTCTCACCCTCCCTCCCTACACACCCTCTCTCTCTCTCTCTCTCTCTCTCTCTCTCTCTCTCTCTCTCTCTCTCTCTCTCTCTCTCTGTCCCCCTCACTCTCTTTCTCCAGGTTGTCATCACTCCCTGGCACCAAAAATGGTGCACAGCTGCAGGGAACCGCTCAGTGGGGAACCTTCGTTTCCATCTGTCCCCCATTCAGGGTGGCACCTATTTAGAGTAGCGTCTGTGCATGCCACAGGAGGGAAAGAGCAGGACAGGTCACGGATAGAGACAGGGCAGGGGAGGGGTGGTGTGGTGGGGGGACGCAAAGGAACTGTATAAACAAACACTGCTCCCTTAATCGAAAAGATTTCATACCTCATCACTCATTGTCATTCAAGGGGAGAAATTTATTTATTTTTGCTTATTTACATTTCGGATATTTATATTGACCTTTCCTGACTCATAAAAATATGCACATAGTGTATGCTAAAACACCTCTCTCTCTCCCTCTCTCTCTCCCTCTCTCTCTCTCTCTCTCTCAGAGATCCCCACAGTGGAGAATCCCTTATTATAAAACAGTTACACATTTCAGTGCAATGCCGAGAATAGCATAAGTGAGTGTGTGTGTGTGTGTGTGTGTGTGTGTGTGTGTGTGTGTGTGTGTGTGTGTTCTCCTAACAGAAGAGGGGTAAAATGCAACTAATTAGAAAGCAGGGTAGATGAAATGCTACAAGCCAAGCAGGACACATACGTCAGCATGTGAGTGGCACTTGAGCTGTCTGCGAGACAGTGGCACACACACACACACACACACACACACAC
>JAODXP020000011.1:165799-168299 GCA_027497455.2 Sardinella longiceps
GAACAATAGACATTACTTTCATGACCCTGTCTTGCCCACAGAGAGAGAGAGAGAGAGAGAGAGAGAGAGAGAGAGAGAGAGAGAGAGAGAGAGAGAGAGAGAGAGTACGACAGAGAGAGAGAGAGAGAGAGAGGTGAGGTGAGGGTCAATACTGAACTGGAGGTCTGTTGCCAAGTTTGTTAGTTTTACAGTACTTATTTATTTATTTATTTATTTATTTATTTTTTGGGGGGGGGTCTTTCTATCTCTCTAAAGCACATACAATAATATATTATATTAGTAATGTACACACATGGTCCACATTTTAGCATGATGTGTCACATCATAAACTTGATTAGTTACAGTACATGTCTTTACACTGCTGCTGCCTGTCGGTCTGATCGCCTGTCTATGAACAACGGTAATGAAAAACGTATTTGACAATATGTGAGAGCTGGTGTAGAACCGTATGAACATTATTGCTGTCGTAGAGCTGTCAGTTGTAAGACAAAAAGAGTGTGTAAAACCAATAAACACAGAGTGGGGGGGTGTGGGGGGCACAATGCTTTCACTGTAACCACAACAGGAAAGTCCCCAAAATATTTCTGCTGTCATGGGGAAGAAAAAAAAAACAGACATAGTCTAGTGTTTGTGTAGCAGTCCCACCTGTGTCTCACACACATATACACACAAACACAGACATGTGCACACACACACACACACACACACACACACATATGCACGCACACACACACACACACACACACACACACACACACACAGCCGCTACTCTCACATCCACTCTTCTGTCCACCATCTGTGAGGCGTTTGGCTGTGACAGACGGTGCATGTGTGTGTGCACATCCCCTTTCATTTCTCATTCTTTATGAACGTGTGTGTGTGTGTGTGTGTGTGTGTGTGTGTGTGTGTGTGTGTGTGTGTGTGTGTGTGTGTGTGTGTGTGTGTGTGTGTGCGTGCGTGCGTGTGTGTGTGTGTGTGTTTGTACAGAGAATGTGTATGGAGAAAGGTATGGACATGGCTTTGCTTTTAGCTGGAGCATGTATGTATATTTTTTACATTATATCTACATCTACTCATTAATATGAGCACATTAATGCTACATATGTTTCGAAGGCATTTCCCATTCGAAGGCATCTATGCCTGTGTGTGTGTGTGTGTGTGTGTGTGTGTGTGTGTGTGTGTGTGTGTTGTGTGTGTGTGTGTGTGTGTGTGTGTGTGTGTGTGTGTGTGTGTGTGTGAGTTTCACTGTACAGGCGTGTCTGCATGCAAAAATGAATGTCTGTGTGTGTGTGTGTGTGTGTGTGTGTGTGTGTGTGTGTGTGTGTGTGTGTGTGTGTGTGTATGTGTGTGTATGTGTGTATGTGTGCGTGCATGTGTGTGTGCAGCCTGGGAGGAAGCAGCGGGAACGGGAGTGCCTGGAGGGGAAGGGAAGGGGAAGAGAGTCCTGCCCGCCTGCAGACACAGCTGGTTCCTGGCAGGGGAAGCTGGGGTGGAGGCCAGGGGGAGGGAGGTGACCAGGCCAGTGCGCTATCACCTCCAGCCAGCCAGTGCTGTTCACCTTCCCCCGGGAAGCCGGGAGCTCACCCCCTCTTCCCCCTCTCTCCCCTCCAATCCCCTCCCCACCCCACCCCTCCATACAACACTGGACAGGATGCCTCATTTACACACAAACACAAGCAAACAAGCAAGCACGCTCACTTTCACACACACACACACACACACACACACACACACACACACACACACGTTGAAAGAGAGGGAGAGTGAGTGGGAGGCACAGGGGCAGTCTCCTTAAAATTCTGCACTCGATTGTTAGCAACAAGTTCATGTCTAGTTCATGACAAAGAAAAATATTCAGAGCTGTTCTGGATAGTCTCTCTCCAGTATCAGAGACAGGTGGTCCAAGAGTCGTGCTAAGATAAACAGAGACAGAGAAAAGGGGAGGAAGAGAGAGAGAGAGAGAGAGAGAGAGAGAGAGAGAGAGAGAGAGAGAGAGAGAGAGAGAGAGAGAAACAAGAAGTCAAGATGAGGAGAGAGACGGTGCAAGACCTTGTGCTGTGGGAGGAGTATCGTCTCATCACATGCTTCGCGAGCTCGCGACAAACTGGCCACCGTAGGCGTCACTGACGAGTTTGAACCGTGTGTGTGTGTGTGTGGCTCAGAAGAGGACTGACGCGCCCCAACGTCCAAACAAGAGGAAAGGGAAGCCTATTGATTGTTTTCGGAGAGCAGAACTCTTTCCTCCTAGCGTGCGCGATGCATGAAAGCCTCTCTCTCTCTCATTGCATCATGGTCAACCCATAGACAACGCTAAGCTAACTCTACTTCGTTACGCCACCAGGAGCCAAACATCCAGACAACGTCCTGACAACCCGACCCAGGCTACTATTGTGGACCCTGTCAACAGCAACACTACAGTGAACACCAGTCAATAGGAACTGTCTTTTCTGTGGTTCTTTGTGGAGTCAGTGTGGATTATAGAGGAGCACCAGGGATGCAC
>JAODXP020000011.1:173299-180799 GCA_027497455.2 Sardinella longiceps
CCCCCCCACACACACACACACACACACACACACATATCTCTATCTGACATTTATTCCAGCACATACACACACATACAGTGTGTACACAGTAGATACTGAATGGTGTGTGGAAGGTGGTGCAATGCTACGGAAACACAGCAAAGTGCCAGAGGGTTGAGTGGGAGTCATTTATAAGGAGCAGTATCCGCCGTGCACTCGGGTGAGTGGGGCGCTGATGCACTCCGCTACGCTACATTACAGACTGTCCTCCCAGGCCCTGTCCTCTCCTCTCCTCTCCTCCTCCATCAGGAGACCTTGTGGTGGGTCACCAGGATTCCCCTTACAGCCACCTAAGGGGTGTTCCAACTAGCCTGTGTGGTTTGGTGATAAACCTGCATCAGTTGACTCAGTAACCTGAGTGGTAAACCTGTCCACAGTCTGGTGTGGGAGGTTTTGTTTTGCAAAGAGCATGAAAACCACCGGTGAAAACCATATGGAGGTCACACTGAGTCTGAGATCTTTGTTCCTCACTGCATTTCAGTGGGAATACCCCTCCATACAAATGACTCTCATTTCTCCACAATGTGTATCAACAATCACATATACTGTACACACACACACACACACACACACACACACACACACACACACACACACACACACACACACACAGCAGGGAAGTTTAAAGGCTATGATACATGTCCTCAGAATCTCTTACTCTCTCTCTCTCGAGACAGAATCCATTCACTGTTAAAATAGATTTAAAAAAGAGAGTGTGTGTGTGTTGAGTGAAGATGACTTTCTCCCCGCTGTGCCTAAACAATGGCGAGTGTGTGAGTGCACCCCAGGCTAGTGACGACGCAGGCTTCATTTTGTTGTCATTGACTATACAATTATACACATCACCTGATGATCAGAAAAGCTTTTATTTCCTATACACTCAACCAGACCCTATCTCTCCTCTGACAGTGAAGGTTATACATACAACAACAACAACAAAACAGAGGTGTTTCGGCAAGCAGGAATCTAAAGCTTTAAACAACTATTGTAAGCAATTTACCCCCATCTTAAGATTCAGGTTACAAGAAAACATTGTATAAAATGATTACAAAATCCACAGTAAACTATTACTGACTTCCAGATTTCTTAATATTTTGATGAAAGCAACTGATACAGATATAGTGTGTGCGTGTGTAACGTTGTGAAATGCTGCACATTTTGGGCGTCTTGCATAAACCACGCAGTCGCTATCTATTTCTCCAGAAGGCAATGACAAATGAAGTATCTGACCGTGGGAAGGGTAAGAGAGGGGCAGGTGTTCAAGACCCCCTCCTCCACCCTTCCAAACCCCCCACCTTCACCTCTGTCTTGGCACGCGCCAGCCAAAACTCACCATCAACCCCCCCCAACCACACACACACACACCCTATTAGATAGACTCCTTCTTTCTTTCACTGTACTCGTCAGTCAATCCCCCCTCAACACACACACACACACACACACACTGTAATTTACATGGCAGCCTTTAAAAGGCAAGTGAATGGCGGGTGGCGGGTGCTGGGTCCACGGTGGCGGGACAATGGGACCTCCTCTCCTCTCAGGCAGTCCAGGCCCTTATCTCATTTCAACACGCTGGCCTGTGACTGGGGCTATAGGAAAAGGATTTACAATGTGTGAGGGGAGAGGAAGAAGGGCTCTGGGCCACTCTCTCTCTCTCTCTCTCTCTCTCTCTCTCTCTCTCTCTCCCTTGCTCTCTCGTTCCTCCACAGGAGAGAGAGAAAAATAGAGAGGGAGAGAGAGAGAGAGAGAGTCATTTCCATGCCGACACAATGAAACCCCAATCAAATCTAACCATCACTCTCTCTTCTTACTCCATCTCCCCACTCCATTCCAGCTATCAGATGGAGACAAAGAAACCACGGCAGGAAAGAAAAGAGAGCGACAGAATGAGAGCGAGAGAAAGAGAGAGAGAGACAGAGTGCAAGGACAAGAGAGAGACAGAGAGAAAGAGCAAGAGAGAGAGAGAGAGAGAGAGAGAGAGCAGTAGCAACAGTCCTCATTAGTGTCACTAGGTGAAGGTCAGGATGTGAGGAGGGGTGCCGGAATGAAAGAGAAAAGAAGTCATTTTGAAGATTGCGCCAACCTCTCTCCCTCTATCATCACACACTCTCTCTCTCTCTCTCTCTCACACACACACACACACACACACACACACACACACACTTGCACCTTTTCCTCTCCACCTTGACTAGTGTATTATTTGAATGGAGCTCACTCAGCCCTGGGTTACTGTCTCCAAGGGGAGAAGAGGAGAGGAGGGGCGGCTCCAACAAATGTCC
Organism: Sardinella longiceps; assembly: GCA_027497455.2. NCBI lineage: Eukaryota > Metazoa > Chordata > Actinopteri > Clupeiformes > Clupeidae > Sardinella > Sardinella longiceps. The sequence continues at coordinate 175,618 of JAODXP020000011.1, forward strand.
AAAAATTAAGCAGAGAGGGGCTGCTCTGGTAGGACATTGACAAGCTGTCGGGGTAACACTGCCCTGCTAGAATAGAGAGGTGTCAATCACACGGGCGCCATGGTGACAGGAATCCGTTTGGGTTGTGGCCAGTGACCCCACCGGCTGGCATCTCAACACCACACCTTCAATTCAAGCTGCTTTCTGGCACGCCGACACGGCTCACAACAAACATATGAATCATGATTGAGAAGGGTGAATAATTTCACTTGACTCTAAATGCTGAGGCATCAAATACACAAGCACACACACCATCAGACACACAGACACACTTAAATAAGTGCAGACGCACACACACACTCTCTCTCTCTCTTTCACACACAAACACCTTCCCTTACACACATACACACTCACAACAGACACACAAGCACACACTGTGTATGTCTGTGTGTGTGTGTGTGTGTGTGTGTGTGTGTGTGTGTGTGTGTGTGTGTGTGTGTGTGTGGTCCATGGAGGAACCTGCAGGCAGGACGGGCAGGGCAATAACTCCCCAGCAGGAGCGAGGCCCATAAACACTCCATCAAGCCCCCGGCCGCTCGGCAATCCATCTCCCTGACAACAAAAATCCCAGCAAGCTGCGTGGCTCCTCAGATAGTGCTCTGATGGGCTAGTTGTGCGAGAAGGTGTGCCTCTGTGTGTGTGTGTGTGTGTGTGTGTGTGTGTGTGTGTGTGTGTGTGTGTGTGTATATGAGAGGGAGGGAGGGAGAGAGAGAGAGAGAGAGTAAGAGATACAGGGAGTGTGTGTGTGTGCAAGAGAAAGAAAGAAAGGGGGATGAAAGAATGTGTGTGTGTGTGTGTGTGTGTGTGTGTGTGTGTGTGTGTGTGTGTGTGTGTGTGTGCTGTGTTAGAGGTGTTAATGCAAGTCTGCAGGGGGCAGTGGTGCTGGAGCTTACTCAAACGTGCAATAGTGGCACACTCTAAAGCAAACCCATCATCACACACACATCCACCCCCACCCCCTTCAACCCCACCCCACCCCACCTCACCTAAAGCCTTGTGCCGCATCTTTAGCTTCTTAACCTGGCCCGGCTGGAAAAACCGTCAGTGCTCTCTCAGAGTTCTCAGCCCTAAGCTTCGGCAGGTCTGTTCCCCCTTCGCTCCTCACTGTCCCCTCAGCGAGTGCGACGACGGCACCAGGTTATCGGCGGCTCCTCCCGGCCAACTCAATATGGCTTACGGTGGACACACTGAAAAGATAACTAGGAGCCAACGCTTTAAGGCCGCTTTAAGGTTCTGCCGGCTCTAAATCTGGGTCTCTGAAACGTGATATACTTATTCCCCTCGGAGCCTCAAATGCTTAGACTGACACCTGCATAAGTACTTGTTCATACAAATCGCTCCTGCTGGTTAGACGGAGAGAGGGACAGAGACTGGGTTCTTACTCTCCTTAAAGGTCAGTATAGTATGGTATGGATATCTACAAAGTATGAACTAACAAGTACATGAACAAGCATATGAACTATGAAGATATTAACAATTCAGAAGCACAAACACACATTGTCTTTGCATTATTGCTTTTTCTATGTTTGTTGCCCTGTTTATATGACATTTTCTCTCATGTACTTTTTCTTTAGTGGTCTATTTCACGCAGAAATGAACACGGGTTTCTGATGCACACTTAAATCCTTGCTGGGTCTGTTTGGTAATCAAATAAACTGACCATTATTCATTTATGCCTGACCACATCTCTCCCCCTGATGCACACACACAACAGCGGTTTATGTGGCCAAACAAAAGGTGGCTTCCCACAGGGAGTTTGTTTGCTCTCCGTGTGTTCACCGGTACCTTCCAAAAACAGCGCATCAAACACTGACCCCCCCTATTAAACGGTGGGAGTGGACGTGCGGCGGGGCAGCTGTTTTCTGTGTACTTTTCCCTAGTGCTTTTTTTTCTTCTAAAACCGTCAGTGTGGCTGGCGATTGAGACGTGTCTTGGGCCTTCCTCTCACTCATTCCCCATAAGCCGGTGGGGAGGAGAGCAAGCAGGGGACAGGTGTAAAGTTCTCAGCAATCAAACCTGCTTGGCTGCAACTGACACTCACCTCAGTCTCATTCATATGGAGTCACACACACGTACCCACGCACACGCACACACACACACACACACACACACACACACACACACACACACACAAATATACACACACATGCATGGCAGGTGCAAGAATGGTTAAACAGTCAAAATGAAAAGGATCAAAACTGTAGAAAGTTAGAGGGGTGGAAAATGGGGGACTCATTGAAAAAAAAAGAAAAGAAAAGCATCCATGTTGAGACACAGCTGTATTTACGATGCACTCAGTCCCAACCCAGTGCCCTGGGTTTGGAGTGCTCTGTGTCGCCTAGACTGGAAAAGTCACCCCATATTCATATTCAAATGGCCCCAAAATTGAGCATGGAAATGCCACTTCCTATCCATATTCATACCAAAAGGAAAATGGAACGAGTCCCTCCTTTTAGATCCAAGAATATTCATCACTGCCTTTGCCACAGCTTTGGTTAGGAAGTGGATGAATGAATCACTCATTAGTTTTGGAGGTTTAACTACAGTATTGTTCAAATCTCATGGGTATAAACTTAGAGATAAAATAACTTTGCAATCAGTATTGCTACAAAATTGTGCACATCCCTAAGGATCTGTGGAGGTTAAAGTATTCAGTGTTTCTATAGATGCCATTACTTAACTTACAAAAAATTGTAGCCTACTACTTGCCTATATCTTACAAGAGGAAGTCCAATGCCCTCCTGTAATCTTGTTGGCAAGAAGCTTATTTTGAAATGCTGCGTGTAATGTTTAGCAGACTACAGACTCAAACAATTGGTATCCAATGAGGCGGGGAAACAGCGGCTCCCAGAGGTGAGGAATATTTGATTACAAGAAATAAATAAATCTATAGCCTACGTTGCAGAAAACACTTTCAATGTGCGATATGTCGAAAAAAGTAGATGCCTCTACTATATAAAAATATATACATAATAATTTGAAAAGTCTTCTAAACTGTTACACACATAGTTGCGTGAAATTCTTACAATTCGGAATATGTTTAAGTCTATGGGTTAGAAATATTTCTTCATTACTTAGTCATAGACAAGCCATAAGCCCACTATTTTTTATGTGCATGTGGGTTTTCTATGCATTGTGTGAGCATTCAATAATCAGCACCAAGAAAGGTTGCATCCCAGGGAAAAGGAGCGAAAGCTACTGCAGTACAATCGAGCAGCCAGGGAGGCTGTCAACTCGTGGGTTTGAGAGCTGTCAGAGGGGGAGAGAGAGAGAGAGAGAGAGAGAGAGAGAGAGAGAGAGAGAGAGAGAGAGAGAGAGAGAGAGAGAGGTTAGGAGCGCCGGAGAACACATCCCCGCTCCAGATGGTGTTTTAAACGCAGACAGAAGGCTACAGAGGGGATAGAGCAGAGCACCGTTAGACAACGCTCCAGACCCACAAGCTTAACCATCGACAACGGCGAAAATAACCAAAACGCGACATGAGCATAAACAAAGGCAGCCAAAGGGATGTCAGTTCAAGATAGTCTCAAATATGTTGAACGCTATTTGTTGACTGCTTCTTCCAGAACAGCCGCTATATTCAATTGTTCTTCGGGAATGAGTGGTGTCTGATGCCAGGACAGTGGGAGTATTGGTCGGCAGACATTTCCTTGGTATGCTCAATTTTACTGGACAACATTGTACGAGTTATTCAGCTTTAAAGACATTATCTACAAGAGGACTTCTGTGGATGTATCGCAACTCTCGATTTTTCTCGCTATTGGAGGCAATGCTTTCCGAACAGTGGCTTTGAAGTGCAGCTCAATTCAAAACGGAAGGATCCTAGCCAAAATTACCATCATCTCGGTACCTTGTTTTAAGGAGAGCGAGCGTCAGTAGCCTACAGGATTTATGAAGTCTCCATTTGTGTGATAAAGTAAGAATCGCATTTGTGGCACTTAGTCCACATTTGTTTCATTTGCTTATTACTCAAGCGATATAGTATCCTTCTGGCTTTCTTGCGTCTCTCCAACACGAACATCGTGAATAACTGTAAGAGACGCGAGTTGTTTCTTTAATTTGGATAATAAATATCGGTCCTGATTATTGAAACAGAAACAGTAAACCAAAGACTTACTATACAGAAGAGTCAATGAATTTTAAGCTTTGAAAACTTTTTTTCGATTTTTAAGTGAGAAGCAAATTACCTCAGAATTTCGGAGCTGAAAAGTCAACAGCGCTTTAAATCCAAAGGAGTTACGCATAAATATTGGACTGTGTGAAGATATCAACGGTATTCAAGACTTTTTCATGAATAGTATTTTTCACAGAATAAGATCTTAAATGCTTTTCAGTCCTGTAGAGGCTTTATTTTTTTCCTTCCATATGATGCGGAGTGGGGCGTAATAATCGCCGCATCGTATTATTGTGTGGATTACCTTCTCAGCAATTACCTCAATTTGAACTCGATCTGCACAACATAGGCTACTGGTAAGTGGAATATTTTGATTCATATCTCATTTCGTGCATAACATGTCTTTTGATTGGACTAGGCTATGTATCAGGTTTACTGTGCTGTTTCCGGAGGTAAAGGTGTCAGTGTGAGATTAATAGTTCTGCCCAAGAACAAAGTTGTCAAGAAAAGGACTTTTCTTTTGTCATTAAGATATTCTAACCAAGGTTTGAGTAATAAAATATAAAATTATATGGTAATGTCCTTTAAATTAGATTGCCCTTGTGTAATGATTAGATATGCTACACACAAGTGTATGAATACACGAGGTCATTAAACAAAACAAAATGTAAAATAGGCCTAATGTCAACACTATTGTCCTAAATTGAAAACGAATTTCAACCACTGCAAATATTCCAACGTCTCCATAAAAAGTATGCTTATAATAAACCGAACAATAGCTCACTGTATTTAAAATACAGTAGGATTGTTTAATCTTTCTTTCTGTAACAGTCATACTGTCCTATTTACAAAATAATATAATTACAATACAATAGGCTACAATACAATAGAGATTTCCCTTTTTAAAAAGACACGCTTACTAATATGCTAATGTTGAAGTATAGTCACTTGATTTGTAAGATGTGTTGTGTCTCTAGCCCAGTGTACTACAGGGTCCCAATAATTGCCTCATAAAAATCCCTTAGCCTA
>JAODXP020000011.1:188299-203299 GCA_027497455.2 Sardinella longiceps
ACAGGAAGTTAGACCCTGACACTGTTTCCTGGATACGCCTCCTCAGCCAAACATTCAAGCAGCTTACACACACACACACACACACACACACAGACACACATACACACACACACACACACACACACACACACACAGAGGCACAAAGGTGGATGGAAGAGAAGAAAACAGCTAGACAGAGACAGTGATGAGGAGAGAGGAGACAGGTATGGAGCCTGACAGGGGAGAGTTAAATAAAACTCCCATCTCCAAAATGAAACCTTGAATAATAAACTAAAAACAATCATAAATCAGATTGGGCCATTTTAGCATTCATCTTCAGCCCCAATTTGACTTCATATCCCCCAATCACTTTCAGCCTTTTAGGCACGTACTGTACACTCCTCACTCTCACAGAGACAGGAAGTGAGGTCAGCATGGGCACTTCAGCAGCAGATGGCTGCCGTCCGCTCCGCTCCCGCTCGAGCAAGGGGCCTGGGCGAGGTCTCCGCCACCACCACCACCACCGCCGCCGCCGTTGTTGTTGTTGTTGTTTTTTTTTTCTCTCTACACTTTCTGCGCCCGCTCGAACGGCGTTGTTATTGGCAGGAGCGCCTCTCTTGTTTGTCAGGGATCGTCAAGGCAGTTCCTCGGGAGAGCCCCCACGCATTATTCCCCAGCCACCCTTCATGCTGCCTGTGTGCAATTAACAGTGTAATTAAAAGCTTGATGAGCTAATTGGAGCTAGGTGAAGCTGCAGGTGTTTTGATTGGGGAGCTTGTTTGTGTAAGCAGGCAGGGTAAACAGATTTCGATGGAGGGTAATTTTTGGCTCTCTTTTCTTTCCCCTACAATTGAGGTGAGATGGGCGTTGGGAGGGGAACTGGAAGCCCATTACAGTGATTTATACGTAAAAGCCGAGAACAGTTCAATTTAATTACAGTCATTATCCTGTTAAATTTAGATATGTGTTATTTGAATGTCACATTACATGTTGATACTGTACAATAGTGATGAAAAGCATGTGCTGAAATCCTAGCGAGGGGAATGGAGGAGGGGAGGGGTGGGGGAATACATGATATCATGACAAGTTCGGAATATTTTCGTCCAGAACTCTCCAAAAAAGGCAAGAGAAAGGAGACTTTCATTTGAACTTTTTTCAGCCCTTTTTTTCTACCCTGGTTCAAATGATGTTTTGTTGCACCCCCAGGCAAATCTCTCAGCTGGCAGGAGGGGAAGGACTGCCTCCTCTTGTCGGAGCCCAGAGATGAGAATAATGGAGGGCGGGGGGGGGGTGGGAACTAGGCCAAAGAAGTCGCCCTTTCTTTCAGTCTTTCAGACAGACAGACACACTCTCTCTCTCCTTTCCTCACACGCACACACATACACGCACACATGCACAACATGCTTCACAGTTAAACCATGGCTCTCACTTCTCTCTCCCTCTCTCTCTCTCCCTCTCCCTCTCTCTCTTTCTCTTTTGTGCATCCCACTTCTTGTTCTGTCTCTCCAGTGTTACCATGCAGTTCTTACCAATGGTCTCCACTTCTCTCTCCTTCTTTCTCTTTCTCTTCCTCCTTCTCTCTCTCTCTCTCTCTCTCTCTCTCTCTCTCTCTCTCTCTCTCTCTCTCTCTCTCTCTCTCTCTCTCTCTCTCTCTCTCTCCTTCCCTCCTGCTTGGCTCGTTGGCAGATGTGCCAGTGACGGCTGTGTGCCCACAGCGTTTGTGGTCCCCAGGTGGCGTAGATGACAGTTATTGATGTTCAGGTGCAGGCTCCCTTCACTGGGAGGCTCCAAACAGTCAGACTCCCTCCCTCCCTCTCTCTCTCTCTTCTTCTTTCCTTCTCTTTCTCTCTCCCTACCATTTCTCTCTCTCTTTCTTTGTCTTTCTTTTTCTTCTCTCTCCCTTTCTTCAACGCCATGCACAGTGAGCACAGTCTCCCCTGCTGATTGCTCAGCACTGAACAGCATCAAGACTGGCGTTGCCACAGGAGAGAAGGCCCATCCACACACATGAGAGAGAGAGAGAGAGAGAGAGAGAGAGAGAGAGAGAGAGAGAGAGAGAGAGAGAGAGAGAGAGAGAGAGAGAGAGAGGAGAGGGAGATGAGGAGGGAGTGAGGGAGGGACAACAACCCAAATAAAAACAGCTCATCCCAAACAAAAACAAACAAACCACCAACTCTGTTGGGGTCTGAAGGTGATTCTGAATGCCAGGGTCTCTCTCTCTCTCTCTCTCTCTCTCTCTCTCTGCGCTCTGAGGGTCGGCGGCATCGCTGTGGTGACAACCCCTGCAGAGTGTGCAAACAAGCGAACGCTGTGCTTGCGTCCAAAATGTCAGGCAACAACAGATCGCTTGCAAAGCCAAAAATATGCAGAGTGTGAAACAGAGAGTCCACAGAAGAAACACAGAAAGAGAGTCAAAGATTCAGAGAAAGAGAGAGAGAGATAGAGATGGAGAGATGGCGAGGGAGGGGGTTAGAGTTCCCCCGGAGTGGACACACTATTCTGTATGTGTGTGTGTGTGTGTGTGTGTCAGCCACTGCCAGTGCCCGGTGCAAGGCCTAACACACTCCAGATGGGCTCAGGCCGGGGAGTTGTTCTTGGCACAGCCCGCCGCGGCCGAGTGTCACAAATACTTTCCTTTATTTAGGAATGGCTCAGGGTGAGCGGCTGGGGAGAGAGATGGAGAGAGAGAATGAGAGGGAGAAAGAGAGAGAGAGAGAGAATGAGAGAGAGGAGGAGAGGAGGAGGTAAGAACCAGCTCGGCAGAACATCTGGATTTTATTTGGAAACCACTGGGAAGAAATCTGAAAAGGAAGTTTTTTTCCCTCCCGCTTCGGAGTAACGATACAAGAGAAGTGTGTGTGTGCATGTGTGTGTGTGTGTGTGTGGAATGAGAGGGTGGTTTGAATGTAACTACTTCAGTGCTGCCTCGGACTGTCCCTCCCTACCGAGAGCAGATGGAGCCGCCACAACTTCAATACAATTATATCAATAACAGTCATCACAGGCAGCCAGCACGATGGGACACGTTCACCACAGAGATACACAGAGAGAGTGTGTCTCTGTGTGTGTGTGTGTGTGTGAGTGGGTGGGTGGTGTGACTCTGTGGGAAAGCTATGTCCTCACTTCAGGGGTGTTTACTTCAGACCCTAAAGCCACAACTGGCTCCCAAAGAATCACTCCCCAGATCTGACTCCCAGAACGGACTCTCAGCTTGACCCACTGAGTGAGTCAGAGGCCAGCTTGCGACGACAGCAGCTCACAGCCGTGCAGTGAGGCCCAGGTGCGGCGCGGATGTGGCCCAGTGCTGTGCGACCCCAGTGCAATGCACACAGGAGGCCCTGAGAGGAACCTCGGTTCTTGGTGCGGTCACTAAATGAGCAAGCGCAGGGGAAGACGATCCAGGCAGCGGAATGCCTCGCAGAGAGTCAAATTTAAGGTTCTGCTAGACAAAACTAGAGGGAACCGAGACAGCTTTCCGCTCGCTCTTCCTGGGGTTAAAATATAGGAGTGGAGTACAGTAGGTTGGACCCAATGGGAGATGCTTGGAGGGGACAATTTTCAGTACAGCCCAGACACACTGTCTAGACATTTTTTTTGCAAGGATTAAGTTAAATTGAGCTATATCGCTCGAGGTATATTCTGTGTGTTTGCTCAATTCTTTCTAGATTCGGACCATCTTCTGATGTGTTGTGATGTCTTATCGCAATCTCTCACACACATACTCATGTGTCACCCATTTGCATAAGAATGTTGTTTGTCGTACAGTTTCTCATACATACATCTGTCTCATACAATTACTAGGGTACACACCGTCTAATGCCCAGAAACATAAACGCCCGGTATGATATTTTTGAAAGATTTTCAGAGATAGATGTTTATTTTGCAGACCTTGTTTGTTCAGCTGAAACTAGTTACTCCGAGCCTAAGAGACGTCAACAAGAGAGAGAAACAAAGACAAGCCGAGGCGAGCCAGCGGACCGCTGCAAGGCGAGTGGTCAGTTCGTTTCTGGGAGAGAGAGAAAGCGAGAGGCGGATTTGCTTTCATTCTGCATGGTGGACTAGTCGAAGTGGTCAGTTGAGCTCCCCTGTACTTTTTTTTTTCGCAAGGGAGTCACCCACATCCTCTTCTCTATAGCAGAGAGAGTAAGAAAACAGACTTTGAAAAAGCTTGAGCTATGTAAATATATCTCTCTTTACCCCTGTGAAAAACATAGTTTCAGCAGCCGCATATAAAATCTCCTTGTGAATTACCCATGACTTTCTATATGTGACCTACTTCATGAAAGATAAGCAGCCATTAATCATTATGTGGAGCTTGCTGTGCAAATAATTACAGAAATACTCGTACACAAACCGGGGCTATATCAACTGTCTGAACAAGCAGCGGACTGAAGGAGGGTTCTGTCTCTTTGCATTATAAGTGTACACACACTTAGGGTGCTTCAGCATTTTTCAACCATCCAAGTGTGTGTGTGTGTGTGTGTGTGTGTGTGTGTGTGTGTGTGTGTGTGTGTGTGTGTGTGTGTGTGTGTGTGTGTGTGTGTGTGTGTGTTGGGAGAGGCTACTGGAGCCCTCAGTGATGGAGTGGGAAGGGGCGCAGCAGGGAGCAGCACAGGGAATGCCCTGAGCCAAAGGGTTTACGTTTACATGAACCTCTTTAGCAAAGAGCAGCTATCAGCAGTCACACCATGCAGCTTTGCCACTAGATATGACCTATTGACCAAATCTAAGCGTCAACTTTAGCAATCTAAATGACATATCGACACAATAAAAATACATAAATCAGTACAGTGTAAAGATATATCCCAAGATTTCCTCAGCTTTGAATATTATTATGAATTCATCTCTGGCCATCACTGTAATGCAATCATAACTTCATTGTCAGAGGATGAACAAATTGCTCAACTTTGCTCAACTTCTTTTTCTTGTGAGGATTCCCAACAGTCTAATTATTAAAAAACTCACTTGATTTATCCAAATCTTCTCCCATGAAGGCTAAGCTTTCTTTACTCAGGAGTATTGACCATGGGACTTGGCCAGATGTTACCAGCAGACACCGGTGCGGACAGGGACTGAACTGGACTGGACGGAGAGGTTCAGGGGTCAGCGTGGGCTGATGGTGGCGGGGTTAGGGGCAGCGGGCAGCAGGGAGCAGGGGGTGGGTCTGTGTGAGGCTGAGGGGTCTGGATAATCCTGGTGTTTTGATGTGAGGCCTGTGCTCTGTGTGTGTGTGTGTGTGTGTGTGTGTGTGTGTGTGTGTGTGTGTGTGTGGACTCCTCCAGCGGCCCTGATGGAGAGCAGATGTGGGAAGGCAGGCGGTCGGGCAGCGAGCCAGAGCAGCTGGGAGAAATTAAAAACAACAGCATTCCAGGAGACAGGGGGAATTATGGAGAGAGAGAGAGAGAGAGAGAGAGAGAGAGAGAGAGAGAGAGAGAGAGATGGGGAGAGGAGAGAAAGGGGGGGGGCTGAGAGAGCAGGAGCACAAAAAGTGACATGGGAAGCAGAATGGCGATAGGGAAAGATTGAATCTCTAGAGGAAGCTCATTGTGTCTGTATGTTAAAAGTAGCTGCATGACAACCAACAACTGGCTACAAATCTCTCTCTCTCTCGCTCTCTCTCTCTCTGTCTCTGAGGACCTTATACACACACAGACACTCACATACTGCACTTTGAAAATGAAAAACAACTAGCAACCATCAAGCACCAACCCAGCATCTCCTTCCCCCCACTTTTCTTAAGAAACTCGTGATTACGTGATGGTTTTCTTGTGCGTTTAGTGAAAGCACATGTTCTGCCGTCTCTATAAAACAGCACCGAAAATAGCAGCTGAATTACAAACCCTGAGCATACACTACACACCATGTGGCTCCACGGGCTTTCTGATCGTCCTCTCTTCCCCCACACACGAGAACAAACAGGGCTATCGCCTTGTGATGGGTTCACCCGACTAAAGTAGCGGATTTGAGCTTCCCTACCAAGAAGTGTACCTGGGACTATAGAAGGCGTCAAATAGGTATGTCAGCCCATTAAAATAGATTTGCGTCAAGGTTGGCATTGTTCAGAGTAAAGGTAGACTGAGCATCATCATAGCATCAGCTCCTCATTGACCAATCAGAAAAGGAGTAGGGCTGAGGGACACGTCAGAATGCTTGATTGACCTTGATTGATAGCCCTTCTATGGTGCCAAGTTTATGTGTCATCTGGTGGACTCATACGACTTTCTTTCTCTTGTCTGATTTGAGTGTGTGTGTGTGTGTGAGGGGGAGGTGGGGGACATTTCCCCTGCACAAGTGCACGTCTTCCTGTCCCTGGATACAATAGCTGCACAGATGGCCGCAGATCAGTGAAGAGTGTGTGTGTTTGTTTGTGTGTGTGTGTTTGTGTGGAGGGGGGAGAGTGGTCAAATGTTATAGACTTAATGTGGTAATAGTGGAATTTGGAGTGTCCGCCAACAGTTTGTTTTTATTTGTCCAAATGTATGTGTGAGTGATACGAACAAAGAGATAGCAAAAGAGCTACAGAGAGAGAGAGAGAGAGAGAGAGAGAGAGAGAGAGAGAGAGAGAGAGAGAGAGAGAGAGAGAGAGAGAGAGAAAAACGAGTGCACAACCAGCCTTGTCCTTTAGCTGGTCAGATTAAACAGCTGTCCATAATCCCACGCTTGAGGCTGGCAAGGCAGGACGTTCCGGCCCCCTCTCCCTCTCCTCTCCCCACCCCTGAGGGTCTCCAGGGGGGCTGCCTGGGGCCACTTCCAGGATCCCTCGGGAGCTGAGACAGCAGTTGCCTTGCAGAGGGTCTTTCTCCCTCCCTGGCTCGCTCTCTCTCTCTCCTTTTTCTTTTATCCTTTACCTCTCTTGCACCCTGCTTCTCTGTATCCCTCATTCTCAAATTTGCCTCTGTGTCTAAGTATGATGGAAGCAGAGCTCTGATCAAGGATTGTGTTCATGAAAAACCAACAGTATGCAATTCTTTCTCTATCTTTCACACTCTCGTTATCCACCCTTTACTTTCTTTCTCTCATGTCTTTCCATCAAAATGTAGCGTAAGCCCTGATATTCTTTCACTGACCCAGTTCTAGCAGGGTCCTAGTGTTTCACTGGTCATGTACCTGTGCTCACTGTTCAATGCTCATCTCTCTTCCATCATTAGCTAAAGTGTTGCACAATTCAATCAATCGGCGGCTGCCTGACTGCCTGCCTGCCTGCCTGCCTGCCTGCACCATCCATCTGCAGTGCTTTAATGTTCCCCCAACAGTAAACAGTAAACACACCAGATTTTAATCACCAGAGACTGCAGTTGGAGTTGATCAGGACTTGACTTCCTTCCCTAATGTTGTGGATGTGGTTGGGAGTTGGCCATTGGTGTATTATTGCGTCTGTCTGTCTGTCTGTCTATCCGTCTGTCTGCCATGCTGAGCCTCCCTCTCCCTATCAGAATCAAGCGCTACTCGTCTGGGTGACAGATGGACAGACCTTGCCTGCCTGCCTGCTTGTGTGTCTGCCTGCTCGCTTCCCCCAGCCTGATCAAATGTGTGTGTGTGTGTGTGGGGGGGGGGTTGATGAGAACCAAAGAGAAGAGAGAAGGCAGAGGGGAATTGGTGAGGGGTGTGTGTGCGTGCGTGTGTGTATCAGAGCACTGTACCTGTCTACATTTGGCCATGGCAGAGAGGGTGCAGAGCCAAACTCTCCCACTAGACTGATGTTGGCCGGCCAGGCAGCTCTATTTTTGTCAGTGAGGGCATTAACACTAACACCTTACTATGTTTATTGGCTCGGGAAGGCCTGGGGGGTGGGTAACAGTGTGTGTGTGTGTGTGTGTGTGTGTGTGTGTGTGTGTGTGTGTGTTTGGGGGGGGGGGGGGTATAAGTGCAAAAAAACTCAGGTGCTAATGGTTCTTAGGGCAGCTTGTAAACCTCCAGGGCTCTTCTATGCGTGTGAGTGTGTGTGTGTGTGTGCGTGCGTGTATTCGTGCGTGCTGGTGCGAGTGTGTGCAAATGTGTTTGTGGAGAGCCATCCAACTCTTTGGGTGTTCTCATTTTTTTTGGCCGCTTGTGCTTTTCAGAAGTGTTTTCCCTGAACCAAGCAATCCCCACTGGTTGCAGGTGACGACAAGAGACCATTTCAGATAGACAGAATGGACTTGGCTTGGCCAATAGACCCACAAACCTGACAAGGACTAGTTCATAATGTATCATTCGATAGCGTCAAATAGCGTTATTGTTCCTCCTCCTCCTCCTCCTCCTGTGGACTGCTGATTGGCATTGTGCTAGAAATATGAGCACCTGCCAGTGATTAGGCAAATGGAGTGCGGCTGTAATCCTGCGTCTCAGAGCTGGAGTGCGCTCTGGCCCTGTCACAAAGCCCAGCATTCGCAGTTGTCTCTGGAATGACATCTTGGGCGCTTCAGCTCGTCGCCCAAATGCTTCCCATGAGCACCTCTATCCAATCGATTAACTCATAACACCCCCACCACACACACACACACACACACACACACACACACACACACACACACACACACACACACACACACACGACACACACACATACACACACACACACACACACACACACACACATACACATGCGTACACACACACACATGCACACACACACACACACACACACACACACACACACACACACACACACACACACACACACACAGACACACACACATACACACACACACACACACACACACACACACACACACACACACACACACACACACACTCACATACACGTACACACACATGCACACACACATACCCTTCTCCCTCTGTTCTCTCCACACCTCTTACTATGGGCCCCTGGCCCCTGATATCTCTTGTGACGGGGCCCCTGGCTCCCCAAAGCCTGCCTTTTGTACCCGGTCACCCTCCTGCAGCTGTTGTCCCCTCAGAGGTCGCTGACCAATTATCTGGCTGTTAGTGCTCTGGCAGTGACCCCTGCTCGTTTGGTTATTTTTGCACTTGACGGTGGCGGTGACAGCAATGACAGACTTGGAGCTGCTGCCGGACTACAGCAAGGGGGGGGGGGGGGGTGGATGGGTGGAGGTGTGGGTGGTGGGTTGTGTGCATGTGTGCATGTTTGTGTGTGTGTGTGTGTGTGTGTGTGTGTGTGTGTGTGTGTGTGGAGGGGGTGGTATGGGTGTGTGTGTGTGTGTGTGTGTGTGTGTGTGTGTTGGGAGCTTGTCCAAACATGGCCAGGTCTTGCCACACCACACTTGTAGCCATGCTACAAGGCGGCCGGCCGTGTTTGGATGCTTGCAAGGTATGTGTGTGTGTGTGTGTGAGGCTTCTTGCGGTGGGAGTCGGGTGGCTGGCCCTAAGGGTGACAGGTCAGGAGGCAGAGGGAGCACTGACCTTCCAAGACAACTGACTGCTGAGCGACAGACAAAGCTGGGGCTGTGCATGCAAGAACTACCAGACAGAAACATATGCTAATGTCACCTACTGCACTCTCACACACACACACACACACACACACACACACACACACACACACACACACACACACACACACACACACACACACACACACACATTCTGTACATGCATGCACACGCATCTACTCACTATATGGTGCACTTGGTAGTGAATGAGTGGATGTTCAGTACACAGGGTTCTGTATGTCTAAATGCAATAAAACACTCACACACACACACACACACACACACACACACACACACACACACAGTCACTCACTCAGACAGAAAAAACACACACAGTGATCACAGGGTGTCTGTTAAAGCCATCTCAGCTGGGGCTCTCTTGAGTTGCACATAGATCACCTAGGTGACCCACTGCCGCCTAAGTTTCACTCAACACCGATCAGTTGACATGTCGGATCAGGCAGTCAACACTGCAGACACACACACACACACACACACACACACACACACACACACACAGTTTTCTGCCCTTAAATATTGGCACAGGAGAAAAGAGGAGAAAAACTCAAAGCATTATTTTCAGACGAGCCCCTGTGCGTGAGGCTGTGTGTCCTCACTGATAAAACAGCAGATCGGAATAGCGTCTGTCAGACAGCCCCCTGAAGCTGTGCTGTGGCCCTGTGCTTAGAGGAACAGGTGGTGGAGAGGTGAGCTGAGGTAGAGGAGGAGGGGGAGGAAGGACGATCAAACAGACCCAGAGATAGGTAACCACGGCTGGGATGGTGGTGGGACATATGGGGCCCTCTCTCGCCCTCCGCCGGGAGCAGAACAGAGCCACCTGACAGGAGTCTTGCTTGCATCCGCACCCACACACACACACACACACACACACACACACACACACACACACACACACACATGCATAGTGGGCAAAGTGTTTGCCTTGTTTGGTCCCGGCTGGGGGGCCTGTGGCTTGGTGGGGCAACAGGCAAGGCACAGGGCCCCGGTGATGGACAGCAGCAGATCCAGCTGCACTTGTCACTGACTGTCAAGCTGCCCTGTCTGTTTCAGAGCATGGTGTGTGTGAGTGTGTGTGTGGGGTGTGTGTGTGTGTGTGTGGTGGTGGCGGTGAGGGTGGGGGGAGTTGGACAAGATGGAACAGGCGGGTGAAGTGTCGATGGGGGGGTGGAGGGGGGGGGGGGGCAGAGGGGGGTTTGGAGGGCACTGATGAGGATGTCAGGAGCTGGAAAGAGGGCGCTTCTGTGTGTGTGTGTGTGTGTGTGTGTGTGTGTGTGTGTGTGTGTGTGTGTGTGTGTGTGTGTGTGTGTGTGTGCGTGTGCAGCAGGGGGCAGTCCCGTCAGCAGCAGCTGAGCCAGAGAGCAGGTGTTGCTGGATGTTTCCAACAGGCACTGATATTTACCGCAGCAGGACTCTCTGCTTCCCTCTCTCTCTCTCTCTCTCTCTCTCTCTCTCTCTCTCTCTCTCTCTTTCTCTCTGTATTTCTCTCTCTCCCTCTGTTGTTGAATACTCTCTCTCTCTCTCTCTCTCTCTCTCTCTCTTTTTGTACATTTGGACTTGTTTACGAACTGTCAAACACTCCAGATGACTGAAGTAAATTTGGTCCACTGTCATGATATGATTGCTTATGCAGCACACATGATTTTGCCAATACCACCTCTTCAGCACCTTATAGACCTGTCTTTAAAAAGAGCTTAATGCAGGGTTTGCTGCTGAATGTGTGAATGCTTGTAAACATCACTCAACCCACCTTCTCCTTCTCTCTCTCTCTCTCTCTCTCTCTCTCTCTATCTCTTGCGTGCATGCAGGTAGCACCGAACAGAAGGTTGGAACGATGCCCGATTCACCTGCTGATGTCAAAACCCAGCCCAGGTCGACTCCACCCACCATGCCCCCTCCTCCGCCCGCTGTCAGCCAGGTGGCCAATCGCAACGCCTCCTTCACACCCACCACCAGTAAGTCTTCAATCACACACCGCTAACAGCTAGCTACCCCTGATCTTCAGCCAGTTTTTGGGGTGTTTCTGTGTTTCTATCTATTTTTCTCTATACAAAGTTAGCAGCTAAGGTTACAGCTATTTTGTGCATATATACTGTATGTTTATTTATAATGTCAGTGTGAGCACAATTTGTTGTATAAAATTTAGATTAAAAATGATTAAAAGGACTATAACGACTAAGGTTGCAAGGACAAGTGCAACTGCAGTGGAAAGTATTGTAATCAGCATGTGGGGCACTGGGTGCTGGGGTCGATGAACTCAGAAGGGATGGTGGCTGAGCGGGGTCATTTCCGAGAAGAATAGGAATAGAACACAACAGAATTGCTAGCACACAGATCACCACCTCATCCAGTGAAGCTACAGCACATACGTGCAATCCAAACACACTGACACACATATTTGCAACACACGCACATATATATACACACACACACATACACACACGTGTACAGGACTTATATGCACACATACAACTCTGAAAATCTGATCATCCCAATTTTGTTGAGATGGCATGTTTATATATGTGTGTCTGTCCACAAACGTGTGTGTGTGTGTGTGTGTGTGTGTGTGTGTGTGTGTGTGTGTGTGTGTGTGTTCGTGACCTTGAGTAGCGGAGGCCCTGGTGCTACTGGTGGAGTGTGAGCGTGAGCGTGAGCGCCCATGGCATTGTCTGGGTGAGCTCTGCGGTGCGGTGCAGCACAGGAGGGCTCTGGTGCCCGTGGCTCCTGGGGACGCGTCCGGGGTCCGGCTGCACACTTTCTTCCCTATATAGCAATGATCCGGCCGTGTTGTTTCACCTGTTGTGTTGGTCGCCAGCGGGGCCCTGCGCTCTCCCCTCTCTCTCCTGCTGCTCACCACTCGCTCGCTCCTCTCCCTCTCTAAAACCAGAACACAAGTGCTGGGTCACATGGTAAGGCCACATGTGTGTCTGTGAGCCCTTATGATGGAGGGATTAAAGACCAGTGAAGGGGTGAAATGAAAGCCCCCCCACCCCACCCCCCTTCCCAATCCATGTGGCGGCAGACCCCCCCCCCCCAATCCCCCCCTCCAACCTCACACACAACACCCACGAAACATACATACATGGAGTACAGGCAGCATGTGTGTGTTGACACACCCTTGTTGGTCTGGACAGCAGGCAGCAAGCAGTCCACTCGTGACTAGCTGGACATTAGTAGTAACAGTTTGGCTGAGGCTTGAGCACAAAGTGTGCCACAGCCGAATCTCATGTTTCTCATGTAGGTTTACCAGCAGCCTTTTCTACCTCACGACCACGGGTTTGTTTATGTGCTATTCTGGATCGCCTTCCGTAACATTTGCGTAACACTAGACGTTCCTAATAGTAGCACAAATAAGAACACATGCACACACACACACACACACACACACACACACACACACACACACACACACACACACACACACATACACACACATACTGCACACACATACACACACACACACACACACACACACACACACACAAACACACACAAATAATACATACACAAATTAGAGCCAATAGATAGGAGCAGAGGCTTGTGATGTATGTGTCATTGAAGAAAGAGTGGGGGAGGGGAGTATTTTGAGGGGGGGATACAACAGAGAGAAAGAGAGAGAGAGAGAGGGATAGAGAGATAGTGAGGGAGAGCGAGATGGAGTTTGTTGGACTCCAAACCTGAGAGCTGCAAATCTTCCTCTCAGCTGGCGGACATGTGTGGCCGCCGCCCGATTTAGCAGCACACCTGCCGCAGGAATAAAAGTAACGCGGGCCGACGACGGGGCCTATTTCTGGCCTCCTCTTTAACAAGTTCCTCTTATAGTGGTGTCCTAGTGAGCGCCCAGGGTGCAACGGGTGAAACGGACGACACAGAGAAGCGTAGCAACCCCCCCACCCCCACCCCCACTGGGCTGGCTAGGGTAGGGGTGAGGGGGGCGTGTTGAGTGTGTGCTAGGCAGAGACAGCTGAAGATAGCGTAGCTGACACTGACACACACACACACAGACACGCACACACACAGATCATCACACACACAGTGCCTTCACTCAAAACAAGGGACACAAGTGTGGCAGACGTGCAGGGAGCAGCTCCGGTGTCTTCAGCCAGTTCTGGCCAGTAGAGTTGGACACGTCCGTTCTCTTCGCGGTTTCTTAGAGCGTTCGGGGGGCTCCAACGGCCACCACACGGCCTCCGCCATGCACGTCCCCTCGCCTCCGCGTCCTCCGCGCTTCCTCCCCACGCGCACCACGACTTCCACCGTCTCCTCTTCCTCCGCCACGGTCTTCTCCTGCTCTTCTAACCCGTCCTCCTCTTCCTCTCCCGCGTCTCCCTGTGTGTCCGTCTCTCCGGCAGTGCTGAACGGCAGCGGCAGCGGGAGCAGCAGCAGCCACTCGCCCACCGCGCTCAACGGCGCCCCCTCCACGCCCAACGGCTTCAGCAACGGCCCGGCCGCCTCGTCCAGCGCCGCCCTCTCCACCCAGCAGCTGCCGCCCGCCTGTGGCGCCCGCCAGCTCTGCAAGCTCAAGCGCTTCCTCACCACGCTGCAGCAGTTCGGCAACGACATCTCGCCCGAGATCGGCGAACGCGTCCGCAGCCTGGTACTGGGACTGGTGGTAAGTGGTCATATGATTTGTCTTCTATCTCTGATGACTTCTCTCTCTTTCTCTCTCTCTTTCTTCATCCTCTCTTTCACTTAATCTGTCTGTGTTCCCTTTATTTTTGGAACTATTTGCTTGGTTTAAATGGCTTGGTTTATCACTCTTTCACTCGCTGCTCTCAGTCTCTCTCTGCCTCTATTGGTTGTTCTGTTTTCTCTGTCTATTTTTCCATCTTCCTTTATATATTGCTTCATTTTTCATTCATCTCCCTCTGCTCCCTCCTCTGTGTGTTCTTGTATGTGCATGTGTGTGTGTGTGTGTGCTTGTGTGCTGTATGTGTACATGTGTGTGCGTGTGTGTGTGTGTATGTGCATGTGTGCCAGTATGGAAGTGTTAACCCTGGTGGGTAATGGCTGTGAATGCTCCTGTTCTCACCCCTGCTCAGTGTGTTTGGAAATGGGCTTGGGTTGGGTGTTCTCTTCCCTGCGCGTTCTTGGCCCGCTCTCTCTCTACTGCTGCTCCTAGCAGCATTTCCTCTCCTCTCCTCCCTGTTTGTCTTCCCTCTCACCGTCTCTCTCTCTCTCTCTCTCTCTCTCTCTCTCTCTCTCTCTCTCTCTCTCTGTCCAACTGTCCATGTGTGTGTGTGTGTGTGTGTGTGTGTCCAAGAAGTGCCCATGTTCAGGTTTTTTAGACGCAGACTGCCTCTCTCTGGTGTCCATCCAGATTACCTGCCCTACCTCTTCTCTATGTCCAAACCCGCCTGTTTCTTTTGGCTGTATTACCACTGCTTTATTTTCAGCTTTAACAGTTCATCCATTACAGTCATGTTTTATTCTTTTTGTTTGTTCTTGTTTTTCATCAGAATTCCACTCTGACCATTGAAGAGTTCCACTCCAAACTCCAGGAGGCAACCAATTTCCCTCTGCGTCCTTTTGTCATTCCATTCCTCAAGGTAAGTGTGAGAATAAACACACATTCCCACACACATTTACACACATACACACACACGCG
>JAODXP020000011.1:208299-235799 GCA_027497455.2 Sardinella longiceps
TAAATCTCCTGTGCGTGTACAATTCAATTCCGGAAAGGTCAGGGCATCTCAAACTAGCACTTAAGCGAATCCCCACTGCATCCCTGAAGGGCATTTTAGATAGTATTGAAAGCCCATAAAACCCTCAATTTGATTTGAGGAGAAGATTCAACAAAAGTCTTCCATTAACACCGTGACCCAACGCACCCTTCCTCTTCCTCAGAGTACATGCCTACGTAAGCAAAATAAGCACCTGTATAAAGTTTGTGGGGTGTACTGTACAACAGCAGCTGCTGCAGAGAGTTCTGGAAACATTCATGTGGCGAACAAACAAACAAACAAAAACTCTCAGCCTAACCACTGAATCTCTTCCCTTTTTTGTATCTCGTCTCCGCAGGACCAAAGATGGCGGTCTGGACCGTGACGGTCTGCACGCGGAGCACCTAGCCAAGAGGCCGTGCACCGTGAGCCCCAGCCAGCGTTTCAGCCCCAGCGGGGGTCCCCTGCCCGCTCACCCGCCCCCCAACGGTCTGGCATCTGGCCACGCGCCACCCAACGGCCTGCCGCACCCTGCGCCGCCCACGCCCCAACACTACCGACTGGAGGACATGGCGCTGGCGCACCACTACCGCGACGCCTACCGACAGGCTGAGCAGCGCGACGCACGCGAGAGACACAGGCAGAATGGTGAGCGTGTGTGTGTGCGCAGCCCGAGAGAGAGAGGTGTGTGTGATTTGTGTTGCATTTCTTCTACACTGTTAGCTATAAAACTGCACAAAGGTGAAAAACAATGGAAGATCTGTTTGAGTTTAAGAGGTTGTAACTTATGTCTCTATCTGTGTGTGTGTGTGTGTGTGTGTGTGTGCGCGTGTCTTTGCAGCAGTGCATGGAGCTCGCCAAGAGGAAGTGATCGATCATCGGTTGACTGACCGGGAATGGGCCGAAGAGTGGAAGCACCTTGATAACGTATGTTTGATTTCCATGACCATGTGTGTGACTGTGTGTACAGTACCGGTATGTGTGTGGGTGTATGTGTTTGAATGCAGATGAGGAATTGTATATAAGAATTAGTGTGTGTGTTTGTGTGTGTGTGTGTGTGTGTGTGTGTAAAAATGGACACTCCGGGGATGTGATTGCACTGCGGGGCTCTGGCAGATTTAAAGACATTTCTAAAACAGCTGGGGGAGTGAGGGTCTGCTGATGGCTCACTGCCTCTCTGTAAAACCTTCAAAAATCTTCCCACAATACTTACCTCCTTTCACTCACTCGATCCCTACACCACACACACACACACACACACACACACACACACACATACACTGGTGCGAAGAAAATGTACACAAATGCATACAAACACATATGTGAAGGCGCACACACACAGAGAGAGATACTCACACACACACACACACACACACACACACAAACACAGAAACAGGCTGGAGAGGAGGCACAGATGGACGGAGGGACCCAGCGGAGGGGAGCTCCAGCTGGGGAGAGCAGCTGAGACAAGGGCTCCAGTCATGGAGGGAACCGGCCCACGCTGGGCCTCTGCCAAATTAGAAACACTCCACTGAAATAAATATATCTACCAGAGCGAGAGGGGGAGAGAGTGGGGACAGGCAGCGAGAGAGAGAGAGAGAGAGAGAGAGAGAGAGAGAGAGAGAGAGAGAGAGAGAAAGGGAGAGCTGATTTTGTGAGCAGCAGAGGCAGAATGAATTGGTTTGGCCTCTTCCATTGGCAGCAACACAGCTGTTCTAGAACTATTGTTGCTGCGCTGAGCTGCTTAACTGCTCAAGCTTTCGCTCTCTCCCTCTCTCTCTGGCTCTCGCACCGCTGGCTATGGCCGGAATCACACACACACACACACACACACACACACACACACACACACACACACACACACAGACACACACACACACACATATTGAGGCTTTAAGCAGCACCTGCGTTGCTCGGCCTGTGCCCTACCGCACAGTGACTGCCCAGACACGAGTACTTAACAGCAGGCCTGCTCAGTGATGTGTATGGCACTCTGGCTGTGAGGGCTGTGGGCGCCTGTTGCTCTAGGACAGGAATGCGTGTCCAAAACCAGAGATACAGAGAGCAGACCACAGCAGGCTAGGCTAGGCTAAAGCCAGAGGAGACGAGAGCAGAGCAGAGCTCTTAAAAAGCTGTCACTCGTGTCTCCGACACTATGTGAAACAAGGCCAGTTAATCCAATACACGGTGAAAGAAACGGCTACCGCCAGATAATACTGCTCCAACTGGAAATCAATTTTGGCGGCTAGCTAATCAAGATGATAAAGACAGTGAATAAGTTCTCGTCTCTTATCGCTTCCTGTTTCTTTCTCTCTCTGTTTCTTTCTCTCTCTCTCTTTCTCTCTCTCTTCTCTCTCTCTCTCTCTCTCTGTGTCCCTGTAGTTGCTCAACTGCATCATGGACATGGTGGAGAAGACGCGGCGCTCGCTGACGGTGCTGCGGCGCTGCCAGGAGGCCGACCGCGAGGAGATGAACCACTGGATCCGGCGCTACAGCGACGTGGAGGATATGAAAAAAGGTGGGAGCCCCGCGCAGCGCCCTCCGCCGCCTCCTCCTCCTCCACCACCTCTTCCTCCACTTCCTCTTCCTTCATCTCACGCTCTTCCTCCTCCTCCTCCTCCTCCTCCTCACCACCACCACCACCACAACAACAACAACAACTCCAACACTCCCAGCAACAACAAGTCGCACGCGCTAGCTATATGCAGCACAGGCAAGACACCAGGTTTTACCACCGCCTTTGATTTTTGCATTTAGCATGCTACACGCTACAATGCCTTGTGTCTCCCTTCGGTGCAGTTGTTGTTGATGTTGTTGTTGTTGTTGTTGTTGTTGTTGTTGTTAGCCTGTGACCATGTGCTCCTGCATGTTCCCTAAGAGTGTCACAGGAGTGCCAGAGATGTTGTATCTGGATTCGCTTCACGTAGCCAGTGAGATAGGGACGCATGTTGTTGCCTGTGGTGGCCTCTTGGCACCAGGCACGCTGTTATCGCAGCAGCTGAGGAACGGCTAGGAGAGGATACAGTACGTGCTACCCAGACACAGGCCAGGAAGGGCGCCTCCAACTGTACTATGCGCTCTGTGTGTGTGTGTGTGTGTGTTTGAGGAAGAGAGAGCGGGTGTGTGCTTTATCTAATCAGGCTTTCCTTAGGCCTGACACACCCATTACGCTGATAATGATAGTGTTTTTTAATGTGTGTAATCGTCCAGCTAAATTTGGCTTGATAATGAACTCATGTATGTGGATAAATGAGACGTTTTAATGTCTTTCTCTCTTTGTCTCTCTCGCTTTCTGTTTCTTTGCTTCACCCTGTCACAGAGATCCACCGGGACTTTCTCCACCGGCCGCCGTCGGGATATCTGCCAGAGGAGATCTGGAGGAAGGCTGGTAAGAGCTCACAGCTGTCTGTCTGTCTGTCTGTCAGTCGGCAGCACCTGGACTGAGGGCTTTTCGCCTCCAGACCAATCCATTCCCACCCTCATCAGCCCTGAATGATCACATGACAGCTTCCTCCTCCAATCACATCTCTGGTGATAAACCAGTTACACAACTATAGCTACTTTTCTTGTATTAGATTTTTAAAACTACTTCATATAGAGATTCTGGGTAGAATGGTGAGGGTGGTGAATAAGTGTATATTTCTATGGTATCTACAATAGGCAGAATCCCTATCACCGCACTGACACTCACAAATACACACACACACACACCATCACACAGATAGGAGCCCGTCGCCGTGGTTACATAAGGTGAGGGATTGCTGAGGGCCCCCCCCCCACCCCCTATCCATCATTAGTGCTAAGTGCTTTCCATCTGTCACCGCGGTGAAAGGTAACTGCAGTTAAAAGGGGGAGGGAAGGGGGAAAAAAACAGAAACTGTGGTGAAAATGCAGTAAAATAAAAAAGGGCAACAGCATTGCAGCAGCACAGGTGGAGGTGCAGCTTAACGTACCTCCACCGGGCAGAGGGAGGGATTTTGGGGAGGTAAGATCGAGGGATGTTAAAATATACAGTAAGATGACTGATCACCCAGTTCCCACAGCTTGTCAGTGTTAACCTGGTATTGGCTGCCTCCATTTGGCCTATATTCATCTGCGGTCAGCCAAAGTGCAAAATGCTCAGCAATTTGTAGATGAACACCCCTTAAACTGAATGAATGAACGAATGAATGAAGTGCCCCAGCCGTTTTCAACCCCCATTGTCTGGAAACCCATCTATTTGTGCATCCTATCCTGCTCGTTGGCCCAGAGAGGGGGTGGCTGGGCTTGTTTTCGGGATTGGCTGGGCTGGGCTGGGGCATGGCTACTTGGGGGCTTGCATCCCCTCACACTGTTGCTGCTGTTGTCTGTGAGACCTACTATCTGTTGACGTGATGCTGCATTTTCACTGACAGTGTTTCCTCTTCCTTTTTAACTGCAGCTGTCTCTCACACAGGTGCCCCCAGCATCCCGATCTCCCCAGCACTAAAGCAACTCCAAAACAAACAGGGTGAGTACAACAGCAGCCCACACCATAGACAATAGGGATAACATGCAGCAACAGACAAAAACACACACTTTGGTATTTGAGTAGTCTATGTGAGGAGAGAGAGAGAGAGAGAGAGAGAGAGAGAGAGAGAGAGAGAGAGAGAGAGAGAGAGCGCACCATAGTATGCTATCTACTGTATACATTTTTTAAGCATACCTTTTATCTGAGAGCTGGCAAAGACAGAGAAAAGAAACTTGTTTCATGTGTGTGTGTGTGTGTGTGTGTGTGTGTGTGTGTGTGTGTGTGTGTGTGTGTGTGTGTGTGTGCGAGCGCGTGCGCCCGTGTGTGTGTGTGTGAGTGAGTGAGCTGTGGCTGAGAAGAAAGCTAGACCTTCAAAAAAAACAAAGATCAAAATTGTCAGGCAAAAAAAGACAAAAAGGAGAGGAATGGAAAGAGGCCATGAAAGACTGAGGGAAAGAAAGAAAGAATACGAGACTGAAAGAATAAAGGCAAGAATGACAGACAGAGAGACAGACAGACAGACAGACTGATAGCACAAGAAACTTTGAAACCTGCCAGGTCCCGGCGGAATTAAAACGTTAATATTGCCGGCGCCGTGTTTTCCATTAAGCACTAATTGCTCCAGCATCTGCTCCTGAGTCTCCTTGATAAAAATTAATTAAATTTGCAAATCTTAACGGTGCATGCACAGAGGTTGATAATTGAACGGCCGAGGTATGCATAGATAGTGAGAATGAAAAACACACACACACACACACACACACACACACACACACACACACACACACACATACCAGAAAGGAAAAAAAACAGAAGGCAAAAAAAGAAAGGAAATTGGGATGAAGAGAGAAGGTAGAAGCAGGCTTAGGATGAAAGCATGTGAGGCGTGCAGGGGGAGTGGAGAGGTCGGACAGAATACTAACTAACCCTGCCTGCTACAGCAAGAGCTTTGGGACCAGGATATAGAGAATAAATACATATTCACATATTCGCTCTAAACATACACACACACACACACACACACACACACACACACATACACATTTTCCCTGATATATATTCCAATTCACTTTTAAGACATAATGACCCTTGTATGGTTCATAGGGCAAGCCTACACATTAAACAAAAAAATGTAAACATATCATTTGAGCGAAGTCGGTTATTGTTCATAAAGACCATAAGCCCTGAGGATGGGAGCAAATCAACTCAGATATCCACCATCTCACTGAGCGGAGCCAACATAGAGATTGGAAGGAATGATAATGTTTTAGTATCTGTGTGTGTGTGTGTGTGTGTGTGTGTGTGTGTGTGTGTGTGTGTGAGACACACACACACACACACACACACACTGACACACAAATTCAACACCAATCCCTCACATGCATAATTCTCCCATTTCAATTGCGGCAGTTCCATCAAATCAGTCATATTAGGACTTACTGCACCAATTATCCTGACAGAGATTCATCACGCTGGATGTATTTGGGTACTGGAGATAATGTTCTCCTGTAAAGCCTGACAAATACTTAGACTAAACAAGAGCGCAATTATGACTCTAATTTCCTGCTGTGGCCCTTAACGAGTGGTCCTCCTCCAGGAAGTTATTTTAGACCGTCCACACACCTGCCTGTCCTAAAAACTACACACCACTCACTCACAACGTGGCGTTTGTGGAGCAAAAGGGGTAGGTGACAAAATGCAAAAAAAAAAAAAAAAAGGGGGGGGGGGTGTGATAAGTCACCCTCTCTCTCCAGCGAACCACACCCTGGCTCCCCCAGTCCACAAAAGTCATTAGCTCCTACTCATTTAATCACGGCAAATAACAAACAGTCACCAAATACTAGGCTAACAGGCAAATGAGCAAAAAAAAAGTTCGGAGACATCTGCTGTTGTAATTGCGTTGGGTGTGTGTGTGTGTGTGTGTGTGTGGGGTGGTGGTGGTGGCGGGATGTGGCGGAGGCTGTTAGCTGGCGTGAAATGAATTATTGAAAGGCCCTGTGTCTTTTTTTCTGTCAAAATGTTTTAAATGTTGGATGATGTACATCTGTTTGCTGAGATAAAACAAGCAGGGAGCTTAGGGTGCCTCAATAAAGAATGACGGCAGAAAGGAATGTGGGGGAAGCCCATGGAGAGGTCTGGTGGAGGCTAACCACTCTGTCTCTCCCTCTCTCTTTATCTCTTTATCTCTCCATCTCTCTCTCTCTCTCTCTCTCTCTCTATTTTTCAATCTTTTTTTCCAGAGGAGGCAGTAAATGAGGTGAAGAGACAGGCGATGTCAGAGCTTCAGAAAGCAGTGTCGGACGCCGAGCGCAAGGCACACGAGATGATCTCTGCCGAACGCTCCAAGATGGAGAGGGCGCTGGCCGAGGCCAAGAGGCAGGCTTCCGAGGATGCCCTGTCCGTCATCAACCAGCAAGAGGACTCCAGCGAGGTAGGAGATGCATACACACACACACACACACACACAGACACCATCACAATCAACCACTTAAAGAGAGAAGGTAATGACACAGATATGAAAATATATCTACTGGGCATGTATTCAAACACACACACACGCACAGACACTGTGACGCGCCCCTGTCATATCACTCCTCCCTACCCCACGTGAAGTGCACTTTTCCGTCTTCCCGGGCCTGCACCATGTAAGCAGTTGCCCACACAGGCAGCCCACTTGACGCTGAGCGAGCAGTCCGACTCCACACCTCCCTCAAAATAGCCCGCCCTGTCACAGGCCTCTCAGCACAGCCGCTGCACAACTTAACACCACATCCCCCCAGCCACCACACACACACACACACACACACACACACACACACACACACATTTCAATCACTCTTTACCACTATCTCAGCCAGTCATCCACTGCAGCCATCAGGATCATTTATATTCTTACTCCGTCTGCATTGTCCTTTATCTTCAGTTTCAATCAGTAATTTGCTCCCATGGTTTTGCCGCTTAGTTTGATTATCCTCTGGCTCGATCATATAGCCATCTTGCTTACTTGATAATGCCTTTGTTTATTCTTTTTTTAAATCAATTTGCGCTATCATTTATTCCCACACTAATTCTATACACACCTCCTATTCCTTATACAGTAACAAATGTCGCTTATGCATTTGCTGTCAGTATTCCACTTGAACAGACTTCCAGATCACTTGCTCACTCACCTCCGTACTGTCTGTGTTCTGTCAATTAGACACTTATGCACTCATCATTCCTTTACTATCTCTTCATTCCCCCCTTTCTCTCTCTCTCTCTCTCTCTCCCTCCCTCCCTTTCCCTCTCTCAGAGCTGCTGGAACTGCGGACGGAAGGCCAGCGAGACGTGCAGCGGCTGCAACACGGCGCGCTACTGCGGCTCCTTCTGCCAGCACAAGGACTGGGAGAAGCACCACCACGTGTGCGGTCAGGGCCTGCAGGGGCTGCCCGGGGGTGGCGGAGTGCCCGTGGGCACCCCTTCCTCCACCACCTCCACGTCCTCTTCCTCGTCCTCCTCCTCCTCGGGCGGCGCGCCCCCCACGCACTCGGAGAGCGCCAACCCCGGAGGGCCACTGTCGCTGGGCGGTCAGCCAGGCGGCGGCAGCCCCAAGGACGCCGGCTCCAGCTCCAGCAGCGCCTCCCGATCCACCACCCCGGCCACCCCCGCCCTGCTGGACTCGTCCTCGCGCTGACCGGCTTCCGCCCAGTCAAGCACCACCTTCACCACCACCAGTCACCTGTCACCACCCCTTCAGCTACGCTCCTGCCTCCATTGCTGCTAAACAGCGTCCTTGATCCAAAACTAAGCCAACAGCGAAGGATTCTCTCTTTTTTTTGCGATGGCAAAACCTCCCCTTGATGAAAATATCTCTCTCAACAAAACAAAGATTTTGTGTTTTTTTCTCTTTTTTTTGCTTGTTTTGTTTTGTTTTGTTTTAATGGACTGCACCTTGAAGTGCTGCCAAGATGGTGAACTGTGTCTGTGATTTCTTAGCTACCTAACGAAGGTATTCTTTTTGTGGATTCTTTAAAATTATGGTAGGAAACAAAAAAGAACCCTAAAACAACACAATAGGAGACAAAAAAAACTCTCTCTTTCACATACATACACACACCATGAGAAACTCGAACACCAAATTCACACAACGAAAAGCGACGGGGCTCCCCTTAGGCCAGTGCTCCCCGATGGGGGCGTAAGTTAACACAATACATGCTGTCAGGACAGAGAGCGTTCACTAATGCCTATAAATGGAATACGTTTTCCCATTACAAATTGGGTTCGGCCCTTTTACAAATAGAACATGCAAACACTGTCAGCCTAGTTGGCACCAAGCAGCGCTGAAAGCTCCACAGTGGACCTGGCTTCTGCCATCCTCTCGAGGCCCAGCCCAGTCCAGGGAAGGGTGTGTGGGGTGTGGGGCTGGGTATGGGGGCTTGGGTGTGGGCAAGGGAGTGAGGGAGCAGGGGATTAACCCCCAAGACCACCATGCTACTGTGCCTCCTCCACCATGATCTGATGCAGAACAGAGAGTGCACTGGGACTAGCACTAGTAAACACCTAGAACCCCCCCTCACCCCCTCCACACACACACAACACCCCCCTTGGCCTTTCCCTGTGGAGACGCAGTGTTCAGGATTCTAGGCATGAGACCGCAGGCATAAGCAAGCACACTCTGCTCAGTGTCCTGCGTCAGATGGGGAGAGCTGACAGCTACCGACAGAGACCACCCTCCCTGCACCCCACCTCCCCACCAGGAACCTCTCATGAATGGCTGAAGTTCTTTGGCTTTAATTTCAAAAGAAAGAACAGTCCAAAAAAGCATTATAAATAATAATAATAATAATGATATTATTAATAATAATAATATTAATAATAACAAAAAAAACTTTTTAAGAAAACCTGTTAACTACCTTGCTAGCGAGCCAAGAAAACCTACACCGGACTCACCTCTCTTTACCGATGTGAACCCAAATGAATTTTTGAGGAGAAAAAAAAAAAAATAACACAGAATCCAAACCTTTTTATGACACTGCCAAAGTTACTGAGCGACAAGGAGAAGCACTCATCTTGTAACCAAACACAAAAACGACTACTTCAACTCTTCAGCAATGCCAGCCCTGAAAGAGCAAGCAGGCTGTGTGTGTGTGGAGGGGACACAGCGAACACCTTCTCTCCCCACATGAACACAAACGTACACACACACACACACACACACACACAAACAAACACATACACTGATCCGCTCCAAAAACAACAACAGAGTATGATGGAAAAAACCCAAATGACTCTTCAGACTTAATGCACTGCAGCTACCCACTAAGGGGTCGACAGACCCTATTGAAACGAATAATGTGAATTCACGTCGCTGGCAGAAAAAGAACGAGTGGGTGGAAGGCACATGAGACACGAAACACAGACACACACTCAATACATACCCAACAACGAATTCAGACAAGGAGAAAAAAAAATGACTTGGACAGATGATTCTGGAAGGCAAAGGGAAGCTGCCTGGGACAGTCAAATTAAAGGGGGAAAAGACTTATATTTGCCCTTGACATGAAAAAGAATGGCATTGGGACTGCCCCAGACATTACCCCTCACCCCAAAAAAAAGACTAAAAAATGAACTATGAGTCCGTCTGTCTGTGTGAGCATTGTACACTAAGAGTAAGCCTTCTGTTCTTCATGATCTGTTTCTTTTTTAAAGCGCTGTGAAGACTGAGACGTTAACATTGGAGTTTCAGCTTTTTTTTTCTCCACTCTCCCACGTTTTTTCCAAAGCATGACAAGAATCAGACTTTAAAGAGCCTCATAAGTGGTGTAGACTTGGTTCTTTTCTCTCTAGCTCTCTTTCTCTCTCTCTCTCTATCTCCCTCTCTCTCTCTCTACCTCCCCTTGGCAATGCCCCTGTGTGTTCCATGCCCCTTTATGTCAAACCTGCTTTGCCTCTTTGACAGAAACAGCGAGTACATATTTGTGAAAGGATCAAATCCCTGCTTGTAGATATACCTTTCTGTTTCCTCTGTGTCTCTGTCTGCCTTTGCCGTCCTGGTGTGTGAGCTGGAAAGAGGGGGGAAGATTGGTTTGTTTTTGTTTTTTGTTTTGTTGCTTTTTCTTTATCTCCCTTCAGGTTCACAAACGAACACTCACAGAGAAACAAGGGAGGGGGTTCATGGAGACACTGACGGAGAAGAAGCCTGTGTTGTACCTATTCTTCAATTTGTTGTATCTATATCAATGAGAAAGGAAAACCTCCTGTAGAATATTTTATATTGCTCGCATTGTTAGACAGTGAGAGAGAGCAAGAGGTGCAATATGGAAAAGAGAATTCAGCTACTGAAGGGAACCTCAAAAACTGCCCTTAGGGTGACTTATAACAAAAATATACATATAAATATATTTAAAATAACAACAGTAACTTAATGTGAATGTACATAGTATTTAAAAAAAAGAAGAGGTCCAAAAATGTGTTTGCCAAATAACAGAAACCTTTAAAGTATAATGATGACTAGAATTGAATTTCTCTCCATTTCATCTGTTTTTGTTTGTTTGTTATGCTTGTTTTGTTTGGAAAACAAATCAATTGTAATTACAATATGACCATCACATTTCTGGATATTAGCACATGTGCTGAGCAGATTTTCTACAGGTTGTCATGGCAGTGGGGGGGAGATATAATCAAACAGGAAGTTTGTAATGAGATTCTGTCCACTGACCCACTCCTCTAGTGGAATACTGATGTCATTCAACTCTGTCATTTCCACTAAAGGAGATAATGTAACAGCAAGAAGGGCTAGTGCACGTTACGATTAAAAACACCACTGTCAGGGTGCTGACTTCAACCAGACGCTTTGCTCTGACACGTATTAACAGATTGCAGGGGAAGCTGTGAAACATTGCCATCCATTGGGCCAAAATGCAACTGCAACGGTCCATCCCTGGTCACTCACATGCACATGTGGAGACCAGCTGATCATGGGTGAACCAGGTGCAAGAGAGCAATGCTAATTTCTTCAGGCATCCTCTCATCTTAGACATCCTAAATCAGAGGCTGTGTGTGGAGTTTCATACAATAGACATCAGTCATGTATGGTGTGCATCCAAAAAGGAATTAGAGAACATATTCTCTTCACAGTGTATGTGACTGGAAGGGTATGGGTAGAACATCCACCACATTATTCCACAAAAATGAAAAAAGGCATTTTAAAGAGATCTCAATATTTAAATTATTCACATCTCTACTGGTGCTTTTGTGAAGCCTTGCTTTCACACTAATTGGAGTAGCCTATACACTTACCCTACATACTCAAGCCCTATCCGTTCTCATGCTGTACCTCTGAAAATGGACCAAACTTGAAGGATCTTTGGTGTTTTATTGTTTTGTGCTGTTGCAAAGCACTATGGAGGCAGATTCGCCGAGATGTCTGTTTGCATCGTCAGCTCTTTTTTTTAAACTTTAATTATTATTTAATTTATCATAGCATATCTATTTTCTTATTTCTTTATCAAAGTAATATATGAATTCTGTCAGATGTGATATGCTGAAGATGATTCTGTTTCTGCATAAGCTTGCTTGCATCAGTTCCAAAACATTTAATCAGTCTATTGCCTGTATCTCAGAACACTCCTCTCTTGTTCTCTCCTGTACTGTCCTACATCCTTCCTGCACTAAAACGTCCCATCACTCCCCCAAATCTGACTGCTTTCCGAGGTGCCTGCTGCAAATGCCCAACGACAGAGAGCCAGAAGCTAGCGAGTCTGGAAAGTGTACAGTGTAAAAATGGTACCACCGGCAGACATGTAAAACCCACCCAGACATACTGTGGCATGAGATCGAGAAACAAGTCCTTCTTAGACGCTATGAGCTCTGCATGTCTCCAAACAAGTGTGTGTTTGTGTGCGAATGGTTGTGTTTGTGAGTGTACGGTCAGCGCTGCGTTTCAACTCAACTGCATTATTATGGGGTGTTCTTGCATGTACCCTCAGTGTAGACAGCACTGCGTGTGTTTCATATAGGCTTTAATCCATCAGTGGAAGTATAATGTAACTGACTGAACCAAACGCCATTATTTTTTTAAAAATGCCATCTTTTTTGGTTTTGACATCTTTTCTTAAACCAGTTGAGTGCGCAACACTGCTTGTTGCATGCGCTGTGTGACCCAAATGAATTCAAAAGCACAGACCAAAGTACTTCTGCGTGGCTCCAGACATAAACGGAGAGAGCAGACCTTTGTTACTGCATGGGAGACCCTGTGGCCATTAACCAAAGTGTCTGCAATAGTTACAAGAAAAACACACTGAAAGCACAGTAAAACTATCAATACATTTTCCAAGGTCAAGATTCACTCAAGCAGCTAAGATGCTATTTCATATAAATCAAGAACAGGAATATTGATGAAATCTAGCACCACTCAGCCTGTCTGAAGCCAGAAAGTGTGTGAGTGCGTGTTTAGAAATCATATACTGCAAGGAGAGCTCTCCTTTCTTGAAATTACCTAACTTTACTTGAACTTCAAGAGCTTTAAAAAAAAGAAAAAAAAAACTTCACACTGATAGTAGAGGATGTCCTTCACACACCGAGATGTGTTTTGCTTGTCTGCCCCTGGTAACATTTTGATCAAATGTGTGGTACAAAACTCAGTCCTCTTTCAGACCATGTCATTTTTTCTCTTGACCAAAATGAAACCAAATAGGCCTTGTATAAGGACTTCCTTTGTGTCTTGGGCATTTTCAGTCTGGTTGTCTCCAAATGTTAGAGGACGGATTTGGTTGGGACAAAGTCCATGTAAGTAGTTTGTAAATATAATATGAGTTGAAGGGATGTCTTGGGCACTTCTAATTTTAATAGAGTCTGAGAAAGAGAGAGAGAGAGAGAGAGAGAAACAGGATATTTGCATCCAACCACTCAAGAATGGAGGTCAGTCGCTTTCTGAACTAACTCTGCTCAAATATGGGATTCACATCATTACAGAAGTTATTACAAGATGGATAACCTGAGGACAAGATGTTTTATTCATAAGCAATGGCTTGGATTATTCTATGAATGGGATTACATTCATAGACATTTTTGTGTGTGTGATTGTACTGTTAAACAACACAAAGCTAAAACAGCTCTCTTTTGCTAGCAAGGTGGACACAGCACTTCTCCCATAAGCCATGATAGGGAGGGATTTTTAAAAGTATCGATACTTCAAACAAAAGGCTTGGTTTGGTATTTGTAGGATTATATACTGTATTGTGCAATACAAAATTACAGAAAAAGGAAATGTTTCTGTAGGGGAAAGGGTGGGCTTTTTTTTTTTTTTTTTCTTGTTTTGATTTATTCTTTGCTTGTTTTATTTTCCATGTCAAGGGTCCTGTTATCATTCTCTAGATAAAGTGAACTGTGCCAGGATAATTTTTACGTTTATTTATTTCTTGCATGCTCTCCTCCTCCCTCTTTTTGCTATTTCCCTTCTCTAACTGTGCGCTATGTTGGATATGTGAAGTTGTAATCATTCTAATTCAGGTTATTGTCTGTGTTGAGCTATGTATCTGTGTAATTAAAAAGAAAACGAAATATGATGTATGTTTCTTTTGAATTCCTTGGTCAAGAGGGTTTATGGGTGATTTTACACATTGAGAGAGCGCCACAAAATCCCACACTTGGACATAAGTGATTTAAAAAAAGAAAGAAGAAAAAAAATAGTAGCCTAACGACTGATGGACACAAATCGAAAACACAATAGGTCCAGTAATATGCCTACAACTTTTTTTGTAAATTTGTAGGCTAGTCATAGGTTGTCTTAAATGACGTCAAAGATAAAGTACGCCCTTACCTCACAGGTGATCACTGATAAGGCATAATAAGCCGTTATTCAAACCTTGCGTAATGGAATGCAGATTTTTCACCCGCATGTCTTCGTTGTGGTCCTAGATGTAACTTCCTTTCTGGTTCAATTGCAGAAAAACTCGCACACATCTTTAAAAAAATTGAAGGAATAACGTGCTCCAAAACGTCTATCTGAGGGGTATGGTTTTGAGGTTAATTGTTCTCTGATATGGCTGATACACGTGGGCGTCTAGAGACAGAGATCTTTTCCAACCAGTGGACTTCCAATCCTGTAAGTGGCGGGAGTCGTAACCATAGCCTACAATCTATAGCATAAACTGTGAACGTGATGTGTTGTTGCTTGTTAACTGGATGTATACAGACAAATGCCTATGAGTGATTGGCAAGCGGGTTGGTGATTCCAATTATGTTCATTCAAATCAATCAGTGATGACTTACAAGCATGAGTTAAAAAAAACAACTCTAAATTGACTTAATTATTACGAATCATAGGAGCATGAACTATGAGACATTTAGGCCTCTTTCAGATATGATGACCTGGCGCTCACTTGCCATCCGTAAATTCATTGTGCCAATTAGGAGCTCGAGGCAATCAAGGCAAGAGTGCTGGAGTTGGAGGAGGAAGCTGATAAACTCAGAGAAGTTCAGTCTTTGGCAGAGCGACAACTTATGTACAATCCTCTTGCAGGTACGTTCTTGTGATTGCATCAGTCCACTTTAAATGACCAATGTAGTTAGCTCTAGACGTTTTACCTTCGTGGCTTTCTCAAATTCAAAATGGTCTACACCAAATTATCCATTATTGGTAATCTGACCTCCTTCCACAGCGCTATTTTACCACATGAGCCAGGAGGAGAGAATTGATGCTGACAACAGATCAGTCTACGTTGGAAATGTAAGTTTGTTTTCCCATGTGGCCTGTCACCCACTCTGTAACATGTTTTGGACACCTGTTTCCAGTGGCATTTACCTCAGAATAACGTTGGTCAATAGGTGGACTATGGCGCAACTGCGGCTGAGCTGAAGGTCTATTTCAGCGGTTGTGGTTCTGTCAATAGAGTGACCATTCTATGTGATAGAATCACTGGTCACCCAAAAGGGTGAGTGAATGCACCTTTTTTTTTTTTTTTTTTTTATCATTATTGATATTAGATCTATGAATTGTTAGTCTTGGCAAATATACAAATTCAAGTTTCTTTACAAACAGCGCTTCACACTCACCTTACTCTCGTCCTTTGCAGCTTTGCGTTTATTGAATTCTCAGAAAGGGATTCTGTGGGAACTGCAATGACCTTGGATAATACTTTATTCAGGGGTAGAGTCATAAAGGTAAGCAAGGAGGACCTTGGAATTGGAAAATATTTAATTTCTTGAACATTTTTTGTAGCAAAACATTTAGCATACTTATGGATTTGAATTCGTTAATCTGTAGCCTGTATTTTATTGGAATGTAAAAACGGTTTGTACAATTTAATGTTTTCATTTCCTTGTGAGGGCAGGACACAAAATTGCTAGATAAACCTTAAAATGCTGAGTGGTGTGTGTGTAAGGTTGCAGGCAACTTTAATGAGGATGGTGGCCCAAGTATGCACTTTGGTGCCAATCTTTGGTAAATTAAATTGCAAACAGAGGTACCCTGTGACTTCATTTGACACAGGTTTTCAGTTTCAACATAAAGGCCTATAATGTTGGCTGTCTATGGAGGCTGCAAAAATGTAGCCTACTAGAGATATGTTGTCTCTCTCGATTTCCCTCTGGAAATTTTAAACATGACCGACCAAGAAAAGATATGGATCAATTTTAGTGTCGGTACTTAAGGAATCGTTTGCATTAGCATCAGTAAAAGCCATATAACGTTACATAAAACATGAGTCCAAGATCTGTTCCCTAGGCCTATAGTATTTCTGATGGAAATGTTTTGCATTGGTGTCATTTTCACATGTTTTGAGATCCATAAACAGAGTATTGGATTAAAATCAAATTTGAGATCAGGACGTTTTTGAATAATCCCCAGGGTTTACATATACTTTGACCAAAGTCGGTTGAATGTAAAACTACACCTACAAGATATTTTCACAAACCAAATTTCTCACAGGTTTCGCCCAAAAGGACCAATATACCAGGTATCACCAATAGAGGGGGCCATCGTGGTCGGCCATGGGCCCGTGGCAACAGGTTCAACAATGGGTTTCCGGGTCGCTTTAGGTAAGTATACTCATGCCTCTGGAACAGTACCCAAACTATTCTTAATGACATTATGATTTAGATATTTCCCTATGCAATATCTCGTTAGAGTTGAATGAACTAGTCCTAATAAAATCCAAATGTGTTTACTTTTTTTTAAAGTTATAAGTTCTGAATTGATGGTTAATCAAAGGAACCAAACGTCACCACATGGTTCAAAAAAGTCCCCTTCACTTTTTTCAAAACATCACAGGTTTTTTTTTTTTTTTTTTTTTTTTTTAAACTGAATGTTTAACCACATTTTTGTTTTTGTAGGGGAAATGGAAGAATCCAGCCTTGGTCTGATCACTATTAATGTGTTTGGCATTTGATTATGGTTTCTTTTTAATTTTTATTTAATTTTATTTATTACTATGGAAATTGTTAACAATTCGACCATGTAATATTATAATTTAGAAATATTGGCTTTTTACTTTAATATGGGATTTTATATGTTTATTTCCTAAACAAATGGCACTTGAATTTTGAAATGTTTGTGTTTCTGTAATTTTTCTTACTGCTGGAAAAATAAATTTAATTATTTGATGTGGTTTACCATTTAAACATTAATAAATTCAAGCAATGCATCAGAAAGGCATTCTGTCCTGATACAGTATTTTAATTGACATAATAATAAAACACAGTAAAGCATATTTACAAAAATGTTTAGAGGGTAGGGTTAGGAAGCAGGCACCATCATTGCCGAAACCATGCCGTCAAAAGCCCTGGAAAGGAACAAAATAATGTGAATGTGATGGTAGTAATGTAATTCTGACAAGCATGCTGCTTAAAGGTGCAATATGAGTTTCTGCATGGCATTCTGAGTGATTTCATTTTTATCTCAAATCGCAGCCATCTCCCCTTGATTCGCCAGCTATCTGCCTCCTGAATACACTGTGAAAAAGTCCGGTCTTGGGGGATGGGTTGTAAAACTTAAACATGGGACTGGGTTCAGCACCAAAATAACAAACCAGGTTCCAGCTAAAGACAGTTGTGGGAAGGATGGGAGTAAGTTTGTGACTCCCAACCAATCTTGTGATTGATTTACAAGAATGTGGGTTGTTATATTTAGTTTGTGTGTTTTTAACATTGCTGGTACTTATTTTGTTTGACGATTACGGCCCTCGTGTTGTCTACCGAGACCAGATTTATTCATAGTGTATTTAGGGGGTAGACGGCAAGTGAATCAAGGGGAGTTGCTCAGAAAACCATGCAGGAACTCATATTGCACCTTTAATTGACTGACTATTGAGCAAGCACTCACTTTGACTGAATTTGATCTCCGGGATTGTAAAAGGGATTACACATCACATCGGTGAAGGAGTTGTGTAACTTTCTGAACATCTGCAGAAAAAGATTAAATGGATAATCCACAATATTACTAGGTAGAAGTTCCACAGAAGGCAAAACCAAAGGGTAGCATTGTGGATAAATTGAAATGCTTCTGAACTATCCATATTACATACACTTCGAATTTCATTGTCCCGTAAAGATGTGTTTGAAGAATCCACCACAATGACAAACTTCACTTTAGAATTTGTCACATAGCCATATCTGATTGTGTTAAGTTAAGGATTGTGAATGTAAGACGCATGGCAATAGAGAAAGCAATACAAAACATAATGTGTGAATTGCATAGATGGGGTAAAGGATACACCTTGTAGTCTTCTGTGGGATACAACAATCCAAGGTAAAGTTCTCTCTGATCTGCCATAGCTTTACCGACTGCTGATATTTTCTCCTCTACAACATCCAAGGATGTGTGTACTGTGTAATGGAACTTCAGCTCATTCTGGGTAGGAACGCTGCGAATATACAAAGGGTAGTTCTGCAAGGAGAAAATGAGCTGTTTATTATGCATTGCACGTTGAGCGGTTATGTTAAAGAAAATCTATCAAAGCTAGTACACGGTAAGCGAAAAGCTAGGCTAAAGGAGAAAACGATAACGTTACCATATGGACAGTTGTTAAGCCAATTAACCTAACGTTAGTTATTAAAGGGTACAAAATTCTTACATAAAAAAGAGACTCATAAGAAGACACTCAACAAGGGACACTGTAAATAAAACGGTAACGTTAACACCATTATTGACAACTATCTTTAGCATGTGTTTCAGCAACATGAATATTGTAAAATCTAGAACTACCCATATCATCGCTGTCTATGCCATATTACTACCACATAACGTCGTTGCCAAGATAAACACCAATTATAAATTTGTCAATTTGCGTCAAAAACAGCAATGACAGCAGCTGATTCATGTTTACAAAGGCTAACGATTAGCCAGTTAGCAATAGCGTCGCAAACCCAGATCAGATGTAAGCTTGTTAAAGCAATTTAATACATTAAAATTGAGTCAATGTAGGCCTAACAGTGAAATGTGCAGTAGGGTCCACATCGGAATGAATGTGGTTCTATGAATGCAATCAAAACGTCTTATAACAAGCATTTTGTTACCTCTTTTGCGATGACAGCGATGCAGACCGCCATGATGGAACCCTGCTCAATCGTCGTCACGTGACATACATAGGAAGTGTATCATGTGACCTTACTCTTAACTTTTCCTTACTTTCTGTAAACTCTGCTCAGTCTGTTCCTGTTTGAATGAAAGAATTCATTGTGTGTAGAGTATGGGACGTTAATATGAATGCATAGCAAAAGGAACCAGTAGGGCACCGTCTATACGACCACAGATGCCGTCCACAGGAGCCTACAGCTAAATGTGAGCGATAATGACACATAAGTGGTCAAGACTGGTACTATAGTTCGCATTATTGAAGTCGCATGATAGAGGGAGGTTGAAGTCGGCCACTTCCTCAAACCTGGGCATGTGACATTTCCACCTATGATTCTAAGTTGCAATGGATGCTCCGGGATTTTTTATATTTGCGTTTTTCTTCGGTTTATCGTGCTCTCACCCGGCCTGGGATGATGATTTCAGTGCGCCGTCGAGACCTAACATTATCATCATGCTCATGGATGATGTAAGCTTTTCATTGTCCATCTTCAACCAAGTGTTTCAGACACGTCTGAATGTTGGCTAATTTAAAAGTGTAATACTAGCTATGTCCGTGTTTTTTAATGCAATCATGTTCTAGATATATATAGGAATTTAAAATGTTAAAATGAATTTAAAATTGACACATTTAGGCCCTAGACTAGCGCTAAATGTTACATTTTTGTTTGAGCTATGATGATAAATAGTTGCTTTTGGTGTGTTTTAGATGGGATGGGGTGATCTAGGGGTGTTTGGGCAGCCCTCTAAAGAAACCCCCAACCTGGATAGGATGGCTGCAGAAGGGATGCTATTTCCTGACTTTTACACTGCCAACCCACTCTGCTCTCCTTGTAAGTAAAGTAGAACTTCAGTAAGCCTAACTTTGACTTTTTTGGGCCTGGGCAGTATAGTAACGTTAGCCTCTTCCATGGATATCTTTCTTATGGCACACAAATAGGTTGTTGTGTCGGCCATAAATGCTAGGACATTCTGTGACTTCAGTGGTGGACTGTCATCTACTTGTTCTAGTGTCGTGGTGGCGGTCATAAGGTGTGTTCTGGTAGATATTTCAAAAAACATTCAAAAAGACACCTATCTTTTCTCTTGTTGATAACCCCCCCCCCCCCCATGTTACTGAATTTTACCAGTGAATGTTTTCATTTTGGCATAGTAGTCTGTGCCTCCAGGTATGTAAGACCCCCCCCCCACTCCACCAAAAAAAACAAAAAAAAAACAAAACAGTAACGTTAGCTCTCCTGTCTGAGTATTGCACTGTACAGTGCAGAAGCTTACAATCCTTCT
Organism: Sardinella longiceps; assembly: GCA_027497455.2. NCBI lineage: Eukaryota > Metazoa > Chordata > Actinopteri > Clupeiformes > Clupeidae > Sardinella > Sardinella longiceps. The sequence goes on from JAODXP020000011.1 coordinate 228,642, forward strand.
CCCAGAACACACAGAGCATTTCCCCACAATTTTATTGCTTTATTTTCACCTTCCAACCGTTAGTAGTATTAGGGAATATAGTGTAGAAAAATGGTAAAACCCTGCATGTGTATTCAATTAAATTTTGTTTGTAGAGCGCTTAACTACAATACATTGTCTTGCGGTGCTTTACAGACTGTACTCTCCCTTTCCTTACTAATAATTATTTGTTAGGAAGAATCCTTGGGCAGATCCACGCCTCATGGGCTCAACCCACCTTCTTGGGGCCTAGTGAAGTGTCTGTACAGTCGGTAGCCTGATACATAGATTGACCGTGTTTAACACTGAGTAACAGCATGAATACAGAATACAGTTATACGGAACTCGTATGTCTACTGTCTTTACTGGCCTGGCCTGCTTTACGGGCCTGGCCTGGCATTATGTTTCAGAAAAGGCTGGCTTAATTAGGGGGAAAAAATACTAAAGAGATCCATAGTGACCTGACTACTATGTTTTCTGTTACTGTCATGATGATCTGCTGTGCAGTAATGTGGAGTAATATATTTCTGACTATTACTAGCCTTTTAAAGTTACACATTATTAAGACCATAATTGACCTGTACATCCAAAGTTGTATTATTTAGCCAATTTGGACATGATACACTATATGAATCTGTACTGTAATCTGGCCTATACTATAACATGGAACCCATAAATCCTGTGGTGCCCTGCCATTGTCCATTTTTTAATCCAGTTACTGTATCTAGTCTACCTGTTCTGACAAACCTAATTTACTTGTAAGAAAATAATTGAAATTGCACTTGAATGTTAACTTGCTTAGAAGAAGTGACTCGTGAGCATTTTGTGTGCGTGTGTGATTTTTTTAGCATATTGTCTTTCTTTGTTGTGATTTAAGAATCCAAAATATATTGGTAATATCACTTTCCAAATGTTTCTAACTCCACATCCCCTTTAAGGTGATTTTACACAGAATCATAATAGGAGGATTTGTGATTGGAGACTCATGGTTTTGAAATCTGTCAGCAACTTTGCATGCATAAATCATACGAGACTGTGTGCACAAGGGGTGATAGGAGGAGAATGACTCATTATGTAAATATGGATAATACACAATTGGAATATGCTAATTGGGCCTAATTTAAGAATTTGAATAAACTTGCTGTGCACAAAGAGATCTATCATTAGCCGACTTTCCTCTTGCCTAATTAATATTTAAGCAAATAAAGACTTGATGAGAGGTTAATCTCAGATGAGCCGAGCCACGGAGGCCTGTGGAGGAGTGGCAGCACAATACCTGGTTCTTTGTGTTTACACCGAGCAGACGGTATTATGAAGCTCTGTTGCCGAACATAAATTACCATTTTCTCTAATGCCAGAGATGCTTGTAGGCTTGCTAATCACAACATCCAGGTTGGGTTCCTTTGTTTGAGTTCCACAATGCCATTATTCTCTCCCAGTTAAATATTAATACCAATGAATGACTTGCTGCAAATTTATATTCAGCATTTTGTGTTCAGGCTTGGATTTTTAGTCGAAGGAAGAAACAGCACAGTCCCCACAAAGATTAAATGCCTTCTTGAATTCAATAGTGACATTTTTTGTGGTAGACATTAAGGGTAACAAGTAACTTACTCTACAGTATTTCAATTTATTCCATACCAAACGTTCATGATACAGTTTTAGACTTCTTTCTAGTTATGATTTGGATTTACTTAAAATTGTCTCTTGTTTTGTGAGTGAGATGAACGTTGTTTGTGTATGTCGGAAAGTCAGTGATTGTGTGGTTTTGTCTTCATAGCCAGAGCTGCATTGTTGACTGGAAGACTACCTGTCAGGAATGGCTTCTACACCACAAATGCTCATGCAAGAAATGGTAAGAGCTGTCTCCTCTGGTCTCTGTCAGTCTACATCCATCAATGGCCACAGTAACAAGCAGGTACTATTCTGGTTTTAAACAGAATATATGCAATATTTGCTTTGTTCCAGAGACCTGAATACAGCCAAATTGATCGATGTCAATGAGTTGACTCGTGCAAAACAAATATCGCCACTATTTCATTCAAACCCTGAATAGTCCCTGCATGTACTGTAACTATGGTCAATGTATTGGTAGGCAGTTGAGTTTCCGAAAATTGCTCTCAGCCTGCCTACTGACGAAGTTGATGTGCTTCACACAGCTTATACACCTCAGGAGATAGTTGGTGGAATATCAAAGGAGGAGATTCTCCTTCCAGAGATGCTAAAGAAGAAGGGCTATGTTAGCAAAATAGTTGGCAAATGGTAAGTCATTTTTATATCACTTGATATGACTCTGACTGAATGTTTGTGTCTTTGTTGTCTTTTGCTGGATGTGTTTATTGATGTATTATAACATTGTTAACCTCACTCTCTGCTTGTGATCTGGTCTCCAGGCATCTTGGTCATAGACCAGGTCATCTACCTACGGACCGCGGGTTTGACGAGTGGTTTGGTGCACCCAACTGTCACTTTGGTCCATTCAACAACAGCGAGAGGCCCAACGTCCCAGTCTACAACAACTCTGACATGATCGGAAGGTACAATATAATTACACATTCGTGTACCCAGAATACCTGCGCAGCAGCACTGCCAAGCAAACCAAGAGGCACCCACCCGTTCCCTTTTCCGGCATTTGGCTGCTTCCCTCCCGTGATTCTTGCCTCTACCAGCTGTGCTTGTGTATCCCATTTTCCGCCTGTTTGTTTCCCTCCAAAACAGCCATATGTGCATCAGGGGTCATTGGTGCTGGCAGGCGGGCAATTTTTGTGCTTAGCTGTGGATTAAATCAGCGTGGCGTACCTGAGCCCGGACAGACGCACACGCATACACCCAGGAGACGGCAGGTTGGCGTCTGCAGCGTGTTTGGACACCTGGAACAGCCAGAGCAGAAAGGAGAGAGGGGGAGAGAGAGGAGAGAGAGAGAGAGAGAGGAGGGAGAGAAATGGCTTTCTGTGTCTTCTACCTCAACTGCACGCTTCGGCGCCATTTCATAACAGTTTCCCCTGCTCTTCTGAGACTGCTACAAAAAAACTGCTTTGTCTAAATTTGGCTTCCCTAAGGCATTGTCTGGAACAGTGTTCCTTCTTCTTTTCCATACTCTGTCAATTCAGGAGGAAGCAGTTCTTCTGAAGTCTGAAGCGTTGGGGGATGTGGGAATTGCAACTGAGGCTTTAAAGAATTTATCTTCTATTTTTCCACAGGTATTATGAAGAATTCCAGATTAACCGGAAAACCGGTGAATCAAACCTTACGCAGATCTACCTGCAGGTAAGTGGCAGAGGTATCAGCGTGATAAGGCTGCATTTTTAGATGTAGGTCTCCCTCTGTCATTGATATGGAGAAGCCTGGGGAGGACTGTGATGAAGGTTCTTATCGCTTCTGTAGCCCCTCTTTCTCTCTCTCTCTCTTTCACTTACTCCCTCTCTCTCTCTTTCTATCTGTCTCTCCCTTACTCTCTTTCTCTCTCTCCCTCCTCCAGGAAGGACTAGGCTTCATCTTCACACAGACGCTAGCACGTCGGCCTTTCTTCCTGTACTGGGCTCCAGACGCAACCCATGCACCGGTCTATGCTTCAAAGGCTTTTCTTGGGAAAAGCAAGAGAGGACGGTAAGAGAAAACACAAATGCACATTTGATCCCAATCAACACATCAAAACGGCATCAGTTATTAAGTCACACAAAAGCAAATAATTGCTTGAGTGAATTGTGGTTGGTCCTTAGAAACCACACAGGGAGTGTGTAAGAAGCTTCTGGAGTCACAGGGGGAGCTTGTTGCTTTATCACCTCAGGCTGGCGCAAACTCCTCTGGGAGTCCCTGGGGGTCAGTTGGCATCTGTGCCAGCGCAGCCTCGGGCTTGTGATGAAGGGCCACTGTTTAGTAGAGTGGTAGGAATGGAAGCAATGTGCCCTTGCTTCACAAAGGTGTAGGTCTGTGTGTGTGTGTGTGTGTGTGTGTGTGTGTGTGTGTGTGTGTGTGTGTGTGTGTGTGTGGGGTAGGGATTGGGGGGTGTTGAGAGTGGACAGGCGGGTGAAAGCAGGTGCATTTATTTGCATGAGTAGAGAGATGCTTAGTTGTGATTTATTCCCCCTAAGAATGAAAAAAAGTCTGCTGGGTTGCCCATAATGGAGACAAATTTCCCTGCATTTCAGGTATGAACTCCCCAAACCCCCACCTACCACATCCCCCTCTCATGAATGGGTCAGACAATATATATGAGACAGGCTATTCTTCCCCTACACAGTGAAATCTGAACAAAGACCTGCCTTGTTAATTAATTAAACATGCCAGAGAAACGTCCTCCTCTGAGTCTCCTCTGAAGTGCTGGGAAGAGGAAGAAGAGGAGGAGGAAGAGGAGGAGGAGCTGCCAGTCTCCTCTCCCATCTCTTAGCATTCCTCTCAGGGCCCAGGGCGCTCTGGCCCTGCTTAGCAGACGTTCCCTCAGAATGCCAAATGAGGTTTGTGTTGACAGTGAAATACATCAGCTCAGAGAGGTATTAGCTAGGTGCTGGAGACTGGGTGGTGGGTGGTTGGTTGGTCGGTCGGTGGGGTGAGCAAGAGTGTCGGTGTTTCCTGCATTCCGTGTCTCAGTCTCCACCTGTCTGTCTGGTGCTCTTCCCTCTCCCTGTCTCTCTCTCGGACTCCAGTGCAAATTCAAACCGTCTCAGTTCATCCATCTACCAATATTCTGTCACATAACCCCAGAGACAAACACAGCAGCAGACATATCATGTAGAGAGAGAGTGTGTGTGTGTGTGTGTGTGTGTGTGTGTGTGTGTGTGTGTGTGTGTGTGTGTGAGAAACGTTAATGTGTGTGTTCCTCTCTCTGCCATGCTCTGTAGCTATGGGGATGCAGTAATGGAGCTGGACTACAGTGTGGGACAGATCCTCGCCTGGCTCCGAACCCTCGGCATCCAGAACAACACCTTTGTCTTCTTCTCCTCAGACAACGGGGCAGCAGTCATGTCTGGACCCATGCAAAGTATGGCTCTGTCCAACGTCCTATTGTATATCAAGTGGATTTTTCCTTAACTCCCTACTCACACTGTCTGTTTTTATCCATGCTTTTTCTTTCTCTGCTGTGTTTCCTCATGCTGTACTATACATTTTGTATTACGTCCTGTTGTCCTTCCTGTCGCTCTCTTTTCCATACGTCTCTGTCTTCTGTGAATCTCTCCTTCCCTCCCTCTCTCTTTATATTACTCCCTCTCTCTTTTTATTGGTCCCTCTTTTCTCTTCCCTTTTCTCTCCCTTGAATTCTTCCTATGTCCACCTGTATGTGTGTGTGTGTGTGTGTGTGTGTGTGTGTGTGTGTGTGTGTGTGTGTGTGTGTGTGTTCGTGTCTCACTTTCTCCCACTGTCTGTCTGTCTGTCTGTCTGTCTGTCTGTCTGTCTCTCCCTTCGTGTTCAGGTGGCAGTAATGGCCCTTTCCTGTGCGGGAAGGAGACTACTTTCGAGGGTGGCATGAGGGAGCCTGCCATCGCCTGGTGGCCCGGACACATCCCTGCGGGCACGGTAAGGACATGGCACCGTTGGCACCGAACTCCTCTTCTTCCTCCTCCTCCTCCTCCTCCTCCTCCTCCTCCTGCTCCTCCTCTTCCTCTGGGTCTGTGCCACTAAGAAGTGATGTGGTGTTCTCCATGAGTGTCTCAGCCCAAATTCGCCCACCCCCGGGTTCCCCGCAGTGTCAGCGCAAGCAGCTTGGCACCAGAAAGAAAGATGAAGGGGGCTCGGCTCGCGCGCTGCGTCGGAGAGCCGCCACTGATTACAGTCAGTTAATTCCAGTAATCCCACCCACCCGCATACACACACACACACACACACACACACACACACACACACACACACACACACACACACACACACACACACACACACACACAAACCAAATGCCTAATTACTTTGTGGGCATGTATCAGTGCTAATTGCTTCATCAGGTAGTAAAAGGCAGGAGCATCTCTGCAGACAGGAGTTGGCAGCTGAGATTCACTGCTGACATGGTGCAACAAGAGGGATCAGAAACCTGTGAACAGTTGGCATTGGCCTGGCAATGTCTGTGTGTTTGATTGTACTTGATTGCCTACCTGTCTGTGTTTTGTAAGTGTGTGTGTGTGTGTGTGGCGAAGGGGTATTTGTTGGAAGTTGTAGATCAGGAATTTACTGAAGTGTCAGTCGCTTTGCATTTGTAATTCCGTTGCTCTACATAGTATACATTGCTCCTTAAACACACAAACTTTGGCGCTGTTGAAGTCCCTTATGCTTCTCTCTCTCCCTCTCCCTCTTTTTCCCTGTCCATGTTGTCTTTCTCTCTGTACCTCTCCATCTCTCTTTCCTCTCTCAATCTGTTTTCCTTTCTCTCTGACACTTTCTCGCTCCATCACTCTCTCTCTCCTTCTATCTTCATTTCTCTCTTCCCTCCTTCTTTCCCTCTTTTCCTCCCTTCTTGATCTTCTCCAACCCCTGTGTTCAGTAAATGACTTTTAATTGTATTAGGGGCAGCTGTGACAGCGGGACTCTGGTGTGTGCGTGTCTCTCTGTGTGTGTGTGTGTGTGTGTGTGTGTGTCTGTGTGTGTGTGTGTATGCATGGCACAGACCTATTGGGGGGGGCATGGCTGGCTGGCGGGTAAGCAGCAGCTCCCGTCGATTTGTGTGTGTGTGTGTGTGGTGCGGTTCGGTGCTGCGGCGCGCTTAAGCCCGGCCCCCGGCTCCTATCGGAGGGGTGTGCAGGGCCCTGATAGCGCGCTGGAGTGGCGAGGGAGAGGGGTGGCGGGCGGATCGGCGGGGAAAAGCGTCTTAAACGGCTAATCTGTTTGTGTGTTTGCTGAGGTTGGATTGAGCTGTAATGAGGGCTCTGTATCTGAATATGCCAGGCGTGGGGGATAAAGGACAGCAGGAAGGGGGGCATGGAGAAGGAAAAAAACACTGAGGAGAGGAGAGGGAGAGAGCGAGCAAGAGAGAGAGAGAGAGGGAAGGATGGAAGAGAGAGAGAGAGAGAGAGAGAGGGAACAGGGAAGAGAGCGAGAGGGAGACAGGGACAGGGGAAACATTTTGGGGGGTGGCAGAGGAGTTGGCAGCGGCTCTTAAGTTGTATATATATGCCCATGCCAGCTGTGGGCCCTGTAGCACCTGCTGCCCGGACAGTG
>JAODXP020000011.1:245799-273299 GCA_027497455.2 Sardinella longiceps
TGTGTGTGTGTGTGTGTGTGTGTGTGTGTGTGTGTGTGTTGAGGAGCTGTAAAAAAAAAAAAGAAGGTGGTTTCGGGCAATGATGAAATGGTCAGTCTGGTCATTCCTCTTTCCTTCTTCCTGCCCACCCACCCCTACACACACACACACACACACTCTACTCTCTCTCTCTCTCTCTCTCTCTCTCTCTCTCTCTCTCTCTCTCTCTCTCTCTCTCTCTCTCTCTCTCTCTCTCTCTCTCCTTGAGATGGTCTCCTTCGGTTCCCCCCCTGCCCCCCTCACCCCACACTGCTGTGCTGCCAGGTGTCTGCTGTGCCGTCCCCTGCACTGGGCAGCCAGCCACTGGCGCTGTGCTCCTTGGCCACTCATTCATCTCTGTCTGCACCTTAAGAGCCACTTAAGATGATGTAGGATCTGTGGGTGCACACACACACACACACACACACACACACACACACACACACACACACACACACACGCTGGCCTCACCTGCTCTGGCAGTCCCCCTGACCACAGAGCCAAAGTCTTCACACTCTCTTACACATACACACACACATTCTCATTCCCTCTCTCTCACGCACACAAGCACACACTCTCTTACACATACTGTACACACACACACACGTGCATTCTCATTCCCTCTCTCTCACGCATACAGGCAAACCTAAACATACATCTATTCTTTCACTCTCCTTCTCTCCTTCTCTTGCACTCACACACACACACACACGCACACACACAGTAGAGGTTGGTTGACCGTAACCTCATGGACAGCCTCTATGGTTTGGAAGATGAAGGATGTGCTGTTATGGTTGACCTTTAAGATGAATGGATTGTGATTGTTTCTGTGTGTCCATAGACAGTTAGACAGCAGGATGGGTCATTCACTGCTGGCAGGCCTTCAAATAAACACACACACACACACACACACAATTTTATTTTCATACACACACTATCTCTCTCTCACTGACATAGCGTACATTCTCTCTCACTTCGACACAGCACACCCACACACACACACAAACATACACACACACAAAATCAAAAACAGAACTCATCCCTGTATATTATCAGACCTCTGCAAATCTGTGCACGCTTTTGGAATTGGTACATCAATTCAAACGTGTATATATATCCTCCTGTTTCCTCCTATAGCCAAAATATTGGCATTCACATCATCATCCCATTTCTTCAAAAGTACCTTTTTTGTTGTAAAACTGAGAGGATGTTGAGCTACAAAGTACAACTAATTAGATATCTACACACACACCAATTGGGAGCCTTGGACATAAATGTGGAAACAAAAATCGACCCAGACCATTTTCAAATTCCATTTTATTGACGGAATAATACAAGAAGATTAGCAAATTATAGAATACATGTAAAAGTAATTGTAATTAAAAAAAAAAAGCTTAGAAAAGACTCACACTATTAATTCGATGTCTTTCACAAAAACACTATAATGATCATGCACTGTGCCATACCATGCCTGTGGGCATATACAGTAGCCTTCAGGGGCAAGGAGATGGTGGGTGTGTGGTTACTGCCTCAAGCTCAGTCAGCTAGTTATCCACACTGATTAACTTACTGATCTGGCACATCAGATTTGCTAATAAAGGGGAACCAGTGAGAAACAATGGCTGTTGTTAAGCAGAAAATACCATTGCAGCTTTAGTCCATTGAACATTGAGTGTGGTGCAAGATGTTGATTAATTTAGTTGAGTGTTTATGGTGAGGTTGTATGGTGCATAAAACATTTTCCAGTGTCAGTGTATGTGAGAGGAGAGCTCTAGTGTGTTACACCAGCCAGCCTGGCCTTCACCCACCCCAGCCTCATCCTCATCCTCATCCTCTGCCAACGAGCTCTTCAGCTCTGAATCAATAAGCCCACCTGCCCCTGAACAACCCCCTGAACTTCTCCATCTCCAAGCACACAAGCTGGAGGAGAATAGGAGGTAGGAAAGGATACAATACTTAATTGTTTTTCAACCCAGTCCTCTCCTTCCTGAAGAATCTGTGTGTGTGTGTGTGTGTGTGTGTGTGTGTGTGTGTGTGTGTGTGTGTGTGTGTGTGTGTGTGTGTGTGCGTGTGCTTGTGTGCGTGCAAGTATGTTGGTCAGCATATAATATCTTTTTTTAACTTCTATCATTCTTTTCATCATCCATGACTGTGACATTTGTCTTTGATTCCTTCTGAGCCTGCACGGCACTCAAATCCCTATGCTACTTGTGCATTGTGTCATTTGAAGGACGGCAGCGGAAATTACTCTTCAATGTGTATAACTGCTGATACGTATCGCACATGTCTGATGAAAGGATTTCATACATGTGTACTCTGCAGTCAGAACCATATTGCCTCATGAAGAGATATATTGTATTGTGTGTGTGTGTGTGTGTGTGTGTGTGTGTGTGTGTGTGTGTGTGTGTGTGCACTTGCATGGTCGAAACAGACTATCAGGGGTAATGCATCTCTAATCAGTATGGTGACACACCTGAGCAATGCTGGTTGGCCCCTCTGGGTGTCATGCATTATAAATCAAAAGCATTCATTTGCATTCAGTTTTACTCTAATTCCCCTTCTCCCCCTCTGTTTTCCACAGTCGCACAAGTGGAGCTAAGGGTTGTAGGGATGATAATGACTGTGCTTTGCTGACAATGGCTTTTCCATTGTTTGTAAGTGGCTGGGCATATAAATAAACATGCTATACTGTTAATTATTGATTAACGACTTGGGGTTGAGGGCTTCCGAATAGTAGAAAACATGTTCCCTACCCTCCCGCCCATCAGCCAAATCCCTTTGTTCTGCGCTTGTATGTGGAACTAGGTGTTTTAAAGCTGTCACTGGTTTAATTCTGCGCTTGAGATGAACGTGGCACCTACTAATCCACTGAGGTAGTTGAGTAATAGGGTTATGAATGTACTGTACTCACTCAATGCCTTTTCTTTTCATCAACAATTCTCCCCCAACACCACTGCAGAAACATACCTCTTTGTTTGTTTTTCTGTTTCTGTTTTTCTGTTGTTTTTTTGTTTGTGCTTCTTTGTGTGTGTGTGTTGTGTTTTTACTCCTTCTTCTGCTTATTATTCGTCATTGTCCTCTTTGTCGTCTTTCTCTTCATCTTTGTCTGATGATTACAAGTATTTACAGGTGACAATTGCTTGCAGTAGATATTTGGTTAGTGTTTGAAATAGTTGGATCATTTGGCTGATGTATGATTAGTTACAGTATTTTGTGTCAATGCTAGTGCATTATTAGTGATATGCTGGTGAAACAGGGAGGTTGTGGGCTGGGAGAGAGGAAGTAGCGGGGTAGTAGAAGGGTGCGGGGTTGCAGGGTTGGGGGTTGGAGGTTGGGGGTGGCAGGGGAGCAGGTGCTGGACTGTGGAGGAAGCCCAGTGGCCCCTCAGGGAGGCAGGACTCAGGGGAGCAGTGCGAGCTGGACAGGGCCTGAGGTTATTACACTAATTGACACTTCACCTCACACTAGTGCACACACACACGCTCACACACTCACACACTCACACTCACATATACAAAGTAATCCTACCCCTGGGACCAATCAGAGAGCTGGCTTAAGAGACAGAATGGGCCAGAGGGAGTGTACAGACACAGGTGCTTCTTGTGACCACATTATGGGGGTAATTGCAGTGGCAATATTTGGCTAGGTGTGTGTGTGTGTGTGTGTGTGTGTGTGTGTGTCTTGCATACACATGGATATGGAGGGAGCTCATTGACCCAACAGGTTCTTTGAGGGTGGCGTTCCTTTGAAAGGCTGAGACCCTGCTGATTTCCAGGCTGATTATAATGATGTGCAAGCCTGTCCAATAAAAATAATTGAGTGGAGAGGGAGGGTAGACATGGACAATTCTATTGAGATTTATCCTGAGGGCATGTTTTGCATAAGTCCTCTGTGTGTGTGTGTGTGTGTGTGTGTGTGTGTGTGTGTGTGTGTGTGTGTGTGTGTGTGTGTGGAGGGGGGTGGTTTTCTTTTTACATTATGATAATTTAGGGTCATAAAATAAGTACGCCAACAATATAATGCTAAGTAAACAATTTATATTCATCTCTTTTTTATTCTATTTATGTTTCAACATTTTAACTCAGACATTGTTGACAAAAGCATTCATTTGCTTCTGAATGACCTCATCTTTCAACAAATTATGTTAACACAGACTTGAGTGACTATTTCTAAAGCCTGCTTCTATTCTCTAACTGAGATAAGCTTTGGTCTGCTCCTTCTCTGTGTTTCAGTGTCCTTAGCAAAGAGTATCAAGCTGTTTTGAAACACATCAGTCCGATAGTGGAGGACCACAAACAGAAGCTGGTGCCGGGCATGCCTCAGCTTAACATGTGTGACCTGGCTGTCATGGTAAGGATAGATAGATAGTACACCGTATGGAGAACCTGTGTGCCAGGCCTTATGTGTGTTTAACATCAACGTACACTTAAGCATATCATAGACCTACATTTTTTCTCTGATGGCAGTAAAGACATGTATTGTTTCAGTGCTGTTGTTCTTTAGTCATATCAATGAGACTGTTCATATCCCAATGTGGCAACAACCTGATAGTCGGTTCATTAAAATGATTATTATTTAAATTAAATTATTATAGTTATGATAAATTAATGGTGCAAAATTAGATAATATGAAGTGAATTTTACTGTTTTTTTTTGTTTGTTTTTTTTAGATACCTCTGTTCTTGTCTTTTCCGAGTCTTATTTTAGTGTCATTTATTACTCTTGCGAAACCAAAGACTCAACAGCTTCAGTCTTTTTTTCTATGTAGCAATAGCTCCCCCATGTGTGCATTAAGTGACAATTCATTTTTTTCCCTCTGCAGAACTGGTCCCCTCCAGGATGTGAAAAACTAGGAAAGTGCTTGAAGCCCCCAGAATCTCAGCCTTGGAAGTGTGACTGGCCACATTAATCCAACACCTGCCAGCAGATGTCTTTGGCTATGCCTCAGCTTTTGATTGGGTCTTTTGCTTCTTATCCAGACAGACTATAGATGACTGTTTTAAAACTCAAGTGTTTCATGATCAAAATTATTTTGCTACTGTCTTTTTCCAATGTGATTATCAAACTTTAACATAGGTGTACAGTATCTTATATGAAGGGAAATAATGAGTGTGCACTGTCTAATTTCTGTACATTTGACATCTAACATCTGTTCATTTGATAAAGATATGCTGTAATGTTGGTGACTACACATCAGAGATGAAAATCCAGGGACATTCCTATGTGTACACACAATTTTATTTAAATGATGTATCTTTTAGCTAAAAAAATCTGGGAAAAAGTGGGTTATCTTGTATTTTACCTTGAACAGACCTAAAACTTGAGACATCTGGTCACCCTACCTCCCTGTGATGGCACTTTAAAACTTTTAACTTAGTGTAGTTAGTCCCTTAGTGTCTGTTTTTTTCTTAAGGTGAGGTCTGTACATTCAGTTTAGAAATGAATGGATAAGAGGCATAACATTTAAATTAACATAAGAACAATAAGTTACATGAGGAAAGAATGTGTCCAGCATGAACTGTGCTAGAATCAACATAAATTCAATTTCATGGTGTTTTGCCATCATACATGATGACAATAAAGGTTCTAATTTTAAAAATGATATTGCCTACCGCAGGTGAAGTGAATTATGTTGTTATAGGCCTAGGGCTACTGTGTTTTTTTGTTTTGTTTTTTATTCCCAAGTATGGTTCCCTGAGTAGTTAATTGGTTAATTGGTATGATATTAAATAGCTTTAATCTATGCCTGAGTCACAGAACACAAAGCACAGGACTTTGATATGGGGGGTCTGTTGTATAACTAATTAATGAATGAAATTATCCGATCATGTAATTACCTCAAGCAAAGTGCAAAATTAAAACTTTTGCTCTTAGTAATGCTGAAAATAACAGATGTCCAAAACAAGGTGTATGTTTACAAGTGACGTGGTGGGATTTCATTGACGTCACTACATCACCACGTGCCTGAACACGGAAATGTGATTTCTCCTCGTTGCACAGCCTACGGTAGGCTCACGAAGAGCATGGCAGACAACACTAGAGAGGAGAAACTTAAACGTATATGTGAATCAATACGACCATTTCCAGATTTTCCATCTAAGGGCATATTATTCAGGTGAGTTTCAGGTGCAGGTTAGACCAGCAAGTGATTTCAAGGAGCTAATCTGCACATTAGACATGCAATGCTAACTGATTGGGTTAACAGCTTACTCTTGCACTTTGGAGTAACGTTTATGCAAACTTGCAGCAACTGTGACAGCAACTGCTAAGCTTCTGGAAATCTGCATTAACGTTATGGCTTAAGTTGTGTCGATGATAACTGACGTTAACATTCATCAGAATCAGGGATCAGGAATTAAAGATTTTTCCTCATGCAGAAACCTATTTTTTTTGTTGTTGTATTCAGAGACATTTGCCCTATTCTCAAAGACCCAAAATCCTTGACTGCTGTCATTGACTTGTTTGAAGAATATGTGCGGCAAAACCATAAACAAGTTGATCTCATCGTGGGTAAGTGTTTACTACGATTGTAATCACACATGGTGTGGTCATTTAAATCCCACCGCTAACGTTTATTATGGTTTATGTTATGTTCTGCCCAGGATTGGATGCACGTGGGTTCCTCTTCGGGCCACTACTGGCTCAAAGGTTGGGGATAGGTTTCGTCCTTGTGCGAAAGAAAGGCAAACTGCCTGGGCCTACGGTGTCCGTGTCTTACGATCTGGAATATGGCAAGGTAAGACCAGCTAATTGCTCTCTCTTTAGTTTAATCTGTGTTCAGGATAATCTGAAAACAACGTCTTGGATCAAATATAATTGCTTTGATTTTCAGGCTGAGGCTGAAATTCAGGAAGACGCTGTAAATCCTGGACAGAAGGTGTTGCTTATTGATGACTTGCTGGCCACTGGTGGTGAGATACATTTCATATTGCATTCTAGCCCCATTTATTAGCCCACATTAAACTTGCTGTGAAGCTTAAGGTTGACATCTGCAGTCTCTCATCTCACTTGATTAATTTGTTCCACATAAACATATCAAAAGCATGCTTTTGATCATTTCAAACATTGATGTACACGTTTCAACTGAAACTTTGATATTTTTCATTGTGTATTACTGGACATCATGGTAAATGAGGGTGAGGCCCTCAATGATTATTTGAGTTTAAATGAGTGATGTCGACATTAATTTTAACACTGTAACTCAAAAATAACTCTGATTAATCCTGATTGATATGCCCACACATTCTTGATATGCATACTCAACCCTGCAAAAACTTTATTGTCCACAAGAATAAATGTGTCTCCATTTTCACCATACCCTTTGCCTGGTCTTAACCAGCCCCTCTGTCTACACTTCTCCTCGTATGAGGGCCTGGGATCTCTGCTGTTGACAAATGATTGCTTGCTGGAGATGTTTAAAATCAAAAAGATCGGATCAGCCCTTCACTGATAACCTATTGTATTCTCTTGCTGCATTCTGTACGCTCAGTGTTGATACAAACAAGGTCAATGAATGGCCGTAATCCCTGACCCTCGTAGTAAGAGAAGCATAAACGGAGGGGCTGATTATGACCAGGCTAAAATAGTTGACATAAAACAGACAATGAATTTGCTGGCATGGCACCACACAGACATCACATACACACTCAAACACTGCAAATTTGATTGAAATGGAGCGCAAAAATGAGCATTGGTACTCCCAGGCTAGCAAATTATATGAAACTGAGAAAGACCTGTGATATACAACAGTGATTAATAAATATAATACCTAAGCAACATATTTAGAAATGACTAATAAAAATAAGAAATAGGCAATAAGTAATCAGTGCTTCCAGCAAAGGCCCTGGTGCTAAAAAAAAAAAAATCTGTATTTCCTTTAAGCCAGTGTGATGTCAGTAAGAGTGCGAAGATATTTCAAATCATTCACAATCTCAACTACCTATTCTTTGATGATTATAGGAGATGACTGGTCCTTGTCATTTTGAATGATGAGTATTTCATCTTGCTCACGTTTATTTCTGAAAAGCTACTTTGACACCATTGTTGAAGAAATTAAAAAAAAAAAAAAAAATCCTCTTCGTAATAACACAATTATTTTTCTCTCTTGTAGGCACTCTTAATGCTGCATGTGCTCTCATGAAGAAGCAGCAAGCAGACATTCTGGGCTGTTTAGTGGTGATTGAACTAAAGGATCTCAATGGCGCGGACAAGATCAAGCCACACTCTGTGTTCTCTCTGGTGCAATACTAAAGCCCCACTGTGACTGTGTCATCTCTCCCTGAAATATTCACTAACATTTCCTGTATGGCACATGGCTGTGGTAGTCTTACATGGCCTGACATTCATGCAATTTTTTTTTTGTCTCATCATAACATTTGTCTGCTCTGGAGGTTTCCTAGTTGAGATTAACCAGGTGATCCAATCACATTCTCCATAACACATTCCGCATCATCTACACACAGGCTGATTGAAGGCAGAACCATTTTGTGTTGCATTCATCAGTTTAATGTTTGTGCATAACCAATTGTGGTTGATGTTATATCCATGGATGATTGAACCAAACTCCAAACAAAACGTGATATTTTAACATTTTAAAAATCCACCTGCATAAATAGTAAAAGCATAAGGTGGAAAAGCTATAAAGGCAGCTTGTGATTTTTGGTTTGTCAATACTCAGGTTAAGGTAAGAGAATATTTGCTTACTGCATGTGGAATTAATGTGAGAATTGGATACAATGGTGCCGACATGCCGTCTTTATAACTTTGAAGCCGTCTTCCTTTTAGCACCAGTCAGACTAAACTGTGCCTATTTGTCCTGTTTAAGTGCATCATTTTGTGTTGTTGAACTGAATTTGTAATGCATGATTATGCAAGATTCACCTTAATATTTGCACACATAGAAACATACTGACAGAATTTTTTTTTTTTTTGATAAAAGATAAAATAAACCCCATTATTGATGAATATGTTGGCTTGGTCACATCTTTTTTACAGCATCACTTCTAAGATAATGTTGGGTACAAAAATGTTCATGCCATGGTTTGCACAACTGTGAATTGAAGTTGAACTAGTTTAGGTACAGATAATCTTGGTATTGTAGGGTTGTGTAACAGCATCATCTCTAAGATCATTTCTGGGCCTAATATTATATTAGAAGGTTATATCTGGACCCAAACTAGTTCACAGTTGTACAAACCATGGCATGAGCATTTTTGGGCCTAATATTTTCATGCTATGTTTTGCACAACTGAATTAAGTTGAACTAGTTTAGGTCCAGATGTAATCTAGGGTCTAGGGTTGCTACTTCACTGTAGTGACAAATGAAAAAGGGATACAAGTACTATTATCCACTGATGAGATGGCAGTCATGTCCTCTCAATTTCACAATTATTGACTCTGAACACAACTTGTTTCCCATTTAAAGTGAGCTTTGAACCAGTTAATTTGAAGAGTGACTGCACAGTACACCATTAGTAGTGCCAAAGATTATGGACTACAGGTTGCCCTTACCCTCCTGACCAATGTACTGAATACAGTACTATAAAGTATATTTCACAACTACTGCGATCTCAATGTCACCTTGTCTCAGGTTAGGCAGGATATTTTTCCCAAATTAAACAAACCAGCCGTCTGTTCCCCAGAAGCATGGTTACTAACCAGTTTGCAACTTTGTAGTTGTTAATGTAAAATTACATTGCAACCAACAATGTAGCAAACTTAGTTAGCAACTATGCTTTTGGGAAACGCACCCCAGTACTATTTGCAATGTATTTGCTACAAGTCCTTTTATAACCCACTGGTTCTCAGGCATGGTAAAAGTACACACAAAATGCCACCATCTAGTGGGTGAACATGAAAACCAGACCAAAACACGAACCAGACTTTTCACTGATCTACCACTGGATGACTGAGGGTTGACTACCCAGTATATTATGCAAAAAAAAAAAATTAACATAGCATGCTGAAGGATGGAAATTTGGAGAAATGTTTTCCATTGTAAAGAATGTCAAATAATACAGACATGCATGTCAGAAAAAGCTTTTATTACAAACCAGACAGTAGTGTCTATTTTCCGTCTTAAGCGAAATGGCTATTCAAAAACACCACTCCAAAAATTTCAACTATATGACACTACAAAAGCAGTCTGACTAACTGGTGAACAGTTCTAAAACAAACAGTAGTCCACATATAATTTACAATGTAAAAAAAGGGACCCCCCCCCCTCCTGCCCCAATGTGATTGCACTTAGATTGACTGATGAAGCCTTGAATTGTGACGGAAGGGCTCATTTCCGTTCCTCCTCCTTGATCTTCTGATTCAGTTTGCCCTGCACAACACTCAGGTCCATGGTCTTATTCAACTTAAGGTACAAGTCCTTCCTGATTGGGTGGATGGTCAGCCATTCAGGCGT
This sequence comes from Sardinella longiceps, assembly GCA_027497455.2. Classification (NCBI taxonomy): domain Eukaryota; kingdom Metazoa; phylum Chordata; class Actinopteri; order Clupeiformes; family Clupeidae; genus Sardinella; species Sardinella longiceps. The sequence continues at coordinate 256,228 of JAODXP020000011.1, forward strand.
AAGTTCTGCAAAGAGCTTAAGGTGTTTCTCCATATCACCTACAAAAATAAAATACTGGATTTAATGCTGGTGCATTACCACACAAAACCAAACTCTACAATATCTCAAATATAAAACCTATCTTGCACATCCTCATAAACTCTCAATATGGCCGAAATGTGTACCAACCCTGGCTCATAGCGGATCGATAGCTGGCGATCACTCGGTTGCAGGCCACCTCCATGGTGAGAGCTGGCTTCTTTTCGGCGACAAAGACATTGCGCAGGATCCTGGCCAACTCCTCGAGACGGGACATCATGGCCAGACGCTCCTCCTGTTGAGGGTTTCGAGTCATGGCTGCCTGGAGCTTCTGGGCCTCCTTCGCCCGGATCTGAGAGACAAAAAGATGGGAAGAGATTATTAAAATCGGTGCCAAACTAAACATAAACAGAACAAATCCCAAACATCGTGATTCCAAACAAATTACAGACTGATGGTTTCCCATTTCCATCCCATTTGTTGCTGAACCAATTCTTCGGTTTAGTGCAACACATGACGTAAATTTGGCTGCATTTTTGTGATTTTGGGACAAAAACGGCACAATGCTATAAATATTACATGTCCTTTTCTTACCCTCTCCAGCAAAGACTGGGACACTCCTTTGAGGGAACTGGGTGTGGCAGCCGGAGATGCGACTTCTTTTGGAGTGGGAGCCTCCTCTACCTTGGCGCAAGCAGTCTCTGCCGTTTTCAGAGCCATGTTGGCAAGGGCCTTTTCCATCTAAACCAGGGAAAAAAAGAAAAAGAAGGAAAAAAGCCCCACAAGTATTAAATTAAATAATTAAGAGACACCCACTGATTCCTGACTAGTCATTATTAAATAATATAGAATAGAGCAAATACATAGGTCTGTAAAGAAGAGGTGCCAAAAACAAGGAGAAATGATGATGTCTATTTTAATTTCCAGTCAGCAGTTCCAGAACACCTCGTGTCTCCATTTACCTTGGGAGTCATGAGGGCACGAGCTTTATCCAGCACTTCCTGTGCAGTGGTCAGCTTCTCAGTCTGTGGGGGCTGGGGCAGGTCACTGGGCTGGATGTTGGGCACCTCGTCCACTCGAAACCTGGGGTGCCAGCGGGTCAGCATGTCATCAGGGACTTCAACTGGGGGGTCCAGAGACTGCAAAAACCTCTGACCGCAGCAAACAAAAACAAAGTGTCAGTCATGGTCCATTTTCAAACCTCTTCTTTGACAAACCTAGGGTACAGTTTAAGTAATACGTCCGGGGTGTGTGTGTGTGTGTGTGTGTGTGTGTCATGGCTCACCTTGTGATGTTCTTTGACAATGCTGACAAGAAGATGATGGAATGCCCTTCTCCTTTCCAGGAGACGTGAAGCCGTCAGGACCGGACGAGAGCAGTTCTGGTCTGTAGATACACAACAACCACATTTAGAATACTGATGATACAAGGCTGATATTAACATGCCTTACTTCCCTGGCAAATATTTATAAGCCAATTTTACAAACTGTATTTGGTGAAGAGCTTGAAGATCAGGTATCTAATCATAATCCTAATGTTTCATTTATGCATTATTTAGTGAAATACACTTAACAAATGGCTGTGCTTGTAGTTAATGTTTTGGAATATAGGATATATATAATGTTTTGCAATAAATTGGAAAAAACTAATGTGGTTTATACTCAGATAATCCTGCTACTAATGCTTCACAATTGACTTTCAGCTTGGAAATCAGCCTTACATACTATACACAATCCCAAGGCCACACACCTTCTTCAATGACTGGCTCCATGGTGAGCTGGTAACTGGACTTCTTCACAGTGGAGCTGAAGGTTGGGATGTTTTTCTCCTGGCGATATTTATAAGCAGTGGGGTAGACAGTCTTGATCTGTCCAACGTGGCTCTCCTCAAACTTCCTGTAATCCAATGAAAGACAAAGAGGACATTAGCATTTTAAAGCTGCTAGGTGTCATTCTACTGGAGAACTGGTTTCAAGTCTTCCAAAAGACAGCTGTGCATTCACTTGTATTTAGAGTAACATCTTGTGAATTTGCATGCCAACTTCATCTGAACAACAGTTCAAACATGTTTATACAATTTCGACAGGTTTTTTTTAACATTCAATTTCTGTGTAATTTTGGGATTTAAAATTCTACACATAGCTTGTTTAACACTAGTAATGTGCACTAAACATGAGGCAACTTTCTAGGCTCTGTGTGCCACAAAGACAGGCTACTGTTGACATTATCGCTGGCCTCTCTTACTTGTGCATCATGTCCTGAACCCCCTGCTTGACTTTGGCAAAGGTGACTGTTTCCGTGCGGTTGAAGAGCATGCTCACGATGGTGTCCATGCTGCGGAACATCTCTGCCAGCACTTTGTACTTGAACGGCAATGACAGTCCGGGGGGCACATCTTGGGCGAGGGTATGATAACGCTGATATGCCGGTGTCTTCTCTCTGGAAAAAAAACATCAAAGTTAAGAACTAAATTCAGGACTTACTCAACTTGTTAAAAATGGGAGATTCTCAAAGCAAAGGCTTTCAGGCCATCTGGACAGAAGTAGTGAAATGTAACTGTGTGTTGAGGGAGGTTGGGGTGATTTAGGTAAACAGAGCTACTTCTCACCCCTCTGATTCAGGTTGGGCTTCCACCTCAGCTGGCCTGGCTTCTGCTGGTTTGGCCTCTGCTTCACGCTTCTCCTTTTGCTGCTGAACCTTGGCTGTGAGCTCCCTGGCACGATCAAGTCGGGCTTTCAGCTCTGCAAGACTAGACTCGGGGGCAGGGGTAGGTGTGACAACACTCTGTGCCTGGCCTTGCAGCTTCTGGAGACGGGATTTGAGTGCTGTGACATCACCTTTTGACAATGGTTTCTACAAAAAATACATAAAAGGGATTAGAATAAAGAACATTTATTGTCGGATAATGAGCATCTGCAGTTGTGAAAGAGCAGGTCTTTGCAGTTACCTTGCTCCTGGTTGTGCTTTTGGGGGGGCTCTGAGCACATGGAGAGGGGTTAGGTGTGAGGTTAACAACATTCTTCGATTGTTTATCCACACCTTCTGGGATTGATGGCTGTGGGGAGGTTTCTTTCACAGAATCGGCAGCCTATTTTAAAAGGAGACATTAGTGTCTGCCATTCCCCTCTTGGTCTACGTTATTGTAATGCATGAGAGCTTTTAACACATCAACAATTCACAGGGACATTGCACCTATTGTCTAACGTGCAAACTCTCCTGATTAAAACGTTGAAGATACAGCATTAGACCTGTGTAGCTTTACATTTTTACAGTTTATGGAAACTTGGGCGACTAAAATCATGTGCACATTGAATTAAGTAAACGTTAATGATAAGTGGCCAAGTTACAGGTCTGTTAGCTGACGGATGTTAACGTTAAGCGAAACCAATATAAAGGCTTTATGTTGAAACCTAACCACAGTCCTTCTTCCTTGTCTATGCCTTGCGAACAGCTAGTCAATGCAAGTTAGTTAGCACACCACCACCAACAACATACAATAGCTGTTAAATATTAAATGTAATGTTACCTTTCCCTGATCTCCGTCCTTCAACAAGATCAACCTCTTCCTTGCTGTTCGTTTAGTGGTTTTAGCTTCTGGTTTTTCGACGACGTGGCTGACTTCTTGAGATGCGACTACACGAAGGCGCTTTTTTGCACTACTGTGATCCGCTGTTGAGTTAAACACAGCTGAACCAAGATCAAACTCGGCCTCTGAAGAAGTCCTCTTTGGAGTCTGAGGACTAGCCAGAAGATCAACTTTAGCCTCCTCGGTGCTTCGGGTTTCTTTTGAACGTCCATCAGGTTTTGTCGACACTGCTTCGCTGATAACACGTAGAAATTCTTCCTGAACGCAACTCGATGAAGATTTGGTAACTTTTGATCGTCCCGAAGTTCTGTTGGACTGTCGAGTTGACCTCGAGACGTCCACGTTAAGCACAGCCGGCTTTTGTCCCTTAGTTCTCACGGCTCTACCATTTCCACCTCTCTTGCTTTGCGCAAAAAAGTCTGTTACGCGTGCCTGAGCCATATCTTCTATAGAAATCCAAACTCGTCAGTTCATACGTTGATTATCGGGATAAATTGATAACTAGTTAGCTGGCATGCTAATGTGTATTACACTTGCAGGACCAGTCTGCTGATAAAGCCCCTCACCAACTTTCGCGCGAAACTGTACCACGTGACCTTTGTAGCCAGCCAATGGCTACCAAGACACGCCCTCATCCTACTCTTCATTGGACAAAATCGTTCCACAATGCAACCAGATGATATGTTTACTAGTAATCTAAACTTCCCAACAAAGCAATAAGTAAGCAAAACAACAACAACAAAAAAAAGCTAGAAGATATTTGGTAGCAGTACATTTAAACACATATAGATTTGACACAGAGCCCACTGTAGCTTGGTATTAAAGATATTTTTTCCACCATTGTTATAATGATAATACTGACTTGAGGTGTTTAAAATAAAAAGTCAAAATGTGTGCATTTTGTTTATGCAGCAGTAACTATGTATAAATCATTATTTGTTGATGTCATGGTGTAGGTAGGGACTCATCAGGTCGTGGGCAGAGCGGTATAGAATAAAGATAAAGGGGAGCCCCCACAGTAGGCTAGGCATCTTCGCTGTGGCCTGCTTGGTTTGCTATGCAAGCCAGAACTGGTTATAAATAACTGTATTTTAACTGTGTTTGTTTGTTTGCATTCAGATATTTAAGTCGCCATAGCTTCCAAAGTTGCAGAGAGGTATGTAAGCCTAAATCATTTGTGTTGAAGAGGACAGTAGGCTAAAAGGTTGAAGTGTTTAACTGCTTCACATCTTTGTCTACACTAGGTGGCAGCATTGTTGTTCCAAAGAGTGGTTGTGTTGTCTTTGCGGCATGGCACAGACATGGCTTTTGGCATGGCTTAACTGGCATGGTTAGACCCCTATTCCAAATGTTTTGTGTTGGCCCAATTTTTGTCATTGACAGCATGGATTGATTATTCTGTTTTTAAGGAACAACGTACACAACAACCGTTTAATTTAATTGCTGAAAAACTTGCTGAAAACATTAAAACCGTTGCTGCCCTATCATGCTTTTCTTTCAGCAGCGTGAGTATAATAATGTGAAAAAACAGCCACTGGTAAACCTACCCAAATAAGTATACTAAGTATACTATCACATAAGGCCAATAAAACTGATGTCCATGCAAATTCATGCGGTGCATTATTGGTCGTGCAACTTTTTAAAAACTCTTCTGAACTCTAAATTGACCAAAAAGATCAATGAAAGTTAATAGCCTACTTCTAGTGTAAGTTAACAGTTTTCACTTCCCCAATCACTGCACCATTGTGAGAAGTTATGTGAGGTAGCCTGGTACACTAGCTTACGCAGTGAAAGTCACATTGCCATGCTGTTCGAGGCGAGCACTCAGCACCAGCCCTCTCATTTGCGAACGCAAGAAATATGCTCAGTTCAGGATGAAAAAGTACACTGGGCGCTCCCAGTTCTGGCACAGTCATAATATCATCACAGTGGGAGTAGTTACTCTCAGTAAAACTCAGTCGTTCTTGGAACACTAAACTATTGGACATCTGTCGGAGTACTGAGTTTTCTCTATTTTTTCACACGATACTGAACTAGAGGAGTTTGAGCTGTCAAAAGTGAGTTCTAAGTGGAGGAACAACTTCGCGCGGAGCGAGTCACTTTTTCCAAGAAGATAAGTCTTTACAAGGAACATCCAAAGAGCGCGTTCAGAACAAAAAACAGAGTGAAATATTTGACGGTCTTTTGAGGAAGCTAATTTTAATAATCAGTCGTTTCCTATCAAGGCTTTCAATAGCTTATGAGAAGTTATTGTAGACCTATTCTGTTTGTAGAAATTCAAACGTAAAATGTAAAGACTCAGCACCAGTAATTGGCAACGTGGTAAAATAACAACAAACATGCTAACTTAAGTCAGAGAACCATGAACAACAGCTTTGAACTGGATTTATTTCAATCCGTTGAGTGGAATTTACCGCTCCGTCGTGGAATGTCAGTGGGACTGTAGCCGGAGTTAAGTTATCGACTTGGGACGCGTTCTCATGGAACTCCAGGTGGTATGTGGACTGCTCTACTGCTTCCTGCTACCAACCTTCTTGCTTGCAGGTAAGGGGTGTTTAAGATACTTTTAAACATGTCCTTTCAAACGTTGTAGTTAAGGTAACTCATTCATAGGGTAGGCTATTGATCATCATCAGGTGGATTGAATTCTTTGGCCTACCCTTTGCGCAGGTAGCCTCCATGGTTCCAAACAACCTCCAATTGTTTAGTATCTCGAGAAGTGGTACTAGTGATAATGATCGTGAAAATTGTCCTCATCAGGCTGAATTGTTTTAATGATTAGGTTTGTTGGAGGCATTAGGCATAGGCACCAAGTGTTTAATCAGAGGTACTTGTTGTCAGTGTTGTTTGTGATGAGAGAGAGCTTCTGATTCATCAGGATTTTGTGCAGCTAGTCTTCTGCTTTCAGAAAAGTTTACCAGCAGCCTGGAATTTAATAAAGTTTTGGCATTAAAAAATTAAAATATACCTGCAAAGGTGTTTCTAGTTGAAGGCCTAGGCCCTACAAGTAATTAGTAATTACCCTCTCTCTATCTCTCTCTCCCTCTGAATTTGTGTCCAAGCATGTGTCCAGTGTCTCATTTCCTCTCACACAAACTTTATTTTCACTGGAATTTAACACAAAGTCAATTCAGTAGTGACCATAAAGTCAATTCAATATTGACCATTCAGTAGGTTTGCCAGGATGGCAGGCCCTGTCTTGGCAAGAGAAGGGGGATGGGACTGACTCAGATTTACCATGCTGAAGTGTGTTCATGTAAGTCATGCTTTGAGTGTGTGTGAGGTTTCCTGTGAGACTCAGAGAAGTGAAAAGAGAGAAAGACAGCAGACAGGATGTTAGTTGGTGACATCTCCCGTCCTGTCACATGGTTATTGTGTGACTCGTGGTTGGTACTAAGGGACTAAGACAACTCCTCGCGAGAGACATGGCACTCTCGGCCATCACACCCATGGTTAACCAGATTATCCCACCCGTCACCTCAGTGTGGCTTCCACCTTGTCACATACAGTAGGTCTTCCATCAACAAGCCTCAGAACAGTGTGTTTGATGGCTCTGATATTGGTCCAAGTCTCTGTTGTCACTACACTGATGTGAATTTAGATTTATTGATGTGAAAACTGTGACCTTCAAATAAGGTACCAGTGGGGAAGTGTGTGTGTATGTGTGTGTGCGTGTGTATTGTTGGTTGTATACAGGTTGTAACACTGTTTAAGTGTGGACCCTAACCTGTGACGTGGAGACGCATTCATTAGTCTGAGAACTGAGAAGACAAATAATCTAACCTAATGTTAACTCAAAAAATAATGTGAAAAATAACAAATATTTTGTTTTAAAAAAGCAAAAATCAAATAGAAAATAAATTAAAAGTAATAACCAGATAATTAATCAGGGTCTATGTGTAAACAGGCTTAATAAATACAGGTTTCCTGATCACACTTTATGTTACATTATTTTAGACAATGTTAGATATTTCAAAATTTTCCCCTAACCTAAAGAATAAACTGAGGGTAAATACATTAAATTTGTAGTAATAGGTGGATAATCTGGGTGGGAAAGAAAATATGTGATGTTCTATCGTTAGCAGTTGGGCTGCAGCTCTGGTCCATCCACAGGCACTGTGGGTCTGCACTCTCTCTCTCGCTCACACACACACTGGGAGCTCACTGTCCCTCGATGCGGTCAGCCTGACGCTGGGAAAGTGTGAACATCATAGAAAGGAAATAGAAGGCCCCAGAGTGCAGGGCTCGCGGCCGAGACCCCAGCGCTGGGCTCACATAGCAGTGTCTTTATCCTCCGCTCGGGGGATGCCTGGTATTTATAGACCTGTGTCTGAGACTGAGATGCAAAGGCCACCCAGAAGTGAAAGACCCGCCATCGCCTGGGCGTAGTGATTGGGAATATTAATTTTTTGAAGAGGTGATTTGTACTTTTTTATTTATTTATTTTAATTAAATGAAACCCTCAAATATTAACTGGCAGATGAAACCCTCAGATATTTACTCTGGACAGGTACTGTAGTTGTGCACAAGAAGTAGCACTGTTTTCATTGTAATGATTAGGCCTAGAATGTTTATAATCTGATCTCTCTCTCTCTCTCTCTCTCTCTCTCTCTCTCTCTCTCTCTCTCTCTCTCTATTGCTCTAATTCTTCTCTCTTCGCATCCCTCTTTTTTCTCTCTGAATTTGACATTGACTTTTTCCCCATTCCATGTCTAAAACAAATTCAAACGCATCATAAATGTTGACATGTTGAAGACAGTGTGAAATACTAGAAGAACAAAGGTCAGCAGAAGTAATATACTCCCCTTTTATAAGCAATCAATGGACTGATGGATGTGTGAAAATAATTGCTCATGTATATTATGCCTGACGTCATGTTTGGACCAAATCATAGTTGATCTTGATTATTTTGGCCTGATGCCAGTAATATTTCTGGCAAAGTCTTTCTTTACAATTATCAGGAAAAATATTACCTCATATCTACCCTATGGTTCCAGTTGTTCTAGCCCTTGGTATTATTGCCAGTGACCTGTCTCATTCAATTTTTATGGCACAGTACCATGTGCCATGATGTGTAACTGCTCCATGACTGCATAGTCATGCAATGCGATTTCTATTTTTACGTGTATGTTTGTGTGTTTGAGCAGTGTGCTCACACGTTGTTCAAGCATGTCTTTCCAAAGAACAGATATGAAGAAAAAGAGGGAAAAAAGACAAGCTTTAAATAACTTCCGCAAGCACACACAACCCCCCCCCCCCCCCCCGCTACACACACACCTTTATTTACCCTGCCAAATTTGTTGTCATGAATACAAATGTATTTTTGTCGCAGCATACCACAGTAGACGCAAAGCCCCATGAATCCTCTGCACAGCTCGAGCTAACTTGACTTGTGTGGGGAATGGCATCTGCGAGACACTGATAAGCCGCATTGCGAATGCTCTCCAGCTGTGCAGTATTTTTAAAACACCTGTATCCCCCGCTCCATCGCAGCTTACAGGCACCCATTACCCAACATTATCCTGTAAACACACTTAATACCGCAGGAAGCATGGAACACCAGGGGCCCATGCTATGACACCAACATCTGAAGATGGCAGGAAGGAGAGTTTTTAGTTTTTTTTTTACTGTCTTCTGGCCAGGGTGGTATTTATTTTAGTATGACTAATGTTATACTTACCCCCCCCCCCCCCAAAAAAAAAAAAGAAAAGCCCTGCAAAACGTGCAATACTGTGTTATGGTAGGGCTAGTGGTTTTAAATCTTCTTCCACACTGTCAAATGTTTTCTATTTCACCTTTTAGTTCAGTTTACCATTGCCCATAAAAGGTGAGGTTTAACAGTTTGAGGTGAATGAGTGCATTAGTAAAAACCGGTCTACAGCTGGAGCTAGCATAGCAGATAGCAGGAGGAGGAGAGAGGGAGGTGACTCTGAGACTGGCGTAGCCTAGGTAAGTAGAGAGCACTGGGGGTGGGTGGGTAAGAGCCCGCTAGCCGTGGCATGCCCGCCATTACCTCATGTGCGGAGCCATAAACAGCACGCTTGGCGTGGTGCACGCTAGCGAAGCCCGCTGCTGCTGCGGCGTACATCCCCTCCGCTTTCGCCTAATCCCATCAGTTTTACAATCAGCCAGAGAGCTGGGGAGAGCAGGAGTGGGCTGGGCTGAAATGAGTTGGGAGAGAGCTAGGCCCAGATGCATGGCACACTCATCTCTTTCTTTCTCTCTCACTCACTCTTTCTTTTTCTTTCTTTCTTTCTTTCTTTCTTCTCTTTCTCTGGCTCTCTCCATCCACAGGACAGGAGTTAGGAGGGACCAAAATTATAGCTGTGTTGTGTGTGTGTGTGTGTGTATGTGTGTGTTGTGCGTGCGTGCAATAGACACATCTGCGTGAGTCATCACGCGCCAGTGGTCACAGGCCTGTCTGAAATATTCTCTGTCTCTGTTAATGACACACTCCTTCTGACTCTCTCTCTCTCTCTCTCTCTCTCTCTCTCTCTTCTCTCTCTCTTTCTTTCTATTCCTCCTTTCCCCTCTGTCGTCTTTTTTTATCTTTTTTATCAGTTGTTGGCCATGTGCTAACCACACTCGGTCGGAGGCCCAGTCTGTTTACAGGACCTGCCCATCAGGATCACAGGCTGTAAATGGGCTCTCAGTGTGGCCCCAGTAACAGGGCCAGCCAGCTCTCTGTTTGTTTGACTATGGGCCGAGCGCAAGGCAGCTCCGTTACGCACGGACCCTGTATCCCCTATCCTGTCCCGCGCAGTGGAACATGGCGGCCATCTTTTTCCATCAAAACAGGATGTAGGTCGCACCGGGTGAGCACAGCAAGGCCTGGTGGCTTCCCACCAACAATAGAAATGCTTGTGCTTTGTTTTAAAAAAGTCTCCATTTCAAAAACAATGGAGCTGTTCTTGCATCGCAAAGGGTGGGTGATTTTTATAAGTGTGCACTGCGGTGGAATTTAACCTGTTTTTCCTGACACCCACCGCCTCAGTTGTTCAGCAAACACGGAGCATTTTTTGATGTTTCCTATGGCGCTGGACAAGACTTCCAGGCCACCTCACACATAGGCACGCACACACACACTCTCACACATACACTCACACGCACACACACAAACACACCTGGGAAAGATGGCTGTGAAAGATGGAAATTTTTCACACTCAACTGCACATTTCTCTCCCCAATGCTTTAATGTTCCTGACCTAGATTTCATCATTTTGGATATGCCCTCTGGAACCATGGTAGGTAAATTCTGTCTGGTTCCACATGTCCCTAATGATTTAATTGCAGCCAGTGAGAACACCGAGATCACATCACATCACATCACATCACATGGCATATTCATCGCCAATAAAGAAAAAAAAATCAACGTCTCAAACAGTAACCCAGAGTTGCTTTGAAGAACGTATAGATTTCCAAGCCTGGCTTTTGTCTCTTCTCGAGGCAGCAGAGGCATATTCCGTTCTCCGCTGAGGGCTAAATGCCTTTCCCAGGCAGGCCAGACAGGAGCTTGCAGCGAGGGCCCATCGGCCTGTTGGAGCTTGTCTGTCTGTGGGGCTGCAATCACGGCCCTGTGGTGATGAGCCGGGCAGATGGCTCTGACTCTGACTCAGCCAAGCTGGCCTTGATCGCTATCTCAGAAGCAGACATAATGGAGGCTGCTGCTGTAGCCTCACTCACAGACATACACACACACTCACACACAATGTGTGTGTAGTCTGCAGTGAGAGAGAAAGCTGAGACTTGGGCTGTGCTGTTGTGAGGTGTTGTCCTTTTGCCAGCCTACGCCTTGTACTCCTCGGCGTCAGAGAAGCAAGCGCGCAGCAAAGCAGTCGGTCTGGACTTTGGAGATTTTAAAAGTGTGATTTATGGCACGGTGTCGTCCCCCATCCTGGACAGCAGGCTGTTGGAATAAGCAGTGGCCCCGGAGCGATTCTACTGCTTAAACTGTCCTCTGAAAGATTGCTATGGTGGTGATGATGATGATGGGGGGAAAAACAGCCTCAAGTGCGCGGATCCAAATAGCACAGATGGTTTATTGGGCTGCTTGGGCTGTTACGCTCTGTCTTGTTTTAAGAGGCAGACTCTCCCCCAACAATAAAAGTCCCTCATACTTACGACATGTTATTAGACCAAAATAATATTTCTGATGTGTGTGTGTTTGTGTTTGAGTCACAATGGGCTTGCCAGAAATCTGGACTGGGTGTGTTGTCCGTCGGTGACTGACTGGACTGCTTGTGCTATGTTGTTCTGAGGCTGCGACGCTTCCAGAAAATTCTCTTTTCCTGTTGTGTGAGCATCTTTCTCTCTTACTCCCCTTCATTAGTCATATCCTGTTTGCTGACTCATGCTATTCTTTTCATACATGCCAAGTGAGCATAGTCTGGAATTTTACACATACCCTAGTGGCAGCAAATAGATTTTCTCAGTCAGTAGGTCTAGCATCGAGCCATAGAGACTTAGTAGGTCTTTTGATTGGTCGGACACCGTTGGTGTTCACCAATTAGAACGCTAGTTGTTGGGTGGTGTAAGCCAAGATCAGTGGTCTCCTGAGTTTACATCTTTGTCATTCCTCTGATTGGTCATTGCGTTATCTTATTGCATGCAGAGTCAGTTTTTGAAATAACCGCTTGTTCCCTGTTTGGTTCCGCCCAGGATGAAGTTTGGTCTGTCGATCAATGCTAGACTATACATTTTAATGTAGCCTAACAGTATTGCTTCCCACGCCAAGTGAGCATGTTCAACAACAAATCTGTCAGGAATACCTTGCTGAGACATGTGCAACTATAGATTATGCAGAACCGATTTAAGATTTGCATAAAGTATGTTGGGGTTTGGGCTGTTATTATGTTACGTGTGTGTGTGGTGGTGGTGGAATCTTTCCAAGGAAATTGTTGTTACATGTTAACGACATTAACAGGGTTTCGTCTGAGACTTTAAAGGGGCATGCCTAGAACATGCATTTTTCTTTCTTGTTAGTACAGTCCACAAGAAAAGTTTGGACTCCATGTAATCACTGGGTAGTATGGATGGAGTGCCGGTGATGGATGTAGCTGTCAAGTGGAATGCTATGGCCCCAGTAAACAGTTCCCCATGTTTACTAAAGTTAGCATATGTGCCATATCCATCTTGATCCAATCAAATAGAGGGATGCTTACCCTAGTCGTAAGGCAGACAGTCTGGCTGGAGGGGCCTAAACGACCATGGGTGGGTGTGTGTGTGTGTGTGTACAATATGAGTTGAGTTGACTCTGTATTGCGTGCGTGTGTGTGTGTGTGTGTGTGTCTATCTATGTGTGTGTTGGGACTGTACAGTATGAGTTGTAATTTATCACATTTTTGAGTGTATATATTGTACATTAAATCATATCTGGGAACTGAGTATAATTTATTCTGCACAACATGCATGCACAGAAAATGACAAACAAGACAACAGCACAAAAGTTTTAATAGTTGTTAAAAGTTTTAGACATGCTGCACACAGGCACTCCATGATTCCTCATTGTTGCACCCATGATGAATGATGGAGTTATTTCGCATCATGCTCACACTGCACCCTGTAGTCATGCGCTTAGTCAAGACATGTGCCTGTGCTGTTGCATGCCCGAGTGCAGAATTGTATCCCAAGCATTGTGTTTGATACTTAGCCCACTCAAACCAGCACTGAGATCAGAACTCATCAGCTGCTCAGAGCTACAGCCAGAGCACTTGACACGAGTCCAAGAAGCAAAATCAGGCCTTGCGTTTTCATGTTGTCTGTAATTAAGGGTTGAACTGCTTGCGGTGGTATTTGTAAACCTAACGCTGACTTAAAACGTCCACTGCCAGGAAGTCACATTGGTCTGGTGCATAGTGCTTAGTGAGAATTTAATTTTAGTCTGAACAGGGGGGAGAAAGGAGTTAAAATAAAAAAAGACCCAAAAATTCCACCTTGAGGATGTAAGAGAGAAAGCAGACATACTGCATTTAGTTTAATTACACCCCAAACAGCATCCAGGATGCGTTAAAAAAAAAAAAACAAGACATTAAAATTTATAGCGGAAAAGCTTCCCCTTCTTATTCAGCTGTCTGTGCAGTTCTTGCTCATGTGAATTTAATGTTTTACTGTTGATCCTTTCAATCCTCAATGATTTATTCAAGCTAGACCTCCCTGGTTTAAGAATGCAAAACTACATCCATGTTGCCATGCCAGTCATTTCTCTCAAGGATTAAGTGTGATTACTTTAAGACACAATGGCTCTGCATTTGGCATCAGAAGCACAATCTAAATGGGCAATAGTCTACTTTAATCATCCAGATGTGGGGAGAGACATTCATCAGCCGCCTGAAGATGCTTCACACGTTTAACTGAGCAGGTGATCTAAGGATCCCTGATCAATCTATATTATAATCCACATGCATTGTGAATAACATCGGTTTAATCAAGAACAGTGACATTCTTGTGATTTGCTTTGTCTGGACTGAACTAATACAGTTTTTCATCTTGGCTCAATTGTCTGCTGCCAAAGATAAAATTGTATCCAAAAGTATAAATAGCTGTCATTAAAGATGACAATGCTTTGTTTCAGTTTTCTTTTTTTTTTTTTTGCCTGGACTGATTGAAATGCCTTGTGAATTCAATGTGATCAGTTACTGTTCTTTCCTGAGTGACAGTGTAGGAAGTTATGAAATGTTGATGATATCAATGGCCAGCTGAGGGAGTTTACAGCAGTGTGTGTGTGTGTGTGTGTGTGTGTTCCCTGCTCTGACAAAGAATTGTAAGATAACAGATAAGATTTACAAAACTTCCCACAACCGCTATTTTGTTATTGTAGTGGTAGTAATAGTTAGTAGTAGTTGTTGTTGATGATGATGAAGACAGTGTTGTTGTTTACAAACATGTTGAAGCCTTAATATTGCCACTGGCGTTAGTTCTTTAGCGAGAGTGGTGGTCAGAGCAGAACACTGGCTGCACTGGCGACTCTGCTCGGCTCCACAGTCCCAGGTGTACTGTTTCATCAGCTCCCTGTGAGCTCCCCCTCACCCAGTCAGCTGAGGACAGCTGGTGTGGGGGGCACAGCTTGCCAACCGCGGTGCCCACGCGCATGCATGAAACTTTATACAGATGCCAGCCACTATAATGGGCCTCATGTGGGGAACTGTCGGCAATGTTAAATGGGTAACTGGGTTCTGATTTCACCCCAAGGCCAAACGTGTGCTCAGACACACACACACACACACACACACACACACACACACACAGACAGACACTAAAACACAGACACAAACACACACACACATTACACACACACACACACACACACACACACACACACACATCCGAACACACCAAGGTGCCATTTAATGGCGGATGGGAGGGTTGGCACCTGTTGTGGTGACACAGGAAGGGACACTTTTAGATGTGCTGAAGCTGCCGCCCCTTTTGCTTGCTGCGGCTTGGGCAACCACTGCAGACAAAACACACCAGCGTTTCCTGTCTACATGCTCAACCCTACGTGCTCATAACCATCCATTCACTCCCAACACAGACGCACAGTCATATAGGTCACTGTAGATACTGTATCTCTGATCAGTCAGCAGCTCAAGTCTTACCGCACAGTAAATACGAGTGCATGTCTGTGGTTTAGGTAAGCATTGTGGCCTGCACAGCCCTCTTCAGCTTTGAGATATTGAGATATCTCTTTGGGCTAATCTCCTAGCCAGGCTAGTACAAGATCTGTGTATACAGTAAACCAGATGAACTCAAGGAATTTGTCACCTCTCAGACACCCTTTGTTCTTTAAAATGACTTCACTCAAAACTGTTAGAAATCACATTCAATTACGTAACCTTATTTGATTCAGTCCTAACACTTTTCAGAGAACAGCAGATACTACAGTATCCATCTTGCTATTAGTATCCATCGCATTAGAGAACTGCCCCGCTGGGGAAAAGCCTTGTGACTTCAATGGTGTTGTGAAGCTGTCTCCACCTTTGTTAGCGTAAAGCTAAAGGCTTAAGACCATGGTGTTGGGTGCAATGTGAGCTTGAAGCATGTGGTCTGTCCAGATAACCCCTCAGGGAGTGTTGTGGTTCATCTTTAACCTGCTATTCCAGTTTAAACCCCTGCAAACCCACCATCTCTCTTCCCAGACAGCAAAAGCGCTTCTGGTCTTAAAGTCAAAAGAGCAACAGTGCTATGTAGGTCATTCAGCACTCCTTCACGTGTAAATGCTGTAACTGTCATGTTGTTGAAAGGAATGCATCCAGAAAAGGGTATGTAAAGCAGCCGCGTCAGCGCTGAGTAGAGTGTATGTATGAACTATGATACCAGAGGTCTGTTAGACTTAATAGGCAAGCAAAGGAACTGTTTTTATTTCTAAAAGCAACAGAATTCCTGCCTTATCTTTGTTAAAGTGGTTTATCATGCTTGTCACTTTACTCCTCCGAGTGTTTCTGCGCCCTCTGTGAAAGCAGTCTTTAGAGAGCAAAAAGTAGGCCTCTCCGTCTGCGCCCCTGGAGTTTTCTCTCTCTTCGGAATCGGGGGTGTTGGGTGTCTGGAGTCCAGTCGGTGGGTTGCTATCACAGCTCCACTGCGGATGACAGCGGAGTGCGAGACGGCCGAGGTACTGTAGCATGCACCTTACAAAACATGTTGGACTCTGCCAGCATTCCTCCGCTCCCGTGTCCCGACAAGCCTCAGGGAGATCTCACTCTTCTCCTCACTTTCGATTTCCACAGCAACCGCTGGTAATACACAAGGACACAAGCACTTTGTAGTAATGGATTGACCTTGATATTTTTGGATGAGTGAAACAGGAAAGAAGAGGAGGAATGGGTGGTGAGAGTGGGAGGATGGGGAGAAAGGAGGGAGTGAAAAGAAGCCAAAGGAGTGGAAGAGGAGGAGGAGAAGGAGGGCAGGAGGAAGGAGTGCTGCCTGCATGCTGTCTCAGAGCAGAGATATCAAACGGCTGCTGACTTTTACGGCGGCAGCCTCATTCTGCCTCTCATTCTGAATGCTACATTTGTTATGGGGCGTTTTATGGAAAATTGCTTCACAGCGCTGTCAGCCCGTGCCCAGAGCCATGATCTCTGGAGCTGAGCTGAGCTGGTGAGCTGGAGAGATGGTGCAACATCCTCCCCATACACTGAGAGAGTGATAGAAAGAAAGAGGGAGGGAGGGAGAGGAGTGTGTTTGTCAAAGTACAGACAAAGTTTGTCTCTCGAAAAGGGAAGAGGGAGAGTCACACACACACACACACACACACCACATCTTAGGCTGTTATCTTTGCCAGCCACATGGAGAACGCCTGTTGCCCTTGGATGTCACGTGACTGTTCATGCTCACCGGTAACAGAGAGTGAGAGGAACGGGGAGCTTTTATGTGGCATGTCATGAAAGCATTTGATGACAACTTAAAAGAGCCCGTCAGATCAGTCTTTGCTCAGATAACCGCAACACCGTGTTCCGACAGACCTCTTTAGAATC
>JAODXP020000011.1:278299-293299 GCA_027497455.2 Sardinella longiceps
GTGTGTGTGTGCGTGTGTGTGTGTGTGTGCGTGCGCGTGTGTGTGTAGTGGGAGAGGCTGGAAAGCTGCCCATCAGATACAGTTGCCTGTAGTCAAGCTGCCATGCTAAAACAGCTTTGCGATCTTATCAATGGTCCCACAGCTTATTGTTTTATGAAAGGCCAGTTTATTTGTAACCCAGTATGGGTGTGTGTCTTACGGGTGTGTATGTACTGTATGTGGGTGTGTGTGGTTTGTGTACGTGTTCCCATTCATGGTCTTGTCAGTACAACACTGTAACTGTACCCTGGGATCTGTATAACTCAGGAACCAAACCCATGGTCTTGGCATCACACTGAATTACCTTCCTCTACTAAATAAAATCCTGATCACATCCAGCATCCCCACTGCCTGTTCTGCAGACACCCCACCCAGGTTAATGGACCTGTCTGCCACAGCATCACTGCACTTTCTCAAGGAAGGGGAAACCATGGGGGAAACCCTAAGAGAGCCTGTTCTTTTCTGTGGCTCTTGTTTTTGTTAAAGTTGACTGGGGCTTAGCAGATGCTTTTACATCAGTAGCAATGCAGACTTGCATCGTAGGGTTCAGGGATCAAGCCTGGGTTGCCAGATTGTCAGTCGGATAATTTAACCACAGCTCCACTGTGCCTGTGAGTCTGTGGGAGAGATGCTATCACACAGAGTTTGGTGAGGTGACCCTTGTGTTAGACACGTACACCACAGGTGCTTCCTCCTGGGAAATGTTACTACATAGCCTACACTTTATCTCTGCTGCTATAGGGAGACAGTGTGTGTGTATGTGTGTGTGTGTGTGTGTGTGTGTGTGTGTGTGTGTGTGTGTGTGTGTGTGTGTGTGTGTGTGTGTGTGTGTGTGTGTGTGTGTGTGTGTGTGTGTGTTTCAAACAGCCCACCAAATCAATCTGAGATGATTCATCCATCTGATGTGAAGCAGTTGTGCAGCACTGGACTGCAGCAAAGGGTGTAAAGCGCTTAAAATGAAACTCCAAAGCTGCTCGATGGTCATTTGGCTGCCCATCCATAAAGATGACTTCAATAATATTAATAACGAAATAAAAAAGAATAAGCTCCTTGGCAGGAAATCGCAGAAAAGAGTCCCATTTTCCCTTAAGAGCGTGGATTTACTGTTCTATGTTGTAAACAAGCGGGAGGGAGCACAGCATATGACACAATAGATGGCTACTGTGTCTGCTCCGGTCCCCTGGTGGGAGTCCACCAGTCATACAGTAATGTTGGAACTGTAGGTGGTCATCTGCTCTCCAAACATGGATGACGTTCCCTACCAATGATGTGTTTACATCATCAGAAAATGGATTTTCTGCTCAATCTGTAAAGTGTTTATGGGGGAAGAGGGTGTGGGGGCGGGTTGTATTTTCGCCCTCCAGAGTAGCCAGTCCCCCCGTACGAGTGAACTGGACTCCTCTGCAGTGAGTGGGCAAAGAACTGTATGCTCCCTCCCCTCCCTCTGTCAACACAGGTCAGGAGAGTCCTGGGCTGGGGAGGGGGAGATGTGTGTGTGTGTGTGTGTGTGTGTGTGTGTGTGTGTGTGTGTGTGTGTGTGTGTGTGTGTGTGTGTGTGTGTGTGTGTGTGTGTGTGTGTGTGTTGGGGGTGGGGGTCAGTATAGCCCAGTGGAGGATTTCCACCCAGGCCGAAGGTCCTGCACTGCTTGCCCATTCATCTGTCAACAGAGTTCTGCCTCTGGGTTTCAGGAGCCTGTTAAGATCAGGGGGCCTTCTGTTGAGATCCTAATGGGTTTAGATGGTTGGAAGAGGTACATCTGGCCACATCATGTGTATAAACATATTTGCATGTTTGCAAGGGGAATCAGTTTAAAGTGATGACTGGTACAACACACTTTGGCCCCCAAACGGTTGGGGAAAGGGTCTCTTGTTGAGGCCACGTGAGTGGTGGGAGTCGCTTTTTTTGGAGGAGGGGACAAAGGATGCAGTGTGTGTCAGGCGAGAGCGGGGATTTTATTTTGGCCCTCACACCTGGGCGGAGACCTTTGCAGGTATGCATGAGTGGCTCACACAGGGACAGACACCAGGGCTCTGTAGTGACAGACGTCGTACAAGATGGGTGTGAAGCTAGCTGAGAGTTGAGCCAAAATGGTGGCTTTGCACTAACGTGGTCAGACTTGGTGTGTTTGGTCAGTAGTGTCAGCAGTGGATTTGAAAGCCCCAAAAAACCCCTTGGACACAACAGAGTCCTCAAGGTGACTTAGACAGACCAGCATTCACGTCTAGTAAACCATGAGCCACACACGCACACACACATTCACATACACACACAAGTTGTGTTCACACACACTCACATGCATCAGACTGGTCTTGCATTGGTACAGTGCGGTGTCACAGACTCAGCTTCGGGGGGCAGCTGTTGGTTTTTCCAGTGCCCAAATTACTGTCATTTCCTGAAGTTTCCTGCAGAGCTAAGGTGTGTGTGTGTGTGTGTGTGTGTGTGTGTGTGTGTGTGTGTGTGTGTGTGTGTGTGTGTGTGTGTGTGTGTGTGTGTGGGAGAGAGAGAGAGAGAGAGAGAGAGAGAGAGGCCAAATGGAGGTCTACATGTTTTAGGGCTAGTTTGGTCTGATAGCTCTTCAGTTTCGCTTCATATCAGTACCCCATGAGCCATGAGCTCATTGCTTTTGTCAGGGCGATTTCATACCTATTAAGCTGTGTGTGTGTGTGTGTGCGTGTGTGTGTGTGTGTGTGTGTGTGTGTGTGTGTGTGTGCGTGCATGTGATTGTGGCTGTAGTTGTATGTGTAGCTGTAGCAGTGTGTGTTTAACTGCCCATGTAAGTGATGTCATCCTCTTGTCTCCATATCACTGTCTCCTCAGTTTACAGAAACAGATTTAAGGTCTTTAGTGTCACTCAAATGATTTCAGATGGTGGAAAATTCTAGAAGATTGTTCATCACCGTAGTGACAGCGGGGGCCCTGGAGAGGTAGGCTAGTGAGCGCAGTGCAAAAAGATGGAAAGACATGAGTAATGGCAGCACAGAGTTAAATGAAAGGACAAACAAACATAAACAAAGAGCTGGAAGAAAGGCTCTCTTGAAAATAAACTCTTTTAGACATTTTTGGAAAGTCTGAGATGGCAGTCAGCACTTTCACTTCAGCTGCGCTTGCTGTAAGTTGTGTGCCACTGAGCGTGACTCAGACTACCAGAAGTCACAGTGTTGTTCAACTATTTTCACTTGTAGGCGTGTGTTTCATAGGAAGGAGAAATTAGAACATGAACCTTGAGTTTAAAGAAATGCCTTTATGACAGTAAACATTAAGATTTATAGTTGACAAACATGTAGGAAAGCTTAACCATCTGTTTTGTCTTGAGTTAATTATCTGCTTAGTCAAAGATTAAATATTTGAATCTTAATAAAGACGACTCCCTCGACAGGCTTACCATACGTCTACATGCTTTTTCCTGACTGTACCTACTTTTATTCCCCATGATTCAAAGCCCATAATGTTTCCCTTCTAGTGCTCTCCACTGAGAGTGAATGTAAATATGACCTTGTCTTCATAACCTGCATGATTAAAGACAGACGAGGAACTCTCATTCCTTCTCTCTCTCTCTCTCTCTCTCTCTCTCTCTCTCTCTCTCTCTCTCTCTCTCTCTCTCTCTCTCTCTCTCTCTCTCTCTCATTTTCTCCATTCTCTCTTTCTCATGACGTCTCTAAACCCGTCTTGTCCATGGGCTTTATGTGGTCCCGGCGTTGAAAGGATTATGCTAAAATCACATTTGGAGGTTGACCTCACCCTGTGGCAAAGCACAAGACAAACGACCCAGTAAATGAGACACATGTTGTGCGTGTGTGTGTGTGTGAGTGAGCGAGAGAGACACACACACACACACACACACACACACACGTTACAGAAGCCTTGTAGAAAAAAAAAGCTAAGAGCTGAGGTAAAGGTTTCTTTAGTTGGCTGCCATCCCTCCCCCACTCTGAAGTTCAGTAGTTACCAAGGGCGGAGTGCAATCTTATCATCATAGAGTCGCCGGGAAAAATGGGCCCTCCAGCAAATCATTTCTAAAGACATACTGTCAGCGCTCCTAAAGCCTTATTGTCCCTGGCCTCCGGCTCCCCGTCAGTCAGAAGGTAAGCGGCGGGTCGGGCAGAAGGTAGCGCCCTGATGTCTCTCTGGAGAGGAGAAAACAAACAGGCGGCTTCCTTCTTCTCCATCAGCCCCCTATTGTTCCGACCATCATTACTGGAGTCTTCAGTCTGAAAGACTGGAGGCTTTTGGAATCATGGCTGAATGCAGGATGAGAGAGGAAAGGAAAGGAGAGGAGAGGGAAGGGTTGAAGGGTGGTGCTGACACGCTTCACTTCCTGCCGAGAAACACAGAGGCCCTTATTGTGTCCCTCTCCGTCCCCGTCATGTCCAGCTGTGTTGTGTAACTTCACACTGGCTGATGCATCATTGGCGGTGGTCTCTGAGCGCAGTTTGTACTGTATGTACTCAGCCTCAGTGCCACACACTCACACAGGAAGATGACCTCCCTCGCTGACGCTAGACGCTAGCAGCAGCAGGAGACAGTCGCTCTGGGCGGCTGGACCAGTTCCTGTTTACTGGGCACGCTCAGAGCTCGGGACAGAAGCTTGGGGAGAGTTTGAGGAGAGCGTTGGTTTGCCTCACGTTGGTTTGCCTCGCACAGCAGATTCAGTTCTGTTACTGTTCCGTCAACACCACTCCAACGGCGGATTTAGCGTGACTGACTGTGCGGCCAGTGGCCTCAACCCAATCCGAGGCCCAGAATTCCTTGTTGCATGTCCCTCGTTAAACTCTGCTGATGCCTTTTAAACCTTTTAAATCTGATGCAGGCTTGCTGCCTGTGTTCTCAGGCCAGCCACCCATCAGGGTTAATACTGTGGGCCTCTCTCTCTCTGTACTGCCTGTGTTTCATATTGGGCTGCTTTAGTAGCGTCTTACCCTGGCAGTGCTCTTGGGGCCCTTAGCGCAGCGTAGCGTAGCGCTCGGCACAGCGCAGACAACAGGATTAGATGGAGCTCTCTGAGGTGGGATTATGACTGTGGTGGTGGCGGTGGCACTCAGCGCGCTGCAGGCTCTGTTGACGTATTCCAGCCCTTTGCTGGAGGTCCTGTGGGGACGGGTTGGGGATGGAAAGGGGATTGATGGACGGGGCGGGTGGAGGGTGGGAAGGGGTGGATCTGAGGCACTTTGAGGGGGGGCTGGAAATCCCATAGAGGGCCTCTGCCAGAGGCTGAAACCCCCTGGGCACCTCTTGCCAAAATCCCTAGCAGACAAGAGGGAGAGAGGGGGGGTCCCACTTCACTACTAAGAGCAGAGCACAGCAGCTTCATCCTCCACTTTCCCTGTGTGTTCTTCCTCCTGCTCCTTCTGCTCCTCCTCCTCCCCTCCTTCCCCTCTGTGTGGTTACTGTCCTCATCAAAGGTTTGCATGTGTTGCGGGTGGCACGCACGATTCGCCATCCAGCTGCGCAGCAACAAAAAGCCAAGGCTTGCCAGGTTTGTTTTCCTCGCGGCGTAGGGCTTTGATGAGGGATGTGCCCGTGGGTGCCACAGGGGTGGCGGCGGGGTAATTAGCCCCCCCCCCACACACACACACACACTCACCCTGGCCTCCCACGGCGGAGCAGGAGGCAGAGGCACGCGACGCTGAGGATCGTGGGTACTGGGGCAGATAGCAGAGACGTGCAGCCAGTGCAGATCAGAGTCTCCTGGTTCCACTAGGAGAGATAGAAGGGGATGGAGGGTGGGGGGTGGAGGTGATGAACCTGTTAATGGTGTGGCCCGTTTTTTTCACGCTAGTCAGTAGTACAGCAGATCCCTCAAGCTGCTTTTATTGTAGGCTACCGTTGGTTTGGTGTTTGTTTGTATTTTAATCTGTCTCTAAACACCCATTCATCATTGTGAATCCATGCGCATCTGCATTCACATTCAAACACCCCTTAATAACGGCCTAGCCCTCACTAAATGAACATTTGTCAGTGTTGCTTCCACATGACATTCATCAAATATGAATATTTTATGAGTAGTGATATTTTATCGTTATATTGTCCTATACACTCTGTATGGAAATGCTGTGGTGTGCGACCTCATCTCATGTCCTACCTACTGTACTGTATGTGTGTGGATTAATTTGAATATACATGTAAGTCCATAACTGTTAAGGAAGTTGTAGTGATTAACGTTTTTTTCTCCTGTGTTTGTCCACAGCCTGCCTGTTTCGCTACAATGCCCTCTCCTTAGTCTACCTTCTTTACCTGCTGCTCCTGCCGTGGTTCCTGTGGCCCAACAAACACACGTTACGAGGTAAGAGAACCTAGCGGACCCTCCAGTACATCTGCAACTGTTTTTCAGAACACTGGGTCTCCTCCCAGAAAGCATCGGCAGACACTTTGCTATTAAACTCAGTAGGCAGTGTGTTCTGGTTATTCTTGTTCTATTCAGTTTTTAATGATGTGCAAGAAAATGAAAACGTTCAGCGTTGCATAATCTGTGACGCTGTATAACAGACCGTTAGCACTCATGGTTGCAAAGAGGCTAACCACAGTTATTTTTCCAGGGCACGTTGAACAGAACACTTAAGACATGCAATCAGATATAGCTGCTTCCAAGGAGAACATCCCAGTTTTCTCTTTCTCTCTCGCTCCTACTCTGTCTCCCTCTCCCTCTCTCCAACCCTCTATCTCTCTTTTCTTCTCTCTCTCTCTATCTCTCTCTCTCTCTTCCCTCTGTGCCTCTCTTGTTAAATGCTCCAGCCCGTGAAGGCTGTCATGTAGCTGCCAGAGTGATAGAGTAAACACTGAAGGCTTAGGAGGTTCTGAGCAGCGGTTGCAGCTCCACATCCTCTCTCATTAGAGCACCTGGCTGGGCTGGTGTGCCTGAACGAGAAATAATATTTGGTTAAGGATTAGGTTTAGCTCTGTGGCCTCCCGGGGCGTTAGCTAGCTAGCTTGCGCTGCCTGCCTGCCTACTCACCCCCCCCAAGTCTCACCCACGCACACACAAACACACACACACAGACATACACACACACATACACAACCTCTCACCAATCCTCCCCTTGGCTGTGCCAGCTGAGTTGGACTGGCAGGCAGTGGCAGATTTGGTTGGTAATGTAGCGAGCACAGCATCGATGACAGGGAGGCTAAGCTCAGGCTTTGTTGCAGTCCACGGGAGAGCGAATCCTGGAGCGTGCCAGTCCCGTCTGCGTGGCAGGTGATGGTTTCCCCTCTCCGAGCGTCTATGCCACACATGAGTGACAGCGTTGGCAAACCTTGGCCCAAGCCGCCAGTCTAGAATAGATGATAGAATGTGAAGGCTGGCACCTCTCTTGGTTATGGGTTGCCTGGTTATTCTCCTGAGGTGGAGGTGGTGGTGAGTCATATGGGATTTTCAGGACATTTTAATCCAACCAAGTCGAGACTGGTTTACTGAAGTTATATCTCAATTCATCTGCTCTATCTGTGTTTTTACATTGAGGGCATTGTGGCGTTGGGTCTTGTGATTTCCCTGCAGTGGAAGTGCTGTCCATTGTGTCCTAAATTCCTGACCTAACGGTGCCAGGATATTCCCTCTATGGAGTTTGACTGTACCGTCGAGAAACTCTGCCGTAATCTCTTCCAGACACGTCTTTCCCATTTGTTGTGGACACATAGCAGATGTTGTTTTCCAGAGCTGTGTTATGTCAGCCCCCCCCTTTCCACACACCCCTCACCCCACATAGGCTACCCCCCCCCCAACCCCCCCACACAAAAAAAGAAGGACATCGTTCTTTCACTTCAAGCATAGCCTGAACAAATCAGCCGCCCCCTGTTCCCCTTGCGTGTGGTGTGTGCAGTTTTCAGAAACCCACTGCGTGTGGGTTTGGAATATCATCCGCAGCCAAATCCCCCGACGTAAGCCCCAGCTACCCACCGCTCTCCAGCCTCACCGCCGTGACAACTTTATTCAGCTCTCTGTGCTGGGTTGAGGTGCGCAGCACAGATACCTCTGTCCAGAGCTAACACAAATATTGCCCTAATTTAGAAAGACAAATCTCCTGATGTGCCTTTAATCATATATCAATAAATAGTGGATTAAATGTCAGGCCTGGAAGCGCACGATTTTCCACATCCTGGCTGGCCCCACCGCTTCGACTTTGGTGAGAGTCAAACGGCAGCGGTCTGCGGTGGAACAATGCAAATCTGAGCCCTCGCTTTTCTTCTCAATTTCTCACACGCTCTCATATTTCTCTCACTCACTTTCCCTTTTCTATCTATCATTTCCATATCTTTCTATCCTTATTTTCTATCACTTTCCACACAAAAAGAATGGAGTTGAAAAGAAAGGGATGAAAAGAAGAATACCATAGAGAAGAAGGTAGAGGTGGTGGTGGTGGTGGTGGTGGGGGGGGGGGTGTTTGTGCAGCACATTTCAATCTTCCTCCACTCCTAAGGTGTGATGGAGTCTATGCTGAGGGAAGGGTACGGCCGCTAAAGAGTTAGCTTAGCCTACTGGGCCTCACTGCTCGCCCGCTCTCCTGCCTCAGTCTCCTGCGAAACGGAACTCCTACACGGATGTGGTACAATTATAGAAACCTCTTCACCCGCGGTTCCTTATTATTATTATTTCAGTTGCCACGGCGAGAGGATGTGATTTTTGAAACTGCTGCAAACCAAACGCTTCTAAATGATTTCTTGCCTTGGTCAGCTTCTTCTCACATTCACTTCTTACTCTCCTACTCTCTCTCTCTCTCTCTTTCTCTCTTTCTTTTTAGCCCTTTCCTCTTTTTTGGAGGGAACTAATCTGTGCCCGGTAATAAGCAACTGATGTGATCATGTGACCACGTCTGTGGGCTGGAGTGAGGAGAGTACTCTATTTCAGGCGGAGTTGTTTGGCGGAAAGAGAAAGAGAGAGAGAGAGAGAGCGAGAGAGAGTGAGAGACTCCCATCTTGGAAAATCCACGGGGCTGCCAGGCACCATTAAATGAAACCTGACAGAAAACAATATTAACGGCCCTAATGAAAACCAGCTTGTTTGTTCCCTGTGATGGATTAACTGCGCTCTGCTCTCCTCTGCTCTGCTCTCCTCTCCCCGGCCAGGCAAGCCATGCATAGCCAGATGCCTGCAATCAGGGGTTCGGCCGTAGGATGGGAGCAAAAGAGAGTGAATGAAAGAGAGAGAGATAGAAAAAGAGAAGAGAGAGGGAGATAAAAAGAGAGGAGGAGGAGAGATAGGTAGAAAGAGGATTTAGAGCCTGCATGTGCAGTACTCCCAGCTCCTGCTCCCAGCTACCTCAGTTAACCCCCACCCCATGCCCTACCTCCATTCCACCTTAGTAGTCCAAATGTCTGTAAGGGAAAGTGTTGATCACAGACTGAATCCCTTGACCCAGTCTCAAAGGTGACAGCCAGCGTATTCAGGTCAAGTTAAGTCACAGTTTCCTCTCTCTCTCTCTCTCTCTCTCTCTCTCTCTCTCTCTCTCTCTCTCTCTCTCTCTCTCTCTCTCTCTCTCTCTCTCTCTCCCCTGCTCTCTCAAAGCACCCCCCTCAATTCCGAAAACAGACGTTGACTTCTGTCATCTTGGCGACCTGGTTAGCGCTTGCTTTTGGCTGAAGCCTCAGGGAAAAAACAATGAGCGTTTCCTGGCAGCGGACTCTGACTCTGGGGCCATGCAGAAGACAGGGTCTGGTACCACCAGAGCTCTCTCTCTTTCTCCCCCTACCAGGTGCTTCAATGTCCTCTCCTCCACCAGGGTCAGGACGGGGACGCAATTAAAGTGGCTCGCACTCCTGCTGAGGAGAGATCCTCTCTCCAGCCCGGGCCGCCGTCACGGTGATCTCCGATAATCCCCATCAGAAAATAACGAGCGCAAGCGCTCCTGTCAGAGTTTAAAGGCGCGTTTAAGTCGACACACGCTGTGTGTCATTTCCCTTTTCATCAGGGGCCGTTTTGATGTTGAGTGATCCAAGCGATGCTATCTAAATTTGCCCCGCTAACTGAGGGCATTGTCATCTGCTGCCGCTGATAAAGACAAGGCCAAATATTGGGCTTACGCTCGACCGCCGCTTGCGTGGATTGGTTATTTGTAGACGCACAATGCAGGTGGGGCTATCCGGCGCCACGGTCAGGGGGTGTTGTGGCAAACCCCCTTGCTTGCTGTGTTCACAGCTGGTGCCACCTTTTAAACTGCAATCAGTCATTCTTGGTCGCGATTGCTCAGATTGGCCTGTCGGAACGGTTTCCTGTGGCAGAGGAGAATTCAGGAAGGGCTTGTTGCATGCCAAATTAAATGCTTTGGCTCATTTTTTTTTTCAGGCAGACTGACAGGCCTTAGTTGTTTTCCACTTCACGCGGAGCTCAAGTGTCATACTCTGTCAGGGGTCATTAGAGAAATTATAAAGGGATGTGAGGCCACATTAAACATCATAACAAGCTCTGGAAAAAACTTTATGATAAAAGGTTGAGTGAGATGCAGAAAGGGATTACTTGATTGACAAAAGTTTGGAGTAAGTGTACATAGAAGGCCTCTTAAAGGCCTCTTTCTGTTTGTTATTCATAGTATGCCAATAAACAGTAGGCTAAGTAATAATTTTGTAAATTTATTTCTTTGTGCTGGATATATTTCTTGCATAGATTTGGAAATCCATCTCTCTCTCTCACTTTCTCTGTTCATGCTTTGAATGGTATTTTAATCATGCTTCTTCGTGGTAAATTCCTTCACTCATATAATGTAACTCTTCTAATGCTAACTAATGCTCTATTAAAATGTATATATAATTTCACTCACGAATTATATTTCATTGCCAGCTTTATTATCTGGCTATAACTTATAAGCCATCAGAAGTAATTCAAATGCCAGATCCTCCTCAGTTTTCCCTTCCCCACAGCAGGGATCTGTGTGTGGGTAGGATCCTAAGTGTCATCCCTGTTTCTCTGCCCCCCAACCCTCCACCCAGTTTGCTCTGGGTTGTTAGAGGGGTAGAAAGTTCCAGAAAGAGGATGCACAGTCTCTCTGGGGCCTGCCTGTGGCGTGCCCTCAGCCCTCGGCCTGGAGTTGGGTCTCCACGCTTCAGTGTTGATGTAGCAGGGCTACCAACACTCTCCCACACCTACGCTTTGCCTCTTGCCCTCCACAACAACAGGATATGACTTGGATGAAAGCCCTGAGAAAATAACTTCATTTTCCGTTTTTCTTTTTTTTTTCCTCCCAGTGTTGCATAAGTGCATCTGTCACAGTCCATCTTCCTCCATTCATTCCCCCTCTTCTGATAAATCACAATTGGCACAAGTGGAGTGGCACCATTTGGTGCTCACACATTTACCATGGAATATTTGTTGTAGATGAGAACTCTGATTTAAGGTCGACCATCTCTTTGATTCTGTAGCTGTTAAATAATATTCTACAAATGAGTGAAATTATTTTTGGCATAGTGTGACTTCAGTCACGTACCATGTTAGTATCACCACCTGTTCAAATTGCGTGGTTTTCACAGCTTTGTAGCAGTCTGTTGCATAGTATGCATTGCAGATTCAAATGAGTGCTCAAATTCCCCACATTAGTGTGAAAGAAAAGTGAGGCTTGTGGTCAGCTTTTCTTTGCCCTGAAGTACTGTAAGATAAGAAAGCATAGTTGTCATGTCTCCACTAAACCAAGAGGAGATAAGAGCACATCTTGTAGCCTCACTGTGGACAAGTCTCAGCAGGGCAACCTGGTTGTTGGTTAGCTGTTTTTCTTCTGTGGGTGGTGGGTTGGGAGGGCCGTGCCCAAACCTGCTGCCCACATCACCCTCTCTGCCATTCCATACCTGCTGTGCCCATTGCCAGGGGGCTTTGCTCGCCAAGAAGGCACTTGTTTACACATTTTGCCCAAACCAGCAGGCATTAACGAGCTACGGGAAAAATCAACAGCTCGCATCGCTCAGGCCTCCTTCTTCGCAACAGTTTCTCCTTAATGAAGGAGCTCAAATCGAATGCAGCACTGCGTGTTGACTTTCCCTCAGCGCCAGCCAAAAGTCAAACAGCCGCGGGGCGTTCTCAGGCTAGGAAGTTTTCATTTTGTCACCTCTGATGTGAGAAGTCATCCTGAAATTGAAGGACAGTGTCCTCCTTTATCATGGTGTGGGTAGGCCTTCTCTCTCGTAGGCCACTGCATTGGAATGCCTTCAACTGGATAGCCTTCCAAACAAACCAACTGTGTCAATGTGAGAGCTATCGCAGATCTTATTGACAGGGCGTGAAACAGAACGCTTCCCGGCCCATCGCAAAAGGCTGTTTTTCTTTCCATAGAGTCCACGGGCAGTTCTCAGTAACCCAGTACTCCTTAAGGGGCTTGGTTAGGGTCTGCCATGTCAGGTGCACGAGACCCAAGGCTTGTTAAAACAATGTTCATAGCCATGCTTGTTAAAAAAGAAAACAGGCCAAGGAATCTCACAGCGCTATTCCATTTCGTGGAAAATTTTGTAATATCCACCCCCGCACGGCTGATCTCAGTTATGGTTTATGACAACGACTAGGTGAAAGCGACAGGTTTTGGTCGTTAAGAGCACCTTTAGCGTCCCACATCTGCAAGCGGGAAGGCTGAAAGTTACCCGTTCAAACAAACGTCACTGGAGAAAATTCTGGTCAAGGCCTCGGAGAAAGACAAACTGGAAAGATAAACAAAAGCCCGGGAAAGGCTTGATTCAGGACTCCTTGGCCTCAGTACTAATTCTGCCAAGTCAACCCAACAATGCCCTTACTCAACGCTCCCCTGCTGCCAGATG
This sequence comes from Sardinella longiceps, assembly GCA_027497455.2. Lineage (NCBI taxonomy): Eukaryota > Metazoa > Chordata > Actinopteri > Clupeiformes > Clupeidae > Sardinella > Sardinella longiceps. The sequence continues at coordinate 291,057 of JAODXP020000011.1, forward strand.
TACCCAGTGCTCTGGTGCTCAGCTGAGGCCATTCTGCTACACTAGAACTCTATCTAAAGAACGGGGCTTTGCAGCCTGTTGTTTGCGGCCCACTGGTGGTCTATGAAAGCATTGCTGGTGGTCTCTGACCAAGCACGCATGAAACAGTGTAGTCTCTCGGTGGGGTATGGCTATTTTTGTATGGGTTGCTCTCAAATCAGCATGTTCGGACGTCACACCTCACACTCAGCAGAACCAGGTGTGAAGGCGTGAGGCTGGTGAACTGCATCCCTTTGACCAGTAAAGGGTCACTTGCTCTCTGCATCACTCACTCTACACCGTAGAGAGAATTAGTGGAAACACTAGCACAAACACTAACTGTAGAGAATTGACCAGGAGCATGGAATAGTTCACATGCATACTCACATTTCAGAAGCAGAAGCCTTGTATGGTCTTAATCATTTTATTGCCTTTTTGTAACCTTAGCCAGTAAGTCCTTTCATGCATGTGTGGAGTCCTCTCTGATGTAGATTTCTCCAATAAAACAAGGCAGGGCCCAGAACTACAGTACAGGGTTCTGGTCCGAGACCATGTGGTTTAGACCTGTCTCCAGCCAGGTCTCGTAAAAAAAAGCTTTTTTTTCATTTAACTCTCCTTCACTCCTAATTTTATTGGAATTCAGGAATGTATCGCTGCATTCCCATCTGAGTCTTAAAATAGGATACGGTTTACTAGTGCGGGCTTTGACTTTAGGCTAATTGTGTTTGAGGTTCCTGCAGTTGCAAAGGAAGTAAAAGTTATGTGGGTCAGCTGTTTGTAGACCTCTCAATGCTCATTTTCGGGACACTTTTATTGTCTGTGTACAAAAACATTTCAGTCCATTTTGGGACTGAGGAATTTGTGGGAAAGCACTTATCTCTCCCCAAGAAGACGTTACTACACAGAAGTCAAGCCCAGGCCTGATGAACTGTCGTTGTGGGATATTTCATCCACTTAATGGGGGAATGATGTGCTGTGTGGGTTTTTTTTTTTTTTTGCACCAATGCTGTAACCTGCTCCAGTTTAACTGGGTCAAAATATTTAGCATGTCCAAAAGCTTTCCTTTCCTTTTTCTTTTTTAAATCACATTGTTGAAAAGAATCCTGAGACCAGATCAGTTTCAGCCAGTGTTGGTCAGTGGTGTGGTGTGTGGGTCTCTATTGCTAGTGTTGCTAATTCATTTTCGCCCGCTTGACAGGGGACCTTCATTTAGCCGTCTCAGTTGCAGATGAAATGGCGCGAGCCCTCGTAAATCTGCTCCTGGCTCTTGGCTCAGGCAGAGTAGGCCAAAGGGGTCTTGGCTGGACACGATTCATCTCGCGCCGACGTATCTATTCCCACTTTTGAGACTCAGCGTGCCTCTTTCCAGAACACTCCATTTGAAATCCACCAGCTTGTTTTTCTGGCACGTTTGGAGGCGCCAAGTTCACAAGACACAGAGAGGGACTCTAATCTTCCAGAGATTTATAGTGAGCTCTCGCTCTCTCTCTCTCTCTCTCTCTCTCTCTCTCTCTCTCTCTCTCTCTCTCTCTCTCTCTCTCTCTCTCTCTCTCAGAGGCTAGAGGTGATTTTCTTCCTTAACAGTCCAACACAGGGACAGGGCTCCATGATGGATGTCAAGTTACAGTCTTACACACAGACCTGAAGAGTAACTCACAGTTTAACGTGTCTCACACCCCCGTATGCAAATAAGACTGATAACATGACTGTAGTTAGAGTTGCAATGATAATGTTAGGCCTAATGGAGAAACCAGTAGTGCCTCTGTAAATAATGATTGCAAAAGCTGAACTTTTTGTGAAACTCTCAGCAATGTTGTGTTTGTAATTAAAAAATATTAGTATCGTCCTACAGTGTACCTTTCAGAGTGCTCTTTCGTAGGAGGAGGGGGGCACATTCCTGAAAGAAATGTTTTTTTAAGGACCGGGACTCGAGTACCCATTCTGTGATTAGATATCAAAAGCAGGACTAAAGATCAGCCATGGACACCATACTTATTTTCAGGACAAAATGAAATTGTGAGTGTGCAAGGCCTGCATGGGTATTCCCAGGCTAATTCTACATATTTGCCAACAATTTATTCATTTTTCATTTGGGTTATAATACCCCAAAACTCCTCCAGACATGTCATTACTCATCTCCATCAATACCTCATGCCAACATGAAACAAAAGAAATTACCCCTGCAAAGTATAGTTAAGACATTATGCTCATTTTACATGATGATT
>JAODXP020000011.1:295799-305524 GCA_027497455.2 Sardinella longiceps
TTCTTTTTTGAAACTCAGTCCTCAGTCTCATCCTCCTGTTTCTTGGTGAGAGAGAAAGAAAGAAAGAAAGACAGACGGAGAGAGAGACAGAGTGAGAGAGAGAGAGAGAGAGAGAGAGAGAGAGACTCTCTCTGGAGAGAATTTCCTCACAAGAGAGGCATTCTTGTCTGTCAGACCTTGTGAGTCACCAGTCTGCCTCTTTCTGCCACGGTCTGTCAGTGAGCTGCCCGGCTGGCAGCCCGTCAGTCTCGGGGGCACGGTGGGACAGTGGCATAGACAACAGGGCTGGTGCCATGCTAGTGGCAGGGCCAGTTCCTGCGGTTCTGCCCCAAGGATACTGACTAAGACCTTGGGGTTAGGTTCTTCCATAGCAGCTTGTCAGGGTGGCAGAGAATTAGTAAACAGCATGTTTATAATCTAATTACTCACCCTCTCTCTCTCTCTCTCTCTCTCTCTCTCTCTCTCTCTCTCTCTCTCTCTCTCTCTCTCTCTCTGTCTCTCTCTCTGTCTCTTTCCTCTCCTTTGCTTGTCTTAATTTCTATTTTTCCCTTGTTTTTCATTCCAGGTAGTTCAGTGGAAAACCTATCAAGACATGTTGGGGTGTCCAGGTATGATTCATCGTATTGTATTGACAGAACTACCAAACTAGGCTAGTCATTGGTGCTTGCTGCAAGAGCTTTTTCATTAAAGTTTGGTCGCCATTTTCAGCGTTTATGGTACATATGGTATGGTACATATGGTGGCATTGATAGATTTCTCTGAGACATGAGCTGCCTGGTACCGCTGAGATGATCTAACACCTTCCTGTGATTTTCTTCTTTTTGAAGATTGCCCTTGGATGACCTCTGGAATGTGGTTAGGCTCCTCACCCCTGACCTGGGAGTATTCCTCATCTCCCTCGTCACCATGGTTACCTGTAACCGTTTCGTGAAGAAGAGAGAGACTCCACCTACAAGCCAGAATGCTTTCTCGGCGCAGGTAAGCAGTCCTGTCAGGTACTCACTATGTAACAGCTGGTCCATGTATGCACAGTAAGTAGATAAGCCAACCTCCCTACCAACACCTGAAGAGATGTGTGAGTGAAACTAGCACGCTAGGTTTTAGCTCACTCATAAGCACATTCGATTTTCTGTCTCTGATGTTGCAAGTTGCAGATTTAGACTTGGGCAGGTCCAGGGCTGGACTGTGCTGGACAATGCAGGTGTCAATAATAACAACATTGACACTTAAGGTGTATTTGTACACTTTGAATGTCCCTTTGTCCGTATTTCTTGCCTTTTAGTACCTCCATCCGTCATTTGCATTGGGACGAGCTAAACTCAATACAGCCCCCATTCTGGGTGGCATTGCTCCGTATAACTCTGTTTCGTCTATAATCATACGCTCCCCAGCTGTGTGCAAAATACAGATGAAGTCAAGGGACAGGATGAACAAAAAAATTGGACTCCATAACCATCCTTTACCTAGAATACAAATGGGCCTTTAAACACAGTCATATTGACATGTACTCTGCTTGTGCAGATAGCAGGCATGAAGTTCTGACTTTGTAATATCTTGGCCTTTGAGTTAAGTCACTGCAAGCACTCTTATTGCCATTCAACTGTTACTGTATTTGTCACTGCGCTGTAAAGTTAAGTACAACCATATGCATAGCAAAGCTATTAGATGCTGCTTGTTTTTCCTCGAACTTCGGTCTCGGGTCAAAAAATCCTTGACTCTGTGTTTGACTGATCAGCATCTGTGTTATTACTACAAGGCAACAGGCCATGAATGGCTATTAATAGCCAAGTATTTTATAGGTTCACTTCTGTTTCTGACGCAGTCAAGTATTGGACGCAGTGTTTGGGCCGCATGGTCCTCAGATTTGTTTTCTTATTTAGTTGTTGATCTTAGCATTGCCATGGTGAGATCACAGAGGAGCAGTGTTTTCAGGCTCCAGTTCAGTGGAGTTGGCGTCACGTGGCGCTAGTAGCTGCCAGCTATCATTGATGTGTTGATGCAGCAGTATGGCTGAGGTATTCACACTTGTGCGAGCGCTGCCAAAATCAGAACCAGTTTGAAAGTACCTCCTAAGAGTTACATTTCCCCCGCCCCCCACCCCCATGCTTTTTTATTTCAGGTTAGAATTGTCAGTCATTGTTTTGATGAGGATTCATTTTTTTTCTTACAGCTAATACAAAGTCATACTATCTATGAATTGTGCGAAATGGGTTGTTCAAGTGGATTTGAAAAGTCTCTTATCATTACTAGACATTGAAAAATGAAGCAATCAGAAGTTTGAAAAAAACTTGAAAGAAGTGAACAGAGATCAACCTGTGAACGTTTTACGTATTTTCAAGACAACCTCTTTCTTTTACAACACTGATAAGATTCTAAAGAAGTGAATACTTAACCACTTAACTGCCAGATGTTGAGCAAAAGTACAGCCCTCCATCATTTCCTCCCTCTCTCTTTTTCTCTTCAACTCTCTTATCTCTCATTCACTTTCTTTCTCTTGGTCTTATATATCTATCTCTCCCATTTCCTCACACACTGCTGCCCCCCCCCCTTACCTTGTTGTATACACCTGAGTGACTCACCCCTCCTAAGCCATGCAGTGGGTGTTGAGTTGTGCTGCTGGTGGGTTGGCTGAGCTACTGTGCTGTTGTGCGTCTGCCGTGTGGAGCCAAGATGAGGTAATAGGGTGGTTTCCGCAGCTTTTAGGACAGAGGCCTATTGTTAGCCAAGCAGAGAGTGTGTGTGTGTGTGTGTGTATGTGTGTGTGTGTGTGTGTGTGTGTGTGTGTGTGTGTGTGTGTGTGTGTGTGTGTGTGTGTGTGTATGTGGTGTGTATGTGTGTGTGTACTGTCTGAGCTGTAGACGCAGGGGGCCCACAACCCACGTCAAGACAGGCTTTCCCCTCTCTCTCTCTCTCTCTCTCTCTCTCTCTCTCTCTCTGTCTCTCCGTCTCTTTCTATTTTGTTGACAGCCCCTCATAATTTACTCAGTTTAAGTACCCTCCCCATAGCCATTAAGAATATGACCATTACCGTATAATCTAGACAAATCTACTGTCTCCCTGGAGGTCTGCCTGACTGTATGCCTACAGTAAGAATGAGGCCACTCGGTCTGCTGAAACAGCTGGGAGAAGTTTCTGCAAGTCCAGTGGAAAAAGGTTTAGTTCAAGTGAGTGAGTGGGCAACTGGAGTGCAACACCTGCATCATGGTCGGTGTGCTCACAGCGGCTTCATGGGATACCAGCGTGAGCCAGGCAGGCAAGCGCTTTACACTCCATGTCAAATCCCTCCTTCATTTTGGCTTATTTGGTTGTCCAATGAAAATTCCCCATCAGTGGTCTTCTCCCTCACCCCTTCATCGCCCCTCCCCAAGATTCCTTCTTTCTCTGTCTTTCTCCCAGCTGTTTCTCTTTCGTTTCTCTCTCTCTCTCTCTCTCTCTCTCTCTCTCTCTCTCTCTCTCTCTCTCTCTCTCTCTCCCCCTCTCTCACTGGTGTTTGAGTGTTCCCGCCCGCACAGCTGCCTGGGGTGCCTCGGCAGCGTGACTTCCTACTCCCGTCACCGGGGCAACGGTGTCAACAAACATGGGCTGCCCCGTGATCCGTGTCAGCGGGAGAAAAATGGGCCCTTTATTAGATCAATTAACGCTAGCGCTGGCCCGGCCGCTCCCCGTTCGCACCGTTCTCACCAAAACCCAAATTAGCTAACAATGGAGAATGTTCCGGTAGGTTGTAGCGAATCGCACACAGCTCAGACAGGGGGCTATATGTTTGTTTTTGTGCTCTGAAAAAAAAGGGCGACATGAGGCTCTGGCTACACTATGCCCGAGGTCTCAGTCTCGCTTATGTTTCTACCACGACTCTCAGTGATGGATCACATGTGTGGTGTGCACGCTGACGAAGGCCATGTTTCATTGACGGGGCGCCCGGGTGAACTGCACCCCACCCACTACTCTTTTCCCTAGCCACCCACACACCCCCCTTACTCAGACTTGGCACAGATACAGCCTCATTCAAACACCCACTCTTCCTGCCCGTTCACTTTCATACAGTTTGTGTTAGCCCAGGATTGCATGTGTTAGCATGCGTTTGCCAAGACAAGGGACTGTTGGCTGTACGTGCCTGACTTTTCTGAGTTGTTTCAGAAACCGCACATGTGGCATAAGTTTTTGTTATTGATATGCTGTCAGATGTCTGTGTTATGATGCCAAGCAGTCGTTGTCGTGGAGGAAAATGACAAACGAGCTGGCGACAGCTCAAGCTGAAAATTCAGAGTCATAGTTTCCTCCAAACTAATAACGTACTGAATAGGTTAATAATTATTGTTTACTTACCTAAGCATACCATAATACCAGGATCAAGGCATTATATTGTAGCATCCCACCCACCGGTAGAGTATTGTTAAGCACAGCTCCTTTGATGTTAATGCAGCCCTTACAGCCCCAGTGCTGTTGGCCAGGTGTGAGGTGCGGCTTCATCTCTGCATGACCACAGACACTCACATGCACACCTTAGCGCATTAAAGGAAGGGTTGTCGCAACATGTGGCCGATGCTTGTTGCAACCATGCAACCGCAAGCCTCACTGCAGCCCTTGCCAACTGCGAGAGGCTCCAGCCACGTAAGGGCTTTGGCTGGCTCTGCGGTTTTTGATGTGGTGGCACGGACTACAGGCACTGTGTGATGGGTTGCAGCTGGCATTGGTGCCCGTCTGCATGCCCCTCGCTGTTTTACTACGCCATGCTTTGCGCCAAGAAGAGAACGGAAGAGCCGCAGTAACATTGTACATCACGCATCGCCGTCTACAAACTCGTCAAGCTTAACCACAACAAAGCAAACATGGCATTCTTCCGTGCCAGCCGCAGTGTCAGCAAGTTCACCGTGGCCTGCATACACACTGATGGCACACAGAACATGGATGGGATTATGGGAAAGCAGAAAGCCTTGGCGCCTTGTCTGTGCAAAGCATACCGTAGATATGAAAACAAGCTTTTGTAAAGGAGGATTGTTTTTTTTGCTTCTTTTTTTGAATGCCTATATCTGTTTTAACTCCAAGACCACCTTAAATAGATACAACCAAGGTAGGCAAATCCTCTACTAAGTGGATGTGGTCCAAATAAGACAATTCAGCCGCAGAACGGGAGCTGGTGTAACAGGAAAACTGAGAGTCTCTAAAAAGTCTTGGCCATTCCTTTCTCTGTTAGGCAGAAGAATTTAATGATACCTCTTAGTAACACTCAAACAGACCTTCTAGGAAAGAGGTAATAGGTGGTCAAATACAGTAGATGGCTTACTTGGATATCTTACAGTAGATGAAACGCTTACTTGGATATCTGACTCTTGACGTGGTTGCTGTGAAAAGGGATAGCATGACAGCTACCATAATTTGTAAAGTTTGTAATGTTAGTCGTGATGGATTCGGCCAGGTGGTTATCTGCATTTTTCAGTGCCCTGCTGCTCAGACTAATGTGCCTGCACAAAGACACCAAGTCTAAAAACAGCCTGCAAGGAAAGTGGGGCCAAGATCGATTATCTCCAAGTGATGGATCATCAGATGTTTCTGCATATAGCCGTCCCTTACCACCTCTGAGTAGAATCTCATTTGGGAAGACGGGCGCTAGTCCCTGGCCTACGCACGCAAGGCATCTCTCTCCTCTCTACAGAACGTGACACTTCATTTCGTGGGGAATGTGACCCTCCCTGGGCTTGCGTGTGCTTCTGACAGACAGTGTCCAGTAACATGTCTGGTCCATCAATTACCCCAGCGCAAAACAGACAGCCTCTTTGAATACTTAGCATGATAATTTGTTCTGAGAAAAATGGATGAGAGTACAGTGTGGTCTTAGTAGAGAGGCATAAAAAGAAAGTGGGAATGAAAAACAGATGTAGAATTAATGTGATTTTTGTTTACATGAGGATTTAGAGGGAGATTAGAGGGGTGGAAGGTGACAAAGCGAGTCCAGTAGTATTTTTAGCAGGCGAAAGGAGTGAAACTCCTGACTAAAGGCCGATATGGGTGAGAGTTTACCAGCAGTGGGAGTCAGTCCACTCCATTCTAGGGTGACTCCCCGGGGTGAGAGAATGTGCCTGGATCGCTCCATTGAGCATTTCCCAGAATCCATCATTCCCCAGCAGCACTGTTCCCCATGCAAGCAAGACGAGGCCGTCCAAGACATCCAAGTCGAGTGTGACTTATGGGCGGACAGAACCGACTTGTGACTCCGGAGTGTTCTGAAGAGGGGTTGTAGAGATAGCACATACTGTACCGGACCGGTGTATGGCAAAAACAGAGAAGTGGAAACATCTTTTTCTGTTCAGAATTCATAACTTGGCCATGCATAGCATACTACCGTCTTCTGTATCAGTGCACTGCACACACTCAAGCTCTAAGAGTCTAACACAAACACACACAGTATCTCACACACCTCATCCACCCTTAAAATTGAACACTGATGATACGGAAAATAAAAGGTCAGAATGTCTTATGGAAAGCTACTGTAATAATACCAGCACCAAAATCATCCATTTCAGCAGACACATCCAATATGAAAATTAGATTATTCATATTGCAGCAAATGGCTGATAAATCTCATTAATACACTTGGAAACTTATGACAGCGTGATGAAAACCAGTGCTTAAGTCTGCAGGTGTTTTCTGCTCTCATACATTCTTGGATGAAAGTGTGATCTGAGCAGGAATGTTCATATATTAATGTAGCTGTCATAAATGCTAGAATGAGTTAGTCTGTTCTGTATTTATGCTGTTGTTAATGTGGCCCAAGGTCCTGCAGTAAACAGTGATGTCTGCACCACCATCGGTCTCTGACCCTGGACTTGGACTGGTGTGTTGGTGCAGGTGTGTGTCTGTTTTTATGGTTTGGGGGAGCGAAGGCTGCCAGAATATTTGGAGCTTCTATCCCAGAGTCACAGTACACAGCCAGCCCTTTTGGCCTGAGCACCCCAGGGCCAGCACTCGCTCAGACACATAAAACTGAGTTACGAACTTTCCCACTTAAACAGTGGAGCGTCTCAAACACTGGCCTTAGCATTTTTATTTTATTCTTCATCTTTTCCGTTTATTGTTTTGTTTATCTTCCCTCTGTGTCCGTGTCTCCTTTGGTCTGTCTGGATGGTGTCAAATCAAACTGAATTTCCTCATTATTATCTCCTAATAAAACGCTTAAGAAAACTTTGTGGTTCATTCTTTCACTGGGTGATATGCATCCCTGTCATCACCTGTGTAAGTCTACTACTGTGCAAATGGAATCACATAAAGGAGCTTCTCTCCTTTCAAATGTTCTCTCTGTGTGTGTGTGTGTGTGTGTGTGTGTGTGTGTGTGTGTGTGTGTGTGTGTTTGTGTGTTTGTGCCTGTCCATCAACACATTGAGACGTGAAGCCTGAGCACTCAGAGGCGTCATGAATCTTTGGTCAGTGCACACATTCTCATTCCTCCATTCCTCTATAAGCCCAGGCCTCTCAGGATAACTTACTGTAGAGATTATCTTTTTTTATTTTTAAAGTGAGGGATTCCTCCGCCCCTGTGACCTCTATCCTGTCCCACTAAGGTTTCAAAGGGGTCCCTTAGCCTGCAGAGAGGCCTGTAGAATGTGGAATCAAGTGGCATGTGTGTGTCACTGCTGACTCTGGGCCAAGCACTATGTAGAGATATGTAGCCGTGCTGTGTTTAATCTGCTGGAGAGCGAGGTGTGTTTGGAATGCTGTGATTTCATGCTGGAGTGCGTGCAGGATCCAGAACCCACATGCATGCAAACATGCGCATACACTACACACACAGACACACTGACACACAGACACACACACACACACACAGACACACATACACTATATGTGCACATGTTCAAATGTACAAAAAAGCACACACGCATTTTCAGATACTCATAAACGGAGCCAGGTATGTTTGGAATGTGATGACACAGGAACACACACACTTTCGCCCTTTCAAACACACACACAAACTCACACACTCACGCACACTCACATACACACCTGCACTCTCATAGATACACACACACAGATAACTCTCACACATAACCACATCCTCGTCAGGTGATTTGTCAGTCTGGTATTGTGCACTCATCATGGTCGTCTGCCAGGTTCACCTCGCCTCACGTCACTGGCACACAGTCACTGTGACACCGGGCACAGGGTCAGCAATTGCAACAATGTGACTCAGGAGCCAAGTGTTAGAGGCATGCACACACAGAAACCACACACACACACACACACACACACACACACACACACACACACACACACACGCAAACAAGGTGCAGGTGCACTCAAACACTCACTCACACAACCCCCCCCCCCCCCCTCTCTCTCTCTCTCTATCAATCTATCTATCTATCTCTCAGTCTCACTCAGTCAGTCACTCAGCGTGAGTGTTCCTCTCCCTGTCATTCTTTTCGCACGCTGATAGCCTTACTCCCGAGGCTAACAAACACTTCCCTCCACACCCAGTGCTCTCACTCTTTCCAGCGTTGCCGCGGGTTACCATGACAATGGCTCAGGCTGCTGTCTCTCTGTTGCTCACATCATTGCCCTGATACAGCAAGTGCTGTTGACCAGCCCAATCTGTTGGCATTTTTTTTGTTCCAGATATTTTAGGGTCTGATTACTAGTAGGCTAGGCTACGCATTTTTACAATTCAGGTGTAAGTGTTTAAGAGCTTTCCATGACATGTCTGTTCCTACACCTCTGTTTAGACTTTTCCATTTAGCATTGTTTTGGAAGTCAGACGCAATAATTGCTAATGGACTGCTAAAGGGCAGCGTAATCACCAGTGACATTTGGGTTAAAATAGCCAGGACTGGCCTCTCTTAAATGAAGAGCATGTGTTTAAATACGTGTTTAGAGTTCTTTATTTTCTTTATCTACTGTTTTTCGACACTTGATTGCATCAGTCAGTGCTTGAAACACGCTCGAGTTTGTACAACATGAACCTTTAAGTGTTTCCTTCCTTGTATGGGAACTAAACTGTATGTCCTTTCATGAGTGTGAGTGTACAGTGTGATTTATCTGTCAGTTCCCACGTGTGTGTGTGTGTCATGATGTGCGTCTGCAAACACTTCATTACATTGCAGGCATGCAGTGAAAGCTGAAGTGTTTGGTTAATAGTAAGATTTACTGTGAGACTGGGGATTTGTTTAGTGAAGGAGATGTGAGAGTTTGGGGTTTTCTAGTGAGTGAATGATATATTTCCCCATTTTTCCCAATTGTCCAAATAAAGGAAGAAAAAGCAGAGGCAGAGGAGGATGAGGAGGGAGGTCGTCTGTCGCCCAGCGTCGCTGATGAAGAGGAGGAAGAGGAGGAGGAGAGCACCGTCCCCAGCAAGGCGGCCCAGCTGGCTGCCAGGCTGCGTGCGTCGGCCCACCGCTTCCTCAGGGACCTGGGCCGCGTGCTGGCCATTACACTACTGGCCCTGGCAGGTGAGGCCCTCGCTCAGTCAACACCACTGCCACCCACCGCTGTGTGTCTCTCAGGGGCCAGTCAAGCTGGGTGGGAGAGGGGCCTTTGTAGTTGTTCACTTACTCACTCACTCACTCACTCACTCACTCACTCACACTGCAACTGACCGGACCACAGACTAAACAACAGACCAAACTACACTCCCCTCGCTCAGTCGACACCACTGCCACCGCTGTGTACAGATGTGTTGTGGGGATTTTTTTTAGTGGGGGTACAATATACAATGTTATAAATGGAATGCCTAT
>JAODXP020000011.1:305624-310624 GCA_027497455.2 Sardinella longiceps
CTCTCTCTCTCTCTCTCTCTCTCCTTCCACTCCCTATTCTGCTGCTCCCCAGACTGTTTGGCTTGAAGGATATCATTAAGCCTGGCAACTGCTCCTCGACTTTCTCCAATGACCTCATCCTCAACACAGAGCACGATTGGCCGGTCTACGTCAACCCCGGGATCCTTCTCCTCCTCTACATCACCGTGGCAATCGTGCTGAAGATCAGCAGCCATGGCGGCTCAGACAAGGTGCTTCAGAGAATCTACAGCCCACAGTTTCAAAAACAGAAAAAAAAAGTGATTCACTGTTCCTGTTAAAGTGTTGTTTACAAACTTGGTGCCCTTGGAGGCTTTAAAGGATGAACATTTTGACACCTTGACTGATGTGCTTTTTATTAAGAATTAAATTAACCTTATACTCAGGTTCAGATTTGCTTGCATAGCATACCTGAGGTTTATCTGTCTCTATCTGTAATTCTGTCCTTTTCACGATTCTCTCTCTCTATCTCTATCTCTCTCTCCTTCTCTTTCTTTATCATTCTATCTCTCTCTTGGTCTTTGAGATTTGTTGTGCTTAGCCAAGCTGCGTGTCTGAACTCATAAGGCTGGTGTTTGTTGTTTCTGTCAAGCATGAAGAAGGCGGGCTGGGTGCCAGGGATGTTGGGCAGGGCGGCGGTGGCGGAGGAGGAGGAGGAGAAGAGGTGGAACTGCGCCCCTGGGGTCCGGAGAGGCAGATCTCTGAGGATGACACCAAGGTGGAGAGAGAGATAAACACAACCATATTGGGTGTTTACTGTGTGTGTGTGTGTGTGTGTGTGTGTGTGTGTGTGTGTGTGTGTGTGTGTGTGTGTGTGTGTGTGTGTGTGTGTGTTTGTGTGTGTGCTTGTGTGTGAGTGTGCACACATTTGTGTGCATTTCTGTATGTGAGCATCTACATGTACCTGCAATAATTCTTTCTACTGTCATTCTATTTTTGAATAGCTTGACCTTTAGTAGAAAGATAGGGAATCTATAGACACATCTGCAGCATTTGAAAGCAACTGTTGTGTGAATAATTGCATGTTTCTTATGTTATTATGTTCCTCGAAGTTCATATTGTGGTGCACAAAGCGCACCATGACTACTATCACCACTTACTGTCAGCTTTTCCATGTTGACTGACTACAGTGTTTGTCTAACTGTTATGTGATTTAGCAAATGCTGCTCTCCACTGGTGAGTCACCAACCACTGAGTCAGAGGAGGCCAACACTCATGTGACCAACGGCTCCAGCCGACAAGATTTAGGTTCGACTCTTTGTTATGCCTCACTTCTCATACTTTTTGGATTAGGACTGAAATTATTTTAACTCTGATTAAGGTACATATTGCTAGTGTAATATTAAAACTTCTATCACCATTATATACTCATAGTGTATTGTATGATAAACATTGAGTCAGTGAATGAATGAATGAATGAATGAATGAATGAATGACTATAGTGAGTGAGTCAGTGAATGAATGAAAGGGTGAGTGAGTGAGTACAGTGAGTGAGTGGGAGGGTGAAATGTACTGAGAAGTTCTGGTTCTTTTTGTTCTTCTCAGGCTTCAGTAGTGCCCCGCCTGCCCAGCATGGAGACAGCCCTCTCTTCCTGGTGGGCCGCATGGTGATGGAGCAGAGCTATGTCTGCGCTCTCATTGCCATGATGGTACGACTTCCTCTTAGTCATCACACTTACTGACACAACAAACCAATGGTGTCATAGTCGGGGTAAAAGGGGGACTGGGTTAGCAGGGCCCCAAGTAGGGGGAGGGCCCTTGAGGAGTCTGGAATGGTATTCCAGGTGGTGAGGGGGGCCCATGGCCACAGCTTGTGCACAGGGCCCAGAATTTGGTGATATACCCCTGCATCAAACAGCCACCTTTATATTTTTAACACATTCCAAGTTAATTAATCCAAGTGGCCTCATAGTATTGAAGTTCAATGATCACCTCGTGTATGTTGTTGTGTTCTATCGCCCCCTTCAGGTGTGGAGTATTACCTACCACAGCTGGTTGACATTTGTTCTGCTGCTGTGGGCGTGCCTGATCTGGATGATGCGGGCACGCCGCCACTTCGCCACGCTCTGTTCGCCCTTCATCCTGCTGTACGGCCTGGCGCTGTGCGGCCTGCAGTACGTGTGGGCCATGGAGCTGGAGCCCGAGCTGCCCCAGCACGTGGGTCACATGAGCCTGCGTCAGCTGGGCCTGGATCGGGCACCCTACCCCTGCCTGCGTCTGGGGGCCATGGTGAGGACCAGGGGATTCAGGAGCATCATGGGAGTTGTAGTCAGGCACACATTCTAAACAACAACAACAACAGTTCTTTGTTGTCACTTGCTTTGTTGTTTTGTTACCACATTTCCCTTAGGATCAGTGAAGTATCTATTTGATCGGATCTAATTTAAGAACAAATGTAAACACTATGAGCATGATCATGTAGATTTACATTCTAAAGGAACAGAGACAAAGTTAAGAGATAAGAGTTGTACTACTGATGGCACGTGTTCTAAAGGACTTCTCTGGTCTGTGTCTGTGTGTCCCAGTTGCTGTACACCCTGACCTTCTGGCTGCTCCTGAGGCAATCGGTGAAGGACAACTTCCGCAAGAAGAAGAGCATCACTGCCCCTCTGACTGAGGTGACCACTGGGGGTAAGCAACACCTTCCTACAGTCCTGGGCAAACACACAGGTTATTGGTAGAGATGAAGTAATCAGGACTGGATGTACTCAAGCTATAAGTGATCTTCCCCTTTCTCTCTTTTCTGCTCCCCCCCTCTCTCCCTCTCTCTCCATGTGATCAGAGGTCGCAGGGCGTAACGAGTCCGTCCTGAAGGTTCTCGGAGCCATGGTGATGAGTTTGCACGCCAAGTATTGGATCTATGTGTGTGGGGGCATGTTCATCATGGTCAGCTTCGCCGGCAAGCTGGTGGGCTACAAGATCGTCTACATGCTGCTCTTCCTGCTCTGCATGTGTGTGTACCAGGTAAGCACACCTGAGAGCCCCAAAATAGAAGGTGGTAGTACAGTGGCTAATTAGCTGGCCTAACAAATAGTAGCCAGAAACATTGTGTGTTTAATTTTTAGCTTTAATAAGGCAACATTCTATTTTGCTGTGGGACTCCAGGCATCATTATGCATTGTTTCATACAGAAGTGAATATTACGACTTACAGGAAATACATGCTGTTGTATGACTTGACATCATTACTGTAATATTGCATAATGTATGTGACTTCAGCTCTAATTGTAAGCATCTTTTTTTACAAAGTATGATATTCACTATTGCCTATGATGTGCTTTTTTAGGTGTATTACTCACTGTGGAGAAGGCTACTGAAGGTTTTCTGGTGGCTGGTGGTGGCCTACACCATGCTAGTGCTCATCACTATCTACACCTTCCAGTTTGAGGATTTCCCAGACTACTGGAAAAACTTCACCGGATTCACAGAAGAGCAGTAAGTGCCCAGTCCACCCGTAGCAACCTAGGCGTAAAATGAGTTGGAAAGGAAACAGATTGAAGGCATATCCTGTTAACTGGGCGAGCAAATTTCATTTCTTTTTGGTGATTTCATTTATTTCATGTCACCACATAATTGCATAAGGCAGACAGACAGAGGAACAGTTGTCAGGAAACGGAAGATGTTCCTGTGCCATAAAACCGAGGATGTTTGTGAGATGTGAGGCGGTGATGAATTGCCGTGTTTTCGCACTCATTCCATGTGTTGTGTGTATGTGTGTGTGTGTGTGTGTGTGTGTGTGTGTGTGTGTGTGTGTGTGTGTGTGTGTGTGTGTGTGTGTGTGTGTGTGTGTGTGTGTGTGTGTGTGTGTGTGTCTGTGTGTGTCTGTGTGTGTGTGTGTACGCGCACGCACGCATAGGCTGGGAGACATCGGCCTGGAAACCTTCGCCCTCTCCGAACTCTTCTCCAGCATCCTCATCCCTGGCTTCTTCCTGCTGGCCTGCATCCTTCAGCTGCACTACTTCCACCGGCCCTTCATGAAGATCACAGACCTGGAGCACGTCAGCCCCATCCACAGGCAAGGCCGGAGCGCAGCGCAGCACAGCGCACCACCCACAGTGCACTATAACCCCCTGTCACTCAAAGACCTATCATCTTGTCTGACTCACGGCACCAGCAGATGGAGGTTTATGTAGCAACAAACGTTTAGTTTCAGTTTTGCTTACATCGGGAGATCCGACAATTGGTCTTGGCAGAGGTCCGCGCTCTCTGCGTGCTCCTCTAGTTTGTAATTTCCTGAGCCGTTCCTCAGTGCCGACGGGATTGTTGATACTGTGGTTTATGTTAATTCATACTTGTCAAATAAATAGTTATGTACAGTATGTACTCGATAGAACTTGAAAATAATGTAATTTATAATTAGAAAAGTAATCTGATGTAATTTACAACTACAAAAATAGCACTCCAAGTCCTATAATTATAGTGTTTTCCATCTCAATGACTTGACTAATGATACGGGCTTAGTCACTGGAGTCACTTGTGTGCACGTTTGTCATGTGTGACGGCGAAGAATGCCATTCTTCATATTGCCCTAAGGTGATTCCCCTTTTTAACTAGTACTGTCCTCTTGATGTATCTCTACCCCTCAGACATAATTCATTTTGCCATCATCTCCTCCAAAGAACCGGGCGCTTGAAGGACATTTCTTCTATCAGTTCCCGAGGAGTGTTAACACTTGTGTGCTCCGTGTCCTCCCTTTGATGTGCTTTATTCTCCCCCTTGTTCCGATCCTGTTTGAAGTGCCCTTTATCCTGAAGGAGGAGTAGGAGGAATATCCCCGGAGCTGAGAGTCAGCTTAGCTGTCACTGCTGGGCTCTGTTAAGAGTTTGGAGATGACTGTTGGGGCAGTTGGCATGTGTCTTTGATGAGTCATGTAGGCCCATAGTAGCCTTGATGATTTGATTTTTTGAAGGTCAAAGAGTCAAAGATGAAAGTCAGACTCTGCCACCTATAGTGATGGGTTGGTTCTGAAAGAGTGGAGACTTA
>JAODXP020000011.1:313124-323124 GCA_027497455.2 Sardinella longiceps
GAGATCCTATTACATGTACTGCTGTGGTAATAAGCCTTTTAAAAGACCACGGGACAGGGGGGATGAGCAGAGGGTTTGCGTTGAACTAAAGATCTGGGCTTTTTTCCAACGCTGTTTCCCCAGAATCACTTACTGGTGCTGCTGCTGCTGGTCTTTGAGGCCACAGTGTACCGCCACCAGGCCCATCACTACAAACAGCTGCAGAGGTCCCCACCCAACATCCCTGCCCTCTTCCCCAATGCCACCCGTGACAATCTGGACCAGAGCCTGCTCAACTGCATCAAGTACCTGCTCAGCTACAGCTTCTACAAGTTTGGCCTGGAGGTACTGTTCTGTGTCAGCTTGCCATTGTTTCTGATTCTCCTGCTTGGATTTTCTCTCTCTCTCTCTCTCTCTCTCTCTCTCTCTCTCTCTCTCTCTCTCTCTCTCTCTCTCTCTCTCTCTCTCTCACTTTAAACCCCCTGTTGTCTCTCCTCACAATTTCGCACTTTCTCACATTCTCTAATTGCATTTGTTACTTTAAATGTCTCATTTTCCGAGCCCATGTGCCAGAGGCAAATGATCTTTAATAACCCATAATTAACGAACTCGCAGGCCGTTGTAGAGAATTCCACTCGTTATGTAGTTTCGCACTTTAGCTCTAAACGTGCCAGCATTTTAGAAACGCTCTTTTTTGGAAACAGTGGATTTCTCACACGTCACTTCACCTCACGTCTCCGCCACAGATCTGCTTCCTGATGACGGTGAACGTGATTGGCCAGCGCATGAACTTCCTGGTCATCGTCCACGGCTGCTGGTTGGTGGCCATCATGGTGCGGAGACGCCGGGCGGCCATCGCCCAGATCTGGCCCAAGTACTGCCTCTTCCTCGTGTTCTTCACCATCTACCAATACATCCTATGTGTGGGCATCCCTCCAGCTCTCTGTATAGGTGAGTTCAGTGAGCACATAGGCCATGCTCCTGATATAATGAGATCCAATGGATGTCTCCGCTCTTGGGCCGGTATTCTCCCAGATGCTGAAGTTAAAAAACGTGCTTAGCTCCATGCATTACAGCCTGCACTAAGAACTTTTGGGAGGACACCGCCCTAAATGCACTTCTGACATTCGTAATTGAGCTGACACTAAAGCTGTCTCAGTGTGGCATACTGGTGTCATAAACTGGCATTGTGATGTGACACTAATATAGCTGGGCCAGGACTGTGGCTGTCATTAGCGGCGCAGGGCTACGGTAACTGCGGTAGGCCTCATAATAAGTAGGTTATTTTGTCAGCAGTGGTCAGGAAGACACTCGAGACCTCCAGAGGTATTATTCTGTATTTATGCTTGACCGAGTAGATTGTGGAAGTTGTCACAATAATTTTAGAGTGGTTAAGGGTTGCATTGCTGTAACTGGTGCCTACATAAGATGTGATATATATCCCCATACTGCATGCACAATGCATACCACAATATTGCTTGAATTACCTGTGGGTTTAGACCAGAAATACATTTTTGTTGGATGTGGGTCAACATCAGTAGGGTCTATTATGGGATGTTTGATCTTTGTTTTGTATACAGTTGAGTGTGTTATGGCTCTGATCCGTGTCCTTTTGTGGTTTTAGATTATCCCTGGCGCTGGAACTCAACTGTTACCATTAACTCAGCCCTCATTAAGTGGATTTACTTGCCAGACTTCTACACCATCCCCAACTCCAAGAACCTCATCGGTGAGTTACACTGGGTCGGACTTTCGTAGATTTCCATGTTGTGAGCTGTGTGTCTGAACTCAACTAAGCTAGACAGAAACCAGAGATGACCACTGATTCCTGAATAAAGGATTTGACCTCACATGTCGAATAAAAAGCAGATACTGGGTCGGACTTTAGTGGGTTTCCCTGTTGTGAGTTGTGTGTCTCAACTAAACTAAGCTAAACAGAAACCAGAGATGACCACTGATTCCTGAATAAAGGATTTGACCTCAGTCAAGGGGTTCACTGATTGCAAATGAAATGGACAAACATGTTGAATAAAAAGTAGTGTAAAATAGACAATGATAAGAATAAGACATTACAGAATATTCCACTGTTGTGCGCCA
Source organism: Sardinella longiceps (assembly GCA_027497455.2). Lineage (NCBI taxonomy): Eukaryota > Metazoa > Chordata > Actinopteri > Clupeiformes > Clupeidae > Sardinella > Sardinella longiceps. The sequence continues at coordinate 315,201 of JAODXP020000011.1, forward strand.
CCCCTCTGAGATGTTTTCCAGCAGATGTTCATGATGGTTTTCTGCACACAAGCCAGACTGGCCCACTGTGCAACTAAGAGCCTTGAATCACACATCAAACGCTTGCAAAATTGGAAACTCGCCATATTTGGTGGCAAACAACCGTTTCCCTGGATAAGATTTTGAGAGGCAATGCCAGGTGCCAGAGGCCAAGTGGCAGACATTGACATCTATTTAGAAACATCTCTAAGGCTAGAGGCCTAAAGTAAACCAGTGTCCAGTTTGAGCCTTGACCCAAAGACAGTATATCTCAGAGGCCACTCCTCTAGACGCTGCAAAATACTTTTAAAAGATAACAGCATTCAGGTGGACTGAAGTAACCTGAGACTTTTCACATTTACAGTCTGCTCAGGGGCAGATGTCTCACATGTCCTGCAAAACTAAACACTGTAATCAGAGTTATAAAATTATAAACACATATTAAATGCAAGCGTTTAACATAATATTATATTTATGTGTACTTGTCTTATACACACTAATGCTTAAAGCAAACTTCTATCTTTAAGCGGTTGGTCTACTCTGAAGGGAGAAGCTGAACAGTACAGTACACAATAGGCATGCAAGCATGTTTGTGTCTGTGCATATCTTGTTCAAATCAAGTCAAGTGTTAAGTTACTGTTACTGATAAAAACTCAGTTATGATAAAGGTTTTTACCACTCCTGAAAGTCCTTGTGGATACTGTAAAAACCACTTAAACTGTGTTGAATCACCCTGTGTGTATGTGTGTGTGTGTGTGTGTGTGTGTGTGTGTGTGTGTGTGTGTGTGTGTGTGTGTGTGTGTGTGTGTGTGTGTGTGTCATTGTATTCAACACTTGCTCCTGTCTGTCCAGCGGACTTCCTGCTGCTGATGTGTGCGTCTCAGCAGTGGCACGTGTTTGAGAATGAGAAGCAGGAAGAGTGGATGGTGCTGGGAGGGGAGAACAAGGACAACCCAAACCCAATGGATGGCCGCCCCTTCAACCCAGCACCCAACTTCATCAACTGCCGGTACTGTGATCTCTTACCAGAGGACAAAGCAAACACTAATATTGATCTCATTTATTGATTATTGATTGATTATACAATTAATCTAATCCATGATTGATTATACAAGTACAAGTCCACTCTGACATTTATCAGACAGATGATGTAAATTTGTTTTTACTCTCTTTGTCATTATGTAAAACTGTTTTGATTTACAGTAAAAAAAATGTTTTACATCAATGTTAAATAAATCTTGATCAAATCCTCCTCACCTTCTCTGACTCTCTCTTCTGCAGGAGTTACCTGGACATGGCGAAGGTGCTGGTGTTCCGCTACATGTTCTGGTTTGTGCTGGCGGTGGTGTTTGTGACGGGAGCCACGCGCATCAGCATCTTCGGCCTGGGCTACCTGCTGGCCTGCTTCTTCTTCCTCCTCTTCGGCACGCAGCTGCTGGTCAAACCATCGCGCACACGCCTGACCCTCTGGGACTGTCTCATCATGTACAACGTGGGCGTCATCATCTCCAAGAACTTGCTTTCGGTCAGTTTGAAGAGATTCAAAACATACAACCATTCATGCCCACAGCAACATATTACATGTTAAAGACACAGACAAACAACATGATCTGGCACATACATGATACATGGTACACAAGCTTACCCATAAGCCCAGATGTACACTCTCATATTCAAGCTCCTGCTTCTGTAGGACACAATGCACACAGCCCTACCCACTCCGACATACTGGCTGAAACCAAAATCCATAATTTAGCACCTGGTTATGTGGTCTCAAAAACAAATTTATATGCACTAGCAATCCATCAGTGACAATAAGCCCAAAACGCCGAAAAACGTAACACAACACACACACACACACCACATCACAACACACACCAAACCTGCATGCATAGCTACTCTCATACATCTGCATTTGAAAGCATCAACTCAAACCCACATGTGCACACCCTTGAGTAAAACACATGTTCAGTTGTGTGTTCTGGCACTTGGACCATGACACAGACATCAAACTTCAAACATCAATGTGGTTTTAATATTTGTGCTCATACATTTTTGTGTGTGTGTGTGTGTGTGTGTGTGTGTGTGTGTGTTGAATGGTGTCCCATCAGATCCTGGCGTGTGTGTTTGTGGAACAAATGCAGAATAACTTCTGTTGGGTGATTCAGCTCTTTAGCCTGGTCTGCACTGTTAAAGGCTACTATGACCGTAAGTCGGAGAATCTTCTCCTGGAAACCTCTAATTTTAGGACACTTATAATTGAAGCCTTCTTGAAACACAAATAAACATGTCGATGGTGTGCATGTGTGTGTCTGTCTGCCTGTCTGTCTCTCGCTCTCTATGTGTGTGTGTCTGTGTCTTTCCCTCTTTGTGTGTGTGTGTGTGTGTCTCGCTCTCTTTGTGTGTGTGTGTGTGTGTGTGTGTATGTCTCGCTCTCTTTGTGTGTGTGTGTGTGTGTGTGTGTGTGTGTGTGTGTGTGTCTCTTGCTCTCTTTGTGTGTGTGTGTGTGTGTGTGTGTGTGTGTGTGTGTGTGTGTGTGTGTGTGTGTGTGTGTGTGTGTGTGTGTGTGTGTTTGCGGTGCAGCTAAGAAGGTGAGCGATGAGAAGTGCTCTCTGCCCGTGGAGGAGGCGGGCATCATCTGGGACAGTATCTGCTTCTTCTTCCTCCTGCTGCAGAGGAGAGTCTTCCTCAGCTTCTACTTCCTGCACGTGACCGCAGACCTGCAGGCATCCGCACGCCAGGCCTCCCGGTGAGCAGAGCAGCACGCCTCCTGCAGGCCACACGGGGAACTCATTCTTTTCTCCAGCCTGTAGCAAGAGATACAACAGAACTCTCCAGTTATGGATGTGTGTTTGACTTGTGATGATAATCAGTCATAATCATTCTTTGTGCGTGTGTGTGTGTGTGTGTGTGTGTGTGTGTGTGTGTGTGTGTGTGTGTGTGTGTGTGTGTGTGTGTGTGTGTGTGTGTGTGTGTGTGCAGAGGTTTTGAGCTATTCAGAGCCAGCATTAAGAAGAACATCAGGTTCCACCAAAAGGCTGAGAAGAAGTCCCTGCAACAGCTCAAACGATCGTAAGTCAGAAAGGGAAACCAGTGCTAATATTTCACTCTATTATACAATGCAGACAGGCATATTAAACATGATGGGGAAAATACACTGAATTGAAATGACATCCACTGTGTGTAGGATGATACAATGGCACTGAATTCTGATTAGTATCACAGTTTGAGTTTTATTGTGCTGTATGTTTAATAATGGTTATGATAAAGGTTAATAAACGACTAATAAAGGTTTCTAACCTACACTTTTCCTTAGGATGGAGCGTATTCGATCTAAACAGCAGAAGTATAAAGAAGGACGTAAGAGCACCAGCTCCAAAGAAGAGAGGTCTTCAGGTAAGTCTGGAGTGATGCTGCAAGGCATGTTTTTACCATAAACAGTTGTGCAGATTTCTAACAGTCTAGATTCTGGAACCTCGTCTTCACCAAGCACGTTGGTTTAACATGATGAGAGGATCAGCGCAGGTTTTGCGTATATCTGAAGTATTTTCTTTTCATTCCATCACAGATTCCCAAGAGGAGAAGAAAGGGAGGAGGGGCTCAAAGAAGAAGTGGCACCGGCCCTGGGTAGACCACGCTACTGGTGAGTAGACTAAGGACAAAGAACTTGGATTAGTTTACAATTTAGACACTCTGTGTGTGTGTGTGTGTGTGTGTGTGTGTGTGTGTGTGTGTGTGTGTGTGTGTGTGCGTGCACGTGTGTGTGCGTGTGTGTGTGTGTTTGTGTTTGTGTTTGCGTACCACTTTATACTTCTGTCTGCCCGTCTTAGCTTCTTGTCTATGTGTGTGTGTGCGTATGGATATGCTTGCACACAGCTTTATTTTTCTGTCTTCCTGTCTTAACCCTGTCTTAGCTTCTTATGTGCGCAAGTGTGTGTGTGTGTGTGTGTGTGTGTGTGTGTGTGTGTGTGTGTGTGTGTGTGTGTGTGTGTGTGTGTGTGTGTGTGTGTGCATAACCCCTCCTGTCCTTTTGCCCATTTGGCTGCTGATGTTGAACATCTGGCTGAGCTGCCTCATCAGTGAGCCCTTCGCTGCCCCCTGCTCTGCTCTGCTCTCCTGGTCCTCAGCGCCGCTCCCTCTCTCTCTCCTTCCCTCCCTCTCTCTCTCCTTCCCTCACCTCTTTATTCCATCCCCCTCTCCTCCTCCCCTCGCTGTGTCGGCACGCCGGCCCAGTGGAACCTGCCCCAGGGTCGGAATTAAGACGGGGATCACATTGATTCAAACACAGCTTTCCTACGCTGGAAACAATTGGAAAATTAAGGCCTGGACAGTTAGATGATGAAATCCTTTTGGGGTTCGGCTGTGTTGTGTTGTGCCGTGCCGTGCGTTGGCCGGCAGGGAGGAGCACGTTGCCTGGCGCCCGCTCCTGATCGCCCGTCAGATCAGAGCAACAAAGAGCAGAGCAGAGCCTGGGCTGTTTTCTCATCACTGGAATTGGGGCAGCCTTGGACGGGTTTACTTCAGATTGCTGCTGTAATCCTGCTGCTGCCCCCCCTGACCCCCAACCCATGCTGCATCAAGCCACCCCTCCCAGCACAAGGCCCCTTCAAATGGAGGTGGATTGAGGTGCATGATTGCTCGCTCTCTCGCTCTCTCGCTCGCTCCCTCAGGTCTGATGGCAGAGGATCTGAGACCAAAACAAAGTGCCACGTTGCACAGTAATTGCTTGTATTTAAGCAGGTCGTCAGGCTGAAGTAGCCGATGTCTGCACACTTATAGCCACATGGCAGACACCATCACTTAAAAGCTTGTCAGTCATCAGGGTCTCACGGATGTCTGCATGCTGCTGGGTTTGTTTACTTCTGTCTGGTCTTCATAAGACTCTCCTGTGTCTGGGGTGATCCGTGTCAATAAACTGTCACTCAGCTGACTTGAGGCCACAGACAGTAAATATCAGCACCGTTTTCCTCAGGCATGAAAGGTTCAGTCCAAAAGCTGGTTCTCTAAGTCATGTCCCTGTCAGAACCAGAATGTTCACTCATATATATTGGTTTTAGCCGCGAGTGTTACTCTTGTGGTATACTAATTTAATTTAATAATAGTTTGATTTAATTCCCAAGCTAATTCTGCTATGTGAGTATATGGAGGACTGATAGACTAAAGTCAAAATTGTGATATATATTTTACCTGAACACTGTTGATGTGCTTTTCCCACTAACAAAATCGTGTAAGTAAAATATTAATACATTTAGCATTGTTAAACAAAAAACAAAGGTCTTAAACTTTGGACATGATGGCCAGATATCCTAATCTGCATTTTGACTAAAATATATATTACTATTCTATTCTTTCTAAGTATTGTGTCATCCATTCGTGTTCGTAAACGTGGTTTAAATAGCTGTAGTTAGAACAGAAACTACCATAAGAGCAAACTGTAATCATCTGTGTCACAGTCACTTACGCTCTCAGCTCTGGATATGGAGTGTGCTAATATAACAGAAACCCTGTGGGAACAGCTGATCACAGTGTGTTGAAACTGTCTAGAACACACACATTCTGTTGAAACGGTATAACACACACACACTCACTGACTCTGTCCCTGTGTGTTGTGTTGTCAGTGGTGCACTCAGGAGAGTATTACCTGTTTGAGTCCGATAGTGAGGAGGAAGAGGAGCTTTTCTCTGAGGAGCAGAAGCCCCCCAGGCAGACGGCATTTCAGGTGAGCCGCTGGAGTATGCATATTCACTCACACACACACACACACACACACACACACACACACACACACACACACACACATACACACACACACACGTATACAGTACGAGCACGCACACTCACACACACACACTAGGGTGTGGTGACTCATGCAGAAGAGATGGAGAGTTCCCACGGCTCAGCTAATGAGTGTGAAGACTGAGTTCTCAGCTGCAATTGGCACACACACACACACACACACACACACACACACACACACACACACACACACACACACACACACACACACACTCACATGGACACATGGCCACAGCAGAAGGGGGATGATGAGATGATCCAGTTTCCCAGAGAGTAAGTGCAAGGTCTGTGCCTACTGCTCACTCACACACACACACACACACACACACACACACACACACACACACACACTCAGTACATAACACACACACGTATACTCTAGAGTGAGGTAATGAGATGATCCAGCTGCTTAGGGAGAGAGTGTGTGGTCTGTGCCCACAGCTGGCTCTCGCTCTCTCTCTCTCTCACACACACACACACACACTCACACACACACACTGCAGGTTGAGATGATGATGAGTTGATCCAGTGGCTTAAGCAGTATGTGTGTGTGTGTGTGTATGTGTGTGTGTATGTGTGTGTGTGTGTGTGTGTGTGTGTGTGTGTGTGTGTGTGTGTGTGTGTGTGTGTGTGTGTGTGTGTGTGTGTGTGCCTACAGCTGGCGTACCAGGCGTGGGTTCGGAGTGCCAAAGAGGCCCTGCGGGAGCGCCAGCAGAGACAGAGGGAGCAGAGGAGGCTGGAGAAGGAGAGGCAGAGCAGGCAACACGATGGCTTCCAGCCCCCAGGTCAGACACACACACACACACTTACAAATCTCTCACACACTCTCTCTCTCTCACACACACATATGCCCACTCTCTCTCACACACACACACACACATTCACACACACACACACACACACACACACACACACACACACACACACACACACACACACACACACATCATACATACTTATACTCCCTCTCTCTCTCTCTCTCTCTCTCTCTCTCTCTCTCTCTCTCTCTCTCTCTCTCTCTCTCTCACACACACACTCACTCACACACATTATTTTTTCTCTGAAACACCAAACTAGCATACTGTACGCATGCACATACTGAGGAATGTTTATTTCTCACAAGCATATCTCGCTCCAACAGACGTTTACACACAAACACACCCTACACTCTCTTATCAATCAGAGATAATGGAACATTCGACACACCCACTGATGTTCTCGCTCACTGGATTTCCTTCTCCCACATATTCACACACACACACACACACACACACACACACACACACACACACACACACACACACACACACACACACACACACACACACACACACACACACACTCTATGTCTATTTTTATTGTGATGACCTTATTCTCTACTGTGTGTCTCAGGTGATGGAGAGGATCCTGTGTTTGAGGAAGGAGAGTCTGAGGACGGGGAGATGGGGGAAGAGGGGGAGGAGTCAGGTACAGTATGCCCCGCCTCAGACATGACCCCAGTGACCCTGTGCTTGCATGAGTCTGACATCGAAATAAAAACAAATCTTCCTCACCATGCACAGAATCTCTTCAGATTTTTACTTGTAAAGCCAAAAGTAGTTGCCTGCCCTGTGTGTTTGCATGTGTGCATAAATTCTGTGTGTGTGTGTGTGTGTGTGTGTGTGTGTGTGTGTGTGTGTGTGTGTGTGTGTGTGTGTAGGAGGTCATAGTGACATGGTGCAGCGTATCCTGGACATCCTGAGGTTTCTGCGGGTGCTGTTCCTGGCCATGGTGGACGGCGTGACTCTGTGGCTCAACATGCTCACCAAGCAGTATGTGGACACCTCCACCGTGCTGTGCAATGAACGCTACATGCTCATCCACAACATCAGCCAGGTAACACACACACACACACACACACACAAACATACAAAGCCTCTCTCTCTCACTTTCTATCTCATACACACACAAGGACACAGCTATATGCATTTTCACCCATTGCTCCCCTAGTCAATAGGTCAGTTGTGGGTTCCTGATAAGACTAGGTTATTGGTGTCGACTACTGTTCCTAATCTTATTACTCACATTGTACAGTATGAGGCCAAATCACATGAACTGTCTTTGGCCCACC
>JAODXP020000011.1:325624-358124 GCA_027497455.2 Sardinella longiceps
CAAAGATTCAAGTGCCTGTTTACAAGACGTTTCTCATTCTTGTTGAACATTTTTACATTTAGATTTTACATTATTCATTTAGCTGACATTTTTCCCCAAAAGCGATTTGTAAGTGAGAAATTACATTTCTTGACTAGATTTGTTCAGTGTCCTTTCTATAACTCAGTAAAGAGGTTCTATTGGCTGCCATGAAAAGCAAAAAGCCTTACTTACTTACTAAAAAGGTCTTACTTGTTGTGGCTGTCTGTCTTCTGTTTACCTGCGTTTCCTAGGTGATGGTGATGGTGAAGTACCTGTTCCAGTTCGGCTTCTTCCCCTGGAACAGTGTGTATGAGCTGCAGCTCAACCATGACAAGCCCTACTTCCCCCCGCGCATCCTGGGCCTGGAGAAGATCGACAACTACATCCGCTATGACCTGCTGCAACTGCTGGCCCTCTTCTTCCACCGCTCGCTACTCATGGTACACTCACTCCACCACCGCCACAAAACACACCTTCAACACACACTTCCAACTTTTTGATTTCTTACTGTATACGCACGAGTTGCAAATGAGCGATATTCATGACGATGGTTTTTTTGCATTGTAGAGTTCTTTGCCTCTGCCTTGTCCATGAATCCAGCGTATAACAGTGGACATTATCCTCTATTTGAAAGTTACATTTACCTTTACATTTGTGCATTTAGCAGAGGTTTTTATCCAAAGCGACTTACAAAAGAACATCAACAGTCAACTTACATAGAGGGGATATCACTAGAGGGACTTTAGAAATTGTCAATTTATTCAACGTAGTGTCTTGTTGTCTGAAAAATGTTTCACATATTCACAGGCAAAGTTGTTGGTTAACTGTCCCTACCCAATGCTTTTAAGTAGCTCTGTTCTCAGACTGCCCATAACCTATATGCCAGCCTTCAGACTCTGCAGTCTTAAATCTCATCTGAAATCCAGACACATCTATTTCACCTGGAGACACATTCCTCTCCTCAAAGTATAGGCCCTGCCTCACTCAAGGAACCCTCCTGTCGTTAAGAGTCATTTTCTGTCATAGCATTTCAGACTGGCAGAAGTGATAAAGCCCTACAGCAGTGTCTGGAGGTTACATTTGGATTGGAAAGGTCATCAAAAGCTGCAGGCAGAGCAGGACTATTTTTTGGAAACCTACAGTAGGCACAAGCACACTGCTTTCCTTTCGCATATTGAAGTGCAGGCTTTTGCCTTCCCCCTAGACAGTTGCACTGTGCCACTATGTTTGTAATGGAAGAAGAACTGAAAATAAGTTGTGGGATTGCAAGCATGATTCACTTTTAGAGCTCTGTACTTGGTTGTACATATGTTCATTTGTGTGTGTGTGTTTGTGTGTGTGTGTGTGTGTGTGTGTGTGTGTGTGTGTGTGTGTGTGTGTTTGATCAGAAATATGGGTTATGGGATCACGAGGGACCACTGGAGGACAAGAACCAGCTGCCGGACGAGACGCAGACCAAGAAAGAGGACGAGGAAGTGGACCAGCGCCAGCAGCCCAGTCCCGTGCCCAGCCTCACGGTGCTGGAAGATGGCTCCACCACCACCGAGGACCCCCAGCCTCTGGATCTTGAGCCAGACCCAGGAGCTAATGCCCAGCCAACTCCAGAACCCACGCCTGAGCCTCCCCATGCAGAGGCTTCTGAATCTGCCACAGAGAAGGGGACGGGGAAGAAGAGCGGACTCCTGCGGTTCCGCAGGAAGAAAGCCTCAGGGAAAGGTCAGAGCCAGGAGATTGAGTTTAGCTTTAGCAGAAGGGGAGATGTAGCGAACGCTCTTTAATGGGAGCCAGGGTAACACTTAGAGGCCATGTCTTCTGCTAATAGGGAGCAATAGGGGGAACAATGGCTGTCAGGCTGTCAGATGGTGCCATAACTCCACACGCTCATTATGGCTAGTACACTGACAGAAATGCCTCTGCGTGGTGCACTGTGTCATTATCGCTTGAGTTCAGTGTGCTATGCTCCGCAATCAGCAAGATGGCTGACATCCATGGCCACCATATGACAGAATTAGCTCTAATTTGCCTAACATATCAGTCTGGGAGAGGCTGCTCAAACCAGGGAGAAGAAGAAGAAGTGTTAGGACTGGGAAGGCAGAAAATGGGAGATGGGGTGTGTGATGCTAAAGACATGAACTTGAGTGTAATTTGAGTGTATTTGTGTGTGTTTTAATCAAGCAGACGGTGCAGAAAGCAAAGAGCCCAAGAAGAAAACCAAAGGCAAACGCAGGGAAGCCACCAGCAAAAAGCTGAAGGCTGTTGGGCTCAAAATGAAACAAATGTCCCTTTCTGTGTAAGTAGAGGAACTATTATGGAGGATCAACTTTATTTGACTAGTTTCTACTTTGTACCACATGCCCACTCCACCACTTGCACACACCATCTACTTTATTGTTTGGTTGAAAGGCAAGAGACAACATTACGTGATTTCACAACCAAAGTCTATAAATCTGCTTTATAGTATATATCTAATTCTGGTGTTTTATAGAATACGAAGCATCTACAGGCCCACATATGGATTCTTCCGAGACATCCTCCACGCCGAGTACCGAGCCACTACAGATGTCTACGCGCTCATGTTCCTCACAGACATGGTGGACTTCATCATCATCGTGTTTGGGTTCTGGGCTTTTGGGGTGAGTCACCAGACAGCCCACAGAAATCCATAAAATCACACTTCAAACAGAGAAGCACCCCCTCAAACGTGCTTTCGTAGTGGCCATACCAGGACTCAGAATGAGCATTTTCATGTTGCTTTGCAAAAGTCAAGGCTACTCATCCTAAGAACCTAAGTAAATTTGTGTAATTTATGGCTTCTCCATTCTGTGGAAGTCCTTGGACAAAATATGTGTATTTAATATCTAAATTTGAGTGTGCAGTGGCCCATGTTCCAAAAGGAAAGCAGTAATCACCTCTCCAACCTATCTTTTTTTGTCTCGTCCAGAAACATTCGGCTGCCGCTGACATCGCCTCCACGTTGTCTGAGGACCAGGTGCCCGAGGCCTTCCTGGTCATGCTGCTTATTCAGTTCAGCACCATGATCATCGACCGGGCGCTTTACCTGCGCAAGACCATCCTGGGCAAGCTCGTCTTCCAGATCATCCTGGTCTTTGGCATCCATCTTTGGATGTTCTTCATCTTGCCTGCCGTCACTGAGAGGTAAGGGGGAGCTGGAGCTTTTTTGTTTGTTTGTTTTTTTACCACAAAGTTGTCCTTTTTGATAGGACACTTTTTTCTCAGACATGTTACAGAGGCCAAGCTAGGCATCCTTTAAGTATCCAAGATAAAAGCAAACTGCCGCAGTGCCACTGCCATCTTGAAATTCCGCTGACTCATTCAGGAATGTCAGGGATCCATCAGTGTGCCTTTGAAAACGCTCAGAGCAAACGCAAAGGACTCAGTACTGGGTAGAATCCTGAAAGAACCTTGACATTGGAACAGTGCCTTGTGAGGTTTGACGATCCAACATAAAAAAGCAGCCATTAAGGATGTTTCCATGACTTTGAGTGGGGTTTCAGAGCTTCTTCGGCCCTACTACATACTTGTCCTAACCATCCATTGCACCAATTGGAGCAATTTGTGATCACTGACAGAACCAATTTTGAACATCATGATTGCACCACATTTATAATAAAAGTGAAAATAAGTAGTGCTGTAGGAAAACATCTCCAACCCTACCTTTAACATTGTTTACAAGACATCCGATTGGAGGATCCGGAATGCCGGATGTGTGCTTAAGATGAAAAATAATCTTCACCACATCTCTGTCTCCTTTTGTTTCCTCTCAGGATGTTCAATCAGAACTCGGTGGCTCAGCTCTGGTACTTTGTCAAGTGCATCTACTTCACCCTGTCAGCCTATCAGATCCGCTGTGGCTATCCCACGCGCATCCTGGGCAACTTCCTCACCAAGAAATTCAACCACCTTAATCTCTTCCTGTTCCAAGGGTGAGTTAAATAAAGACGTAATGTTGTATGTCCAGCTAGGCCAGGCCTGGGCAAACTAAGGCCCGGGGGCCACATGCGGCCCGCTGAGCTATTTAATCCGGCCCGTGGAGCCTTCCCAAAGTAGAATAATTTATCTTTTAGCCAAGGAGATTTAGATTATAGGCCTAAATTATCAAAGTTGTTGTAGTCATGAAATACAAATCCCCCCCTTTTAACCCTGCATGTTAACATGTCCTGCTCTGAAGAAAGCGAGGCTACTGGTTTGAGACTTGCCAATTTACCAGCATCAAACGGTTGACGTTTAACACCCGGCCCATTAGTGAAAATCTAAACGCCAATGTGGCCCTTCGACCAAAATAATTGCCCACCCCTGAGCTAGGCCCATACATCATCTAACTTTTTTTTTTTTTAGATAAGAATTAAAGAAAATATTTGGAAGCATCAGCATTAATCAAAATACTGCATAAATTACATAATGGAATGTTTATCTATTGAAATATTGTTGTTGATATTTCCCTTATCTGGAGAATGCAAGCACTGTGTTCACCAGCAGTGCATACTGTAGATACTGAAGGACATTTCAGACTAAATCCTGTGTGTGTGTGTGTGTGTGTGTGTGTGTGTGTGTGTGTGTGTGTGTGTGTGTGTGTGTGTGTGTGTGTGTGTGTGTGTGTGTGTGTGTGTGTGTTCAGGTTCCGTCTGGTTCCCTTCCTGGTGGAGCTGCGTGCAGTGATGGACTGGGTGTGGACCGACACTACCCTGTCCCTCTCTAACTGGATGTGTGTGGAGGACATTTATGCCAACATCTTCATCATCAAGTGCAGCCGTGAGACAGAGAAGGTCAGTTAGACCATATTATATAGACTACTGGAGTTTAACATGGTCTATTAAAGGAACAGTCTGGTGTCAGTCACCACCTTTAACTCCACTAATGGCATCAATTAACACTGAGGTTTACACCTGGATGCACTGCCATCATTATTTTGGTCCTGTAAAATCTATGAATTTCTATGTTCTAAGTGCTTTGACACCTAAAACAACTGTCTGATTCACTGATGAAGTGATGAATTGACAAGATTGAATTATTTTTCATTCATTCTGCAGAAATACCCTCAGCCCAAAGGCCAGAAGAAGAAGAAGATTGTGAAGTATGGAATGGGCGGACTCATCATCTTCTTCCTGATTTGTATTATTTGGTTCCCACTGCTTTTCATCTCATTGGTCCGATCGGTAGTGGGCGTGGTCAACCATCCCGTGGATGTCACTGTTACAGTCAAACTGGGGGGCTATGAGGTGAAAACACACACACTCTCTCATTCACACACACACACACACACACACTGGACTGGAAGTCAATAGAGGTTGCTTATAACTAAGCTGAGCTGTTTGTCATCTCCTCCATAGCCCTTGTTCACCATGAGTGTCCAGCAGCAGTCTATCCAGCCCTACACTGAAAAGGACTATGACAAACTCACCGAGCAATTTGGCAATAATGCAGTGAGTACATAACCTCTTATCCCTCTTCAATATGTTTGGATTTTCTCAATATTAGCATTATTTTATAATGCAGTTATATAGTGCAAACTATAGGCTATAGGTATTATATTATAAATATATGTGTTGTACTTTGTGGTTTGAGGTTAAACTAGGTGTGTGTGTTTGTGTGTCTGTCTGCCTGTCATCTCTTCCTCAGGTGGCTATGCAGTTCATCACGCTGTACAGTTTCGAGGACATTGTGACGGCCAAGATCGAGGGCAGCTCAGGCTCCGTGTGGCGCATCAGCCCCCCCAGCAGACAGGAGCTCATCAAGGAGCTCCAGACCAGCTCTGCAGAGATGACACTACGCCTAGCCTGGATCTTTCAGAGGTCTGACACACACACACACATGCACTTTTACACAAACACACACACACACACACACACACACACACACACACACACACATAGTAGACACACACACACATACACACACACACACACACACACACACACACACACACACACACACACACACACACACACACACACACACACACCATAGTTATTGGCACACAGAAACCCCACTTTGTTATGTTTTACCAAGTACCAAGTGTTTAGGCTACCAGTGTTATTTCATGGTGGTGTGAATACAGTATATCTGTGAGTGCAACTTAAAGGTAATCTCTCTTTATCCCTTTGTGTGTGTGTGTGTGTGTGTGTTACAGGGACTTAGGGAAGGGTGGAACTGTAGAGAACACCTTTGACAAGCACTCTATCCAGCTGGAGCCAGGAGACCCTGTGCGATCAGACCTGGCCTTACTGCTCCAGGGCAACCACACAAAACCTGTGTAAGTAAAGAACACCATTCTCTCTCTCTCTCTCTCTCTCTCTCTCTCTCTCTCTCTCTCTCTCTCTCTCTCTCTCTCTCTCTCTCTCTCTCTCTCTCTCTCTCTCTCTCTCTCTCTCTCTCTGCTGTGTGTGTGTGTGTGTGTGTGTGTGTATGTTTAACGGTTGTGAAATGTCTCTCTCTAGGCTGGTTCCTCGTATGTTCCCTAACTACATCCGTGCTCCTAACGGAGCCGAAGCCAAGCCGGTGAATCAGCTCTATAAAGGTGAGTGTCAAGGCTGTCATCTCCTCAGAGAAATATCAACACTCTTTAAGGAAAATGCAAACATTTTATGACATTACATTGTTTTGGTTGATCTTTGACCCAAGTGTCTTGAGTTCTCATGTAAAATGGAATGTTTTGCTCACAGACTTGCCTGCTCAAGTTACAAATATGTTAAAAATATGTGTTACATAGCTCTTCCTGCATTGTTGTGTGACAGGTGAAGAAGAGGGCTATATGAATGTGACGCTGTCTCTGAAGAGTGACAAGACTGACAGAGGCGGGCAGGAGTGGTGGGACATCAGCATAGCAGACTGTGAGCCCTCTGCCTGTGGTGTCCTGCCCATGGTCATCTTCAACGACAAAGTCAGCCCTCCCAGCTTGGGCTTCCTGGCTGGATATGGGTAAGGGAAATTAATCAGGCCACACACACACACACACACACACACACACACACACACTCAAACATTTATGCTCGCTCTCACTCAATACAGCTGTACCATCATCTTTAGTTCCCACTGATATAGAAATGCCTTGGCCATTCGTCTGCACTGGTGGCACACTGAGCAGACCAGTGTCTGATTTATGTGGTCATTTCATGGGAGGAAATGGGAAACTTGGATCAATAAGCACCAGTAACAGTGCTGATATCACAGGGTGGGATGTTGCTCAAGCCAAGAGCAGGACACCCACTAATGTGTCATGTAGAATCTAAAAGATAAAAAAAAAAAACATTTAAAAATCCCAATCCAAATTATGACCTTCTAGCAGTAAATGAATTGAATGAATGAAATTGAATTTGTAAATTAACATTTTAAGGCATTTTTACATAAAGTATGTCTTATTAAAAAAGGGTATTTCCTGTTTTCCATGTAGTAGACAACTGAAAGTGTTTGTTAGGGAATTGAATTTGTAAATTAACATTTTAAGGCATTTTTACATAAAGTATGTCTTATTAAAAAAGGGTATTTCCTGTTTTCCATGTAGTAGACAACTGAAAGTGTTTGTTAGGGAATTGAAGATGATGTGTTTTCTTGGTTGATCTGTGCAGGATCATGGGATTGTATGTGTCCGTGGTGCTGGTCATCGGCAAGTTTGTGCGCGGCTTCTTCAGCGAGATCTCCCACTCCATCATGTTCGAGGAGCTGCCGTGTGTGGACCGCATCCTCAAGCTGTGCACGGACATCTTCCTGGTGCGCGAGACGGGCGAGCTGGAGCTGGAGGAGGAGCTCTACTCCAAGCTCATCTTCCTCTATCGCTCACCTGAGACCATGATCAAGTGGACCAGGGAGAAAGACAAAGACTAAACCTGGAACCAAAGCCTCTGAAAGGGGGAAAAAAAGACACAAAAGCACCAAAGCCAAAACCAGACAACCTCGTCTGTCCGCTGTGCCTGGGAATTAGGGGGCCCAAGCTAGCTAGCTAGCTGAGCGTTTGCATCCAGATGGTGCCTTAATCTTGGAAAGAGTTTTTTTAGACCCCCGTCCCTATGATGAAACAAGCACAGCGGCGTGCCAAATTTTAATAAATGTGTGTGTATGTGTGTGTGGTGCTGTATGCACATCATGCCAGGCGAAGTGCTATGCCTTTACTGTTGAGAAAAGGGGGGGTATTTAACACTGAAGTGCTCCTGGCCATTAACTCAGTCTGTGTGAGTGTGAGGCAGACCGTGATCCCATAAGGAATGGGAAGACATGACATGGATGGTTGTGTGTGACAGCAACCCCTGCATTTCCGTGCTTTGAACATGTCTGCCGCAAGTGGCCTGCTCTGGACACACACGGTCCAGACGTCTAGTTTATCATCATTCATCTCCCCTACCCATATCCCCACCCCAACGCCTCCCTTCCTTCCATCCCCCTACAGGACAGAGAGCCTCACTGCTCCCTCTTTCCTTAGCAAGCTCCCATGTGTCAGGACGGGCAGATGGAGAGCCACGCTGCCAAAGTGTCTGTTTGTGTGAATGGACGAGACGGGCAGCCAGAAACACAGGCCACCACGGGCCACTGACTGGATCAGCTCCCCTCTCTGTCTCTCTCTCTCTCCCTCCTTCTCTTTCTCTCAACAGACAGCTGGGAGATGTCAGACACAGAAAAACTGAGCGATGACAAAAGGACCTTTTTTTTTTTAAATGGAAACACTAGTATAAAAACAGCACACATTATATTTCTACAGTACCATGACAAACTGTTTACAAATGCTCAAGGTAGTTGGATGGAAGTAAAACTGTTACATGTATTTGTAACTGCTTATCGACTTAGACAATGTTAAGACATCAGCCGACAAAGACTTGAATTTTTTCTTTTTTACTCCTCGAAAAGGAGTGGTTTCTTTTCACAGATGACACGTTTAATGAAACCTGTTTAAAACCCAGTAATTACCCAAGAGCAGGAATAGACTGGAATAGATTTTTGGGCCGCCATATTGGCCTCTGGAAAACTGTCATGCTGGAAAACAATTATACACTTTATTTCTAGGTAAATTGTTTTTTATGATCACTACTACTGTGCCAAATATTGTACAATAACTGTAATTATCAAGAAATCGTTGCCGTATGGACCAGCTGGACACTAACTTAAAATTATTTGATGACGTCCAACCACCATGCATATACTTTTATTTCGCCTCTGGCGTTATTCCCGTTTCCTGAAAGTGGCCTTGCTAGTGTAGTTGTCTTGTAGCAGTGCAGGCGTTTTTACAGGGTTCTTTCTTAAAGGGAAGTTATGTGATGTTTCCACATCTGTGATTTAAAGTGCAAAACCAAAGAGGAAAATAAATATTGCACATCTGCAAATAAATAACAACAATCATTTATAAAAGTCTGTTTTATTCCATTTGTCATGAGGCAGGCACATAGGAGCAGCAGCAGCAGCAACATAGTTTATGCTTTAATTATTCATTTGCAAATGTCTGCCACCGAAAGCATCATTAAGAAATAAATAATGGTTTGGGATATGCAGCCAGACTCAAACTCTGTGCTACAGTATAAAGCCTGGCGAATATAAGAGTACATAAAAGTATTTCTAGCGATTATTAAAAAAATAATCTAAAACTCTGAATATGTGATGAGTGTAATATTCTGGGCTGAGTCATCACGGCTGCTCTTCATCTTCCCCATCCTCATCTTCATCCAGCAGAAACTCACTGATCTCATTCCTCATCTCCATCCTAGACGAAAGCCCAAATCAAAGGGTCCTTAGAAAACACTCCATGATGACTAACACAGCTCGAGATGATGAGCCATAGCGGTCATCCAAACAAACATCCACACAGTTTGATCAGCCGTGTCATTAATTTGCCTCAGCACCATCAGGCAGTGTGCAATATGTGCTTGCTGTACAGGTAAACAAACATTAAGGAGTATAGTGTAGGTAAACAAATATTGGCAAATGACTGTGTTATGACTGTTACAGTAGTTTTCCAGTGTTAGACTAAGGCTGTGGTATTGTTGTATTTTTCCACTGGTAGAATAAGACTGTTATGGCTTTTAGTGTTAGAGTGAGACTCAGTCATCATAGCTATTCCCATGTGGTAAACTGTACCATGGCAGTGTCTCAACTTGTCTGCACCTCACTTGGGGAGAGTTTTACGCCCACTTGTATCTCTGTGAAGATGCTCAGTACATTTGTCAATGTTAAACATTCTGTTATAACAAATTTCTCTAAACCTCTCTCAGCAATAGCGAATAATCGTGGACTCAATTACGTCATTTGCATACAGCGTACGGAATTCTGGGCATGGGCAGCGTGGGATGCAAAAGAGCTGGCCCATGTATGTGTCTTCCAGTTTGGAAACACTGCAATAGAGATGCACAACTTACCTCCTCTTCCGCCTCTCTGCCTCACTCACTATATATGATGGCAGTGTGTCCACTGAAGTCTGTTCAAAGCACAAAAAAACTATTTAACAATCAGGATAATAAGCTTTTTCCTTCAATTCAATCATCTTTGTTTGTGATCATCACAAAGATCAACAATAACAAAGATCAATGATAAAAAAGATGAAAGTATATACACACGGTAGAAATATAAAACAGTTTCCAATTCCAGTATCTCACCATGTCTTTGATGGTCAGTCTGCAGCTGTAGCACAAGAGGCTCTTCAGATCGCTGTTCACAGGGGACCTGCAACACATCCATCAAAACCAGGTCATCTGCAACATCTGGTACAGACACTTCCAAAGATCTCCTTCAGTGACATTCAACACTGGCATCGCGTCATAAGCTAGTCCTAGGCTAATCCTCAATGAGCAATGCCTTCATCTTTGCACTAAATAATTAAATTACCAGTACAGTGAGAATTATGCATATTTAGATGTACGTGTATATGACCAATTCCACAGAAAATGGGCATTTCTGTCACATCGATAATCGCAATAAATCGATAATGGCAATAAAATGCAATGGTATGGTGTGATTACTATTGGTACTAGTGGTATTATTTTTGGCTGTAGAGCTTTGCATGAAAAGTGAAGTACATTTTTTGTCATGTAATCATTCATATCACACAAATACCAACACAAGACCAATACAAGGCCTTTGAGTGGCATCATGTACTGTACGTAGAAAAAAAGAGGACAATTTCTGTATAATTTCTACTTCTATGAAAGCGTACACTTCAGTTTCCTTTTAGTCTCTCTCTGATCTGCTCACCTCACACTGGAACTGGAGCAGCAGCCTCCACCTCCACCTCCACCCCCACCTCCTCCTCCACAGCAGCCGTCCCCTGAGCCTCCTGCTGAGGAGGAGCAGCGCTGGCCTTCAGACCCTGAGTCTGATCGCAGAGTGGGAGCAGGAGCTGGAGCAGGAGCCGGGGCAGAGGGGCTGGAGCCTGCAGCCTTCTTCCCCAGGGACAGCCTCTCAGATAGGAGCGTGGCATTGAAGGCAGAGGCCTCCTCTGTGTGGCAGGGAAAGGAAGAGAAGAAAAGGATGGAGGGAGGGAGAGAAGGAGGGAGGGATGGAGGAGTGGAAAGGATTAGTCAGAGCAAGAGGGATGGCCAGAGAGGCATCATTTTCTGCCATACACAGGGATGGGGGTGGAGGAGCTTAGTGGCAATGGCTGCTTATTGTCGGTTATAGTTTATGATGGAGACTATCTCCCATGCTATTGAAGATGTGATTCATCCTACACAGGCACGTACCGACCACGGCGGTGTCAAGGGTGCACAGGCACAGAAGGCACTTGCTGGCGTGCTCAGCGTCGTTCGCCGGGCCAGAGCGAGCGGTCTGGAGCTTCTCACTCGTCCTTGAGACAAACAAAAGTGTGAGAGCACCCGCCCGCACGCACACACACACACACATTAAAGAAGCCACTGCTGATAGAGCCAAATGATTGCTCTGAATGGTATGTGTCTCTCTCAACAGAATGTAATTATTGCTTAGAAGTCTTCAATCTAGTCCTGATCATAATAACAGTATTAAGTGCTCTTTAAGCACAGGCTAAGGATTTCAAACAATGCATGCAAATACAAATGTGCTGTGAAAGTTTCCAGGACACTCAACATCGGAAACTTCAATGATGTTGCACTGTGAAAACATTCTGAGGTTGATTCTATTAGTCTTTAGCAGCTTGTGTGTGTGTGTGTGTGTGCGTGCGCAATCAGCACTAACCTGTAGATGGTGCTGACCGTGGAGGGGAAATCAGCCTGGAGTTTAGTAACAAAGCTCTCAGTCAGTCTTTGGATACTGGCTTTATCTGATGTCTGGTAGGGACAGAGAGGGGAGCACGCACATAAGGAATGTTAGCAGAGATTGTTGATATCATATATGGGGGCATACATTCTTTAGATAAAGAGTCATTTAATTTACTTTAACAATATTGAGTAAATGTGAATCCCATCTATTCTATTAGACATAAACCAGATTCGTGTCTGAAGGCGGCAGAAACCCTCATGTAAACTTGGGAGGTAATTCAGTAGCAAAATGTTTCGGTAGCTCTCCGTACCCGTAGCTCGGCCAACTCTCACCTTTGTGTCCAGTGTGGGGGTGAAGACTGAGGGGACGGAGAACAGCCTGTTGTAGAAGGCGATCTCTTTAGACGAGTAGTCCCTCATGGGCCGCACTAGGACCACATCGCCAAAGCGGGGATCTGCAAAGCCCTGTGAGCGCGCGCGCACGCACACACACACACACACACACAGAGAGAGGCAGGCAGGCAGACGCAGGACAGGAATGGAAAGAGATAAAAGACAGAATTAACATATGCACGTGGGTGGCATGGAGCAGAGCGGAGCGCTAAAGTGCGGCCCTGAATAATTGCAGATGAGAGACAAAGCATGAGGAACGCTGGTGGAGAGAGAGAGAGCAAGACAGAACAGAAAGAATGAGAGTGTAATTGTACCATCAGCACGGACACACACACACACACACACACACACACACACACACACACACACACACACACACACACACACACGCTCCTCAACTTTACTTAATATTCTCTAACTATTCTGTAAAGTACAGTATGCACACCATGGGCATGTAGCTATAATCGCTTAATCAACACATCAGGAAAATTCAGCCATTTTGATTTTAATATTCTCAATATATCAAACATACTGATGATGCCACTTTAACAGTGCAACATTTAGCCTTCTCTCACCTAAGACGCCCCTACGAGCAGCACTGTGCCATGTTGTGCAGTACAACCTTGGTAAAGTGCTTTCATTTGCTCCTCAGTGTTTTGACCAACATAGAACAGTGAACTTTTTTGTGACTATAATTTGATACAGTATATTTTGATATTTTGTCCCATCGATGCTGCGCCTATTTGTGATTTTGTGTACTATATATGAAAGTCAGTGTTAGTGTAACAAAGAGAGGTAAAGAGAAAGACAGAAAAGAGAAAAAAAGAGAGAGAGAATCTCCAAGCGAGTGAGTGTGCTCATAGCGCGTGTGTGATGTCTCTCACCGTGTCCATGGCCAGCGCTGCGCCGCGCCCCAGTGAGATGTTGCTGAGCAGCTTGACGGCCAGGCGGGTGCAGCTCTCCCCCAGCATCACCTTGGAGTAGCCCCTCTGCCGCGCCACGTGCAGGATCAGGTGCTGCCTGACAAACACATATAGTGTACTGTACAGTGGCAGCAGAGCCAGCCATGCGTATCAAACACTACTAAGACCTTTCCTTCACCTCAGCTTAGGAGTTCACAGAGTTCACCCACACAAGCCAATGGAAATCAGTTAGCTAGTGGAAATATCCAGCACAATGTATCTGCTCAAGTCAGATGAGTGGCTTCTATGGAAGGTTCCCAATAAAACAAGCCTATTATGCCAAAATCTAAACAAAATATATACAATATGGGCAGATAAAGACATGCTGGAGGTGACAGAAGATATTTGACAAATGAGATGTTTTACAAATAAACATCTGCACACATAGAGGTATGGCTGAGCATTCACTTGTAATAGCTCTGTGGCTAAAAGAGTGAGAGATGAAAAACTCAGCTGGAAACGGGCAGAAAAATCAGTGCCAGACAGACGTCTTGTTTCACTTCCACTATTATTAAGGTCTAGCACCTTCCTGAGCTATTGACCCAAACACAGGATTGATTTTGCCCTCCTCATCATCAGCCCCCGCTGCTCATGGATGACTCACAGGATAGATGAGAGGAAGAGAAAGACAAAGAATGAGAGGAGAGACAGAGAGAGAAAGATAGATGAGAGAAAGACAAAGAAAGAGAGGAGAGACAGAGAGAAAAAGACAGATCATGCTGCTGAGACAGAGGGATGAACAGAACGTGACCCGAAAAGAAAAAGCACTTTTTTTTAGCACTTCCACAAGGAGGAAAAAAAGAGATTGACACTGACGAGTGACAACTGCTTTGCTGTTGACTTGACGGCATTCTCCCCCCCAACACACACCCCTCCCCCCTCCTCTTCACCTCTCCTCGCCCCTTCTTGCCACCTAGAGCAGGCGGGCAGATGCAGCAGCAGGAATAGACAGAACCGCAGGAGTCGCTGCGGGAGCTGCTGGAGGAGCGTGGCTCATTACTCATCCCTTTCGCCCGTACCGGAGTGGTGTGACGTACGAGCAGCACGTACGTAGAAAGCCAGGGGAAGTGAAAGGCAGTCGGGGGCTGAACTCGACTTATTACTACTACCATTACCCCACTCCTAGTCACAATGATGCTGCTCAGTGATAGTGTATATGACCAATCATAACTTAAGTTGTGTCCTTTCCTTTTCCCAAAAGCATAGTTGCTAACCAGTTAGCAACTTAGTTCCATTGGGGAAATTGCATTGCTACCAAAAAAGGATGCTAACTAACTTACTGGACATTTTTATTCATCATGATTTAGATTTAGAGTACATGAAAAAGTAGCTAACTTAGTTAGCAACTATGCTTTTGGGCAACAGACCCCTGGGAAGGAATATAAACAATGCATCAAAAGTGCCCCGAATGTGAAAGTTACCGAAGAGTCTGTAAGAGATCCTCCTTGGCGGTCAGTGTCTTCACGGAGGCAAAGAGTCTCTCCAGGGCCTGTGTCTGGTCAGCAGGTGGGGTGAACGATGATGGCTGACCATCTTGGGTTTGCAGCTGAGCCACAGCGTCTGCCAAGGAGGAGTCTCTCTCCTGGTTACTGAGTCCAACAGAGTCTGTTCCATTCTGGATGAACTGGTCCACTGCCTTCTTGTAGGTGGGAGCTGACCTTTCGGGAATTGCAGACACAGCTTTCAGAACTGAGCTGGGGAGTGTGAATACCTGGTCCATATGAGAGAGAGAGAGAGAGAAAGAAAGAATGAAAGAAAGAAAGAAAAAGAGAACAAGAAAGAATGAAAGAAAGAAAGAAAGAAAAAGAGAACAAGAAAGAAAGAAAGAGAGAAAGAAAGAAAGAAAGAAAGAAAGAGAGAAAGAAAGAAAGAAAGAAAGATAGAGAGAAAGAAAGAAAGAAAGAAAGAAAGAAAGAAAGAAAGAAAAAGAAAGAAAGAAAGAAAGAAAGAGAGAGAGAGAGTAAAAAAAAAAATTGAAGTAAATAGTAAAGGTAAATTGTACTTATCTAGCCCTGTAATTGTACTTATCTAGCCCAGCCATGTTACAGGTTTCCTGAGTTTATAGATTCAGTATAACTACTACATAGACTGCACACATCCATCTCCTGATACTAAATCTGGATGCCCTTTAAAGATGTTTTTTTTGCATAGATTGCCAAGTAGGATGAGAAATTAATACAAGGACACTATATTTAGACAATTTGAAAAAAAATAATCAAGTCAAAACATCTTCAGCAGAGGAACAAATAAATAAAACACAAAAGACACCAGTTGGGACGTTCAGGCAACAATGGCCCGGCTGATGCAACTGTCTGAAACAGGAAGCGCAGCACCAGCCCATGTTCAAAAATAAATGGGATGAAACAAATGGGGCACTGCATCAGAGACCCGGCTGATCAAAGCCCCGACAAACATTAAGAGCAATAATGTCTCTCAGTGTAGCAAACGACTCTAATTATAGCAAGAGGAGGAGCAGACCCTCTCACTTGCCAGGAGTCAGACTGTGCCGCTCAGATGATCTGACAGCTCACCTCCTCCAGGGCGACCATGTGGTAGGGGAAGCCTGTGGCCTGGAAGAGGTGCTCCAGTTGCACAGCTGCCCGTTGACGTTCTTCTAGACTCTGTCCGTTGGCACCACCCTCTGCCAAAGGACCAACAGAGCGTTAGTCAGCAAGGCCACAGAACTGAACTGCCAACTCAAACTAGAAGAGAGACGGAAGCTTCCACTCGTTACATAGGGAAGATTTTAGACACAAGTCACATGCAAAGCCTTTGATTTGCCAATAGGTGGGTAGTGACACAGTGTTAAAAACAGCCAGTTAATTGACATTTTTCAACTTCGATAGTTACTTCATTCAACATGACAAGCTAAAAAAGCGGAATTTGTAATCCTGCTTGACACACTCAGTACAAGAGTTTTTTGGCATTCAAAATCTACCAAAATATTTGAAACATCATATTTGCAACATCACTCATATGACTGGTGAAAAATGGTTACTAAACCACACATCAACCACACCACACTGTAAACTGTAAATAAGGCCAGGCAGCTCTATTGAAGTGTACCGCAAGGGTACCGCTGTGTGTCACTGTGAAACAATATCAGTCTGAGATTGGATAGTTTCAAGACAATGAGAAAAATTCACCATAAAAATGAGGTGACTTCAGGTAAACGTTTTCTCTTTCCACTCTGTTTCTGTCTGCATGAATGCATTTTATATAATGGCAGCAAATTTATGGTTATCCAGAGAGAATGATGGCATTACATCTGCATCTACATTTGACTGAACAATAGTTAAAAAGAGACAGTAATCAATATGTAAGGGTCTGATGAAGTTCTTATATCCTATGTTAGCAGGTGACGTACCATCCACATAGACAAGGCCGGGCACAAAACGCAATTTCTTATGAGCATCACGACTCAAACCCTGAAAGACAAAAATACAACTCAGGGTGGCAAAATTACGACATGGCATTCCCTTTGTTTTCAGATAGTGCAGGTTTACTCTTGGAGGAGGAGGGTACCTCTTGTACTTGGGCTAACATGGAACTTGATGACAATCCACCAGACACAGCCAGGAGAACCTTTGAGGAATAAGAGGAATGTAATGTTTCAATAAGGCAAAATAAGCTACTCATAACCTTGCCACAGATATAGACTTCCAACTCACCTTTTCACCTGGAAAGATGACACGGTTTTTACCCAGCATGGCACGAAACTTGTGTATGAAATATTCCTTAAAACAAGTCCTAAAGAAAAATGTGGAAGGCATGAATCAGAAACCTGACAAGCACAGTTTTCCTGTAGGCCTTATGTAAACATAACTCATGATGGCTAGACCTGTCCTGAGTGGTAAAAACCTACTGATTATATTGTCATATGCCATAAAGGTTGCTGACATTAAGAACACAACTCTGAATGTATATATTTTTTTAAATTATAGGGGCTGGGTTAACGTTACCTGCAAAATGCATCTCCGGCTCTAATGATAAGGACTGCCGTGCCTTCCTTACACTTCATACACTTCGTTGAGATACTGAGAGAACAGAAATGAGGTGTCAACAGGGAGAGAGGCTGTGGTCAAAAGGGTCATTGTCAAGTTGATGCCGACATAAATTGTGTGACATACAACTTCGTAAAATAAAAGTGTGGCTTCTTTCTCTGTTACGCTAACTAGCTATAGAGAGAGACAGTGAAGCCTGTGTTTATCAACTTGACAGGTTAACGACATCTTAAATGCATAGATGTTACATCCAAGATTATGTCAACAGAAATATCATGAGCACAATTGATATTTGACAGCTTACCCTGCCAAAGATCTACTCTCCAGCACACCATTGTATTCTTCTTCAACCTGACACATGACGTTAAAATGAAGCTGTCGACTGATCTGTAAACTTTACCGCTTGTAGGCTACATAAATGACTCGTTAAACAATATTTACAATGCTTAGTGGAAGTTAACTTAAAACGTCGACATGAGAATGCAGCAGTTGCTAGCTAGGTTAGCTGATATTAGTTGATGAAGTTTGCATCTTGTTCACCAAAAAACGTCCTTCTGTTCGTTAAAATCGTAGTCGACTTAATAGAAGACTGTTGCAACGTTATCTTAACAGACAAAAGTTCACATATAGAGCACTTTTTCAGTCAACCGAAGCCATCTATTACTACCAAATCATTTTTCTATGCTACCAAATGAGCCTCTTGCTCGAAACACAACACGTGAGAACATCAGCTGTCCATTTTTGATGACGCAATGTTTTCGCTTGGAACCTTCAGTGGTGCAAGAGAACATCTGCCTTATTTAGGATTATGGTGATTGCTTACAATAATCCTGAAACGATATAGACACATTTTCTAACACAAGTTCGCATGTATTTTATTATTTTTATTCTAGTGCAACAAACAGACCTTGCTTTGTTGGAAAGGGGATGTACTTTAGCGCCACCTGGCGATTTTCGAACGCTATTGGTGCAAAGGCGAGTGGGAATGTAGTTGTTTCATGCCAGGAAGGCTGTCGTAGTAACTGTACTCGGACTACAAGACCCACAAAATCTGAGGTCTGAAGCTAATTTAAACGGTTTTGTTAAAGCTGTCTTGTAATGTTTACTTCTTTCGCGTTCCGGCGTGTCCTCTCTACTGAGCGCTACAGCCTGCCTGATAGAACAGATGCAGCAGTTTTCAACGTGTCATAACAACCTTTTTACCCACGAACACTTGGTTCAGCATACGGATTTATATTGGTTGAGAGTTCAGTCGATGCATCGACGTTTCTACACTCCAGTGTAGCAGTAATCGAGAGCGAAGTGCCAACAGAGATCCGCTTTCATGATGGCGATGTTCCGCAGTTTTGTGTCGGCTGCCCAGCTTAGACAGCATCACCATCAGCATCAGCAACAGAACGGGGCAGCTGCGGCCGCACCTGGGGAAAGCCTTGAGAGCCAATTCTCCTGTCCAATTTGTTTGGAGGTCTATCATAAACCTGTCAGCATTGCGAGCTGCGCACACACGTGAGTACCGTTAGCAGCTTCCTGACAGTTTATTTAAGTGTATCCTTGGGGTAATCGTACCGGAAGGCAGTTTCTTTATTGTTTTAAACAAAGTAACGATTTTATCGAGTGTTTTGGGGAATTTTCATTGTAGATGTGCTGTGGTGTTTACAAACAGGCGACACCACTGCCCAAATAACATGTAGCCTAGGGCTCAGCAGTCATCCTAACGTTGTGTCTTGTCAAAAGAAAATTTGTAGTCTGTCCTACAATAACATATTTCCAGATGCTGTTTAGCCTATACACTATCCCAGAGGACCTCACACCTTACTCAATTTTACATTTCTAATCATGTAAAAAAATATAAAATGACATTTAGTATTTGACATTGCTTTGGTGGGCAACACAGAAAGAGCCTCCATGCTATTGTTTTGTCGAGTTGTGTGCCACAGTACTGTATATCACAGGGGTTGCAGCAGCAGAACCAGATTAGGTTTTATTGCCTAAACATTTATTTGTAGCCATTTTCCACTACATACTGTATGTGATGATGGATTTAAAACGATATTCTATTCAGTAGAGGCGCGTGTGGGATTTTTATTTTTATTTATTTTTTTCATTAAAAATTGATATTTCGTCATTGAGAGTGACTTGTCAAAAGCAGTAGGCTTTGTATGTATAGACAAGCTCAGTGGTGAAGGAGAACAAAGCGAGCAAGGTGTGCGAACTGGTGTTCTAAAAGGCAGCGCACGCACGGAGTGGTGGCGGCGTTAAGGGAAATTGAGGCAAAACACTGGACCATCGCTTGTCAAACACGGTTCCCGAGACAAAGGGAAGCCGTGACAGCGAGCACTGCGCCGCTTTGTTTTGCTCTTGCGAAGAAATCAACACACTTAGTGGTGAAGACAGGATAGTCCGTCAAGTTCAAGCATCCGTACGTGTTCTGGACAGAGAACTAGGCACAAGGGGATCTGATGACATGTTCCTGACGAAATTATCAGCATGTTTGTATTGTGGGAAAGCAGTAACGTTACGTCCAGACCTGAATTATTCATGATCCTCTCACCTCTATTGTATTTTGTTGGACCGAATCGATTTTGCCAACTGACATGCGGATAATCTTCTTGTAATCAACCTCATTTCCTGACCCCTGCCAAGTTGTTATTAAGTCATCAACTGACAGCAGAAAAGGATTGAGTCATGAGATGGCTCAAGGCAGATTTATTGTGAGGAATAAACATAATGTAAGGAGGACCCCTTGTGTATTTGATGGTTTCTGTATCACAGTCCTTTCTGTATTGACCTCTGTTCATGGATACTCAAAGGTTATGTGGAGCCTACATGTATGTCTGGGCAGGAGCCTATGTTTGTGCCTCCACGAGTTCCCTCTTTTCCTGCCCAAGTCCTGATTTTATACTTTAATGTGTAATGTCTATATGGAAATAAAGAAAAAATATCAATAACCCCTACATCTGACTGCTATTTGAAACTAACACCAACAGCCTGCACAAAATGCTGTCATAGCTGTTATACTTACAGTCAAAACTGCCTTGTACACAAAAATATCAGGAAATGAGAACAGAGGAAATAACTTGTGACTTGCAGGAGGTGTTTGTGTGTTTTAGAAATAACCTGTGTGAGGCATGTGTTCAGCATTGACACCATCTCTCTTGAGTACAGGAATATTTTGTTTAAGAGAAAGCTTCTCTACAGTGCCTTTGATGTCAGGGTGGCCTATTAAGAAGGAATTATTCCTCTTTAATGATGACGCCTGTGCCTCAGCCTTTGATGTATACAAAAGAATAAGCTTCATCTATTTGTGTAATTTAATATGGCTGAAGCCATTGGGGAGAAGAAGAAAAAAACAGCTACACCTCATGTTGAGTTGTGTGTTGTCATCACACACGTCATAGTTGGTGCAGTTCAGGAGAATGGCTTTGAACTCGAGCAGTGAGAGATTGATGTAATTGTATTAATTATAATATGTTAAAACTCATGAAAGCTGTCTACTTCAATTAACAGGCAGGTATAAAAGTATTTGCAATTGCTCACAACCCATATTACATTTGGGTGTGTTTCATATTTTTTTAGCATTTACTCTACATGTTTTTATGGGAACTGGGTTACAGAGATAGGAAGAGGGAAGGGCTTGTTTTTTGTGTGTGTGTGTGTGTGTGTGTGTGTGTGTGTTTGTTTTTTCAGAACCTGTCGTGGGACCCACAGCACGTCCTCTCTCTCTGTTTCCATATTTTGGCCTGTTTGTTTAGGCTCTGTATGCTTTTCACAGCACGTTGCCAGACGCTTACAGTATTTTCCCCCAGCTCAGAGTCACAGCACATGCGCATGACCGCAGAGGAAGCCCAGTCTTGCCTGGGCCAGCTCTCTTTTAATATCACGTGCACATCAGGAATGCACTCTCCAGCAAGATTATTATGTCATACTCACAGCTCACGCACAGTGGATGGAGTTCAGCATGCCATGTATAGCAATTATCCTGCAGCCAGAGAGCTCTCCCTACTCTTTTCTCTCTCTTTCTCTCTCTCCCAGATGTCACTTAAGGACGTGTGTGTGTGTGTGTGTGTGTGTGTGTGTGTGTGTGTGTGTGTGTGTGTGTGTGTGTGTGTGTGTTGGATATTTATAGAAGTGACCACTGGGGAAGGAAGTAAAGCTTTGTTACAGCATCCTAGCTAATGGTCTCTGCTGTCTCCACCACCAACAGTAAAAGGTTACATAGAGGCTCTGGCTACAAAGATGTAAGGAAACAGCCATACTAAGCTCTTTTTCCCTCTCCTCCAGAAACTCCTGATTACTCTTGAAGTTGTGTTATTAGCTGTTTCCTGTGAGCATCATTTCTGCTCTCAGATCAGACAGTAAACCCGCCACATCCTCTCCACGTTCTCTGTATTTTGCTGTGTTTTTTTATTAGCACTATTATTATTTGCCTGCTAAATGGAAAATATGTTATCCCAACCAGCACACACACACACACACTCACTCACTCACACACACACATACTGTGTGAGTCCCCACAGCATTCGTGCTGAATTCATTTAATTTCTGATCGTTTCATCTGAGTTTTCACGTAAAGCCACCAAGCAGTAGAGGGGATTAGGTGCATTAGATTTCAAAAAGCTCACATGCGTTGGTGCTTTTATCTCAGGGGATCATTATGTAAATGTCTCTGCCAGGCAGGAGCAGTGATCACTGCCTTGTCTTAATTCCACAATGATAGTATGGATATGAAAACTATAAGCAGGACCCATAGGATCAGTACTAAATACTCAGACCATTTTAGTAGGCTGACCTTTGACCTACTCGGAGAGTTCTCAGCTCAACTTCCTATGAGAGTTCCATCAGACTGACCACTCCTATTCCTCTTTAATTAATTAATGGAATCTGTAATTAACCGAATATTGTTTCTCCCTCCCTGTCCACCTCATCTTAAAGTATTGCAGTCTCTAGCTGGGGTTTGAGGGCGTCCTCCTCCTGGTACCTCTCACAGACGTGCATTAGGTCTAATCCTAATCCTGCCCAAACTCTCAAGCCACCATCTGCTTTCGTCCCACACAGCAGAGGCCACGGCTATTGTGCTGCCTGCGGGGAAGTTCCTCATTTACTCAAGCCTAGGCTTTTGGACATTAATAGTTTTAGTAGAGTGCGGTTTAAACACTATGACTATCTGTTAATTGAGAGATTTGGAGTTGCAATAATGCCAAAGGGTCCAGCTGTCTCTTTGACTGATTATGACTGGAACTGTTTGTTGGCTTTTTTTGTTGATGTCTGCAGTGCCTCCCAATTGTAAAATAGAATTAAAAAAACAAAATCAATTCTTTTGACAGCATTATTACCGTTCCGCTCAGTGCCATTTTCCTAGAGTAGTTTTAATAGTGAAGTCATACATCTCCTCTTTGGTGCTTTATATACCAAGGTCCTGAGTCATTATTCAAGGGCCGCCATCAAACTTTGAGACAGGTGAATTTCAGGAGGTCAATCAGTGCACATCGTGCTTTTAGATGCAGGTGGTTTATGAGCCCTGTGGAGAGAGATGAAGGTTGGTACTGTAGGTCTGTAGCCAGAGCAGAAGCATCCCTGCCTGGCCCATCCCCCCTTTGTCTGCTCTTCCTCTGGTCTATTGGTGGAGCGCCTCGCTGAAATCACGGAGGCCCTCAAGGTAATGCCGTGTGCTGCATGTTTGTGAGAGCTGGTGTGTGTACGAGAGAGCCAGATTTCCATTCTCTTCTGCTGGCTTCAGAGACGGTGTCTTGTAGTCTCTCATTCTCTCACTGTCTGTCTCTCTCTCTCTTTCTCTCTCTTTGTTTCTTTGTCTCTTTCTGTTTTCTTCCTCCCTCTTCCCTTTGTCATTTTTCTTTCTAAGCGTTCTCCTTCTCTCTCTTTGTTTTTTTCTTCTCCTCCACTGCTCTCTCTCTCTCTCTCTCTCTCTCTCTCTCTCTCTCTCTCTCTCTCTCTCTCTCTCTCTCTCTCATCTATATGAATAAAATCTGAGTTACAAGCTCTTGCATACATTTTCTCCCAGGCACATGTGTTGTGCAGGTACATATATAGCTGTGCCAGTGTGCATGCATGTATTCATGTATCGGCAGTTTGTGTCATCCTGAAATGGGCCCTTGCATTGAAGCATGGGAGCGGAATTGAGTTGATAGAATAGAATCCCAAGCCGTGTGTGTGTGTGTGTGTGTGTGTGTGTGTGTGTGTGTGGAGAGAGAGAGAGAGAGAAGAGTGGGGGAGATGCTCCAGAATTGCCCCATGCCACACTGATTTGGGCTAATACAAGATTTATGAAAAGATGTTGTGCCAGCCTATCGTTTGTGTCAGCCATTGCCAGCCAAGTAATGAAGAGGAATAGCTTAATGTGCAATGAGTCTCCACTCTGCACCATGCAGAGTTACAGTCATCTGATAGTGTTAAATCTGGATGGAGTACACACTAAATTTAAAGGGTTAGTCTTCAGTTTTATTGTAAACACATTTAGGCTAATTATGTTAGTTTATCCTGCTACAACATTATAAGTCATTACTTACAACTGGTCTGTTTTTTTTTTTTGTTTGTTTGTTTTTTAGGTTTGAATAAATACACAAAAATGCCTGTCATGCTTTAAACACAGCATGAAATCTTTCCACTCTAGGTTCACTGTTTTGGCTGCGCTTGTGTTTCATCTTCATTTGGCAGCAGTGGTTATTAGCCTTGACTTGCATGAAATAATTATAAACAACAAGGCTAGACAACAACTTGGGCGGTTCCGTCTGATCCTCTCAGTGCATCTGGACAGCTGTAGCTCTGCCCATGTGCTTTTCCTGAGGTGTGTGTGTGTGTGTGTGTGTGTGTGTGTGTGTGTGTGTGTGTGTGTGTGCACGTGATGTGCAGCTGTAGCACGAAAGACAATTTTTTTTGCTTTTGTTGTCCTAAGTGATTTCATGCTTTTTTAGGTGATATTTACTCAGTTTCTGCAGAAATCCATGTCACTGCCTGAACTGTAATGGATGTTACATGAGACTGTGTATGCAATGCATCTTCTCAATGCATCAGTACTTCTTGGCGCATCAGTTTCCACATTAGGGAGAGCGTTAGCATTCAGGCATAAAATAATGGACCAGGAAGTCCTCAAATGCCCTCGCTTCTATTTTTGGTCTGGACCAAAACAGCAGCAGGCGACTGTATGCTATTCTAAGTAATCTCTGAGAGCCTCCTCATTCAAGAACAACAGACTAATTTGATGGATTTTCCACTACATCACAGAGGCAAGCAGAAGCAGTCTTCGAGGATTGTGCACCCCTACAGAAGAAGGACTTCAATGCTCTGGTGTCACCAGACGAATTATTGTGGAACTTTGCTGCATAGTGCCATGTAATCTGCCTATTCAGTGATTACAGTATGGTTAAAAAAAGAAAGAAAGAAAAGGAAAAGCCAGATTGCAAGTTGCAGGCCGTGAATGGTGTTGCAGTTCGAGAGAGTGGAAGCAAAAGAGGGGCAGAGGATGAAGGCAAAGCCTGAGAGAAACTGTAGGGTTGGAGAGGGACTGTTTGGAGATTGTGTTGCGGGGAGGGAATAAAGCCAGCAAGAGAGGGGAAACACAAGGGGAGAGTGCAATGTAAGTGAACAATTAAATGTGAATGGGCCCCAGTCCGACTGTGAGACAAGATTTCAGGGAGGACCAAAAGTGGACTGGCCATCTCTGTGGGCTACTTCCATATCGCTTACAAGAAGAGAGAGAGTGCAAGAGAGACACCTAATCAATATTTAATGTCTCTGCTCCCTTTGTGGGGGGTGGGGGGTTAGAATGCCTTCAGAGTGCTGGAGAATTCCTGAATAGCTGGCCCAACAGGTCTTCAAGCACTCTCTTAATTTGGAGCTTTACTTAACACTCTTGCAGTTGAGCGAGGCGGCATAGAGCTCAGCTGATAAGGCCTTTGATGCAGAACGGCGAGCGACAGGATTGCTGGCAAGGTCTTCAGACAAATATCTATTCATGCATTAAAACGAAAACCTGAGATGTTCATTAATTATCATCAAATTAATTAGTGTCCCCTGAAGGCACAGCAAGCTGTACAGATGTCTGTATCATTTTGGGGGAGTTTGAATGTGGCCTCTCTTACAAGGCCCCAGCAGAGCTTCTGGAAAGTATTGGGAGGTTGATTTGTATGGGGATCAATCCTAGTTGAACTGATTGAAATACAGAGTCAGAGATGCTATGCCTATGGAATTGATTTTAAATGCCATTGAATGCAATGTTCCATGTGTAACAAGGCAAAATGATTGATGATTTTAGTCAGAAATGTTATGTATGTATGCTTGCTTTGCCAATCTCAATTTCAAACTCCACAGAACTCTTTCCAAAAGAAAAGAGTCCGGGGTTCCTTTTTTTTTTGTTTAAAGAAGTTTAAAGAAGAGCCTTTGCTCAGTGATCCCTAAACTATTGTAGGCTTGGTGTTCCATCTATGCCTGAACCTTTACTGCTGGCATTTCTGTAGAGGAGGTATCAAGCAAGTCATGCGATGCACACCTTACTATCGTTCCCCGTTAAAAAAAAGGCTTTCATCCAGGTGTAGTGGTGAATGCAGTGACCTGGTGAGCTTCTCTGCTGTGTGACATCATTCCTCGTTCCAAGACCAAAGCAAAATACTGTTCAGCGGCCTTTGTTTGGGACAGGTTGGCAAAGAGGACGGGTGGGAGGGGGAGCAGAAAAGGCGAGATACTCGGATGAGAGATAGTGTTCCGTGACACTGAAGTGGAGCGGTTGCCTCTTGTGTTTCGGCTTTGCATAATGTAAAGATCACTGCAAGAACCTCAGGCCCAGTCCATGATTGCAAAAGCATCTTCTCTCAAACAGAAAGAATGTGGACTTTCGGGCTGGGCTGTGCTGGGCTTTTAGTGTTTCTGTGGTCAGTGCAAGGATGTTCAATACCATTTGTTTATGTGTTACACTCCAGCTCAGCAACTTTCTGCTAGATTAATCACTCTGACCTACCCTAGAAATCTAGACGTACCTTAGCGTTAGGAAAGGGTTTTGCTTAGCCAGTACGTCTAGGCACGAGCCACAGGGACTTAGCCTAGGTCTCGTGGTTGGTCTGACATCAGTCGTGTTAGACTTATCACAATGCTCAATGTGCGTAGAGAGTCATCAGGTGCAACTCTACACACAGTAGTTTTGTTACCTTATTAATGATTCCATTAAACTAGGGACTGCATTTTCCGGTATCAAAATACAGTCATGTGAATTTTACAAGATGCAAGAAAGAACTGAAGTTTTTTTTTTTTTTTTCAGCCTTTCATTTCACAGTCTGGCAGCTGTCTGTCAGAGTGTAGGCCTAGGTTTAATGTGTTTGGTCTTCACACATGTGGCTGGTTTGCTTTTTGACATGTTTTGCAATGACTATTCACTGTTAGTCTTCAGAGGAAATGTTTCAAAACAAGGTCAACTGCAACCGACCATAATGCAAGACCTAACAGGAAGTTGGGTCGGCCATCTCAGGCTTGGTCAGTGACGGTTTGAGAGCCTCTGACGCAGGTGCCGATAACCACCTCCACCTTCATTTAGACATCGCCCTCCTTTCTGCCCTGCTGAAGTACTCTACTGTTGTCTGCATCTACTGTTTCTGAGCTCTTTGACGTGGTGATGGTGGTGGTGGTGGTGAGACACAGCAGCAATCTCTCCCTGCCTAAGAGTTTCCGAAGCCTTACAGGCTTGGAGGGAGGGGGTGGGGGTATAGAGGAGAAGGCAGGAAGCTGAGACTTAAGTATGTTCCACTGACAGGAAGGAAGAAAAAGGAAGGAAGAAAAAAGACCAGATCGCCTTTGAGGTGCTTTTCAGATATGTTGATAAGACCACATCTCCTTTTTTTTCTCTCTCTCTCTCTCTCTTTCCTCCCCTGGAACACTGCTCAACTCTCAGCTCTGCGGCTCTGGAGACAAATCACCCGCAATCTTCACAGAACATTGCTGCCAGTGGCGGAGACTGAGAGAGGAAACTTTGGGCAACTTGAGAGCTGTGGGGGCCTGCAGATGTTTTTCACAGTTGTTGTCCTCCTCGCTGCTGTGCTGGACACCTTTTTATTTGGCGGTTCTACTTGCAGCTCATCACCATCCCCATCACCATCATCGTTGTTGTCTTCATTACGATGCAGAGCGCCGTTCCAAATCGCATCCCATCACGTCTTATTAAAGCTCGCTCTCCCCGAAGAACGCTTTAGGGAATGCAAACGTTTCCGTCCTTATCTTTTCAGCTGATTGCTTTTATTGAACTAGAAATGAGAATTTTTGAAGCCCGGTGCTGTTTTGTCATATGTAAACAGTAAGCAAGTCCTCAGAAGGGCAGTAGAGTTTATAGCACACTTTTACAGCTCTATAACTGCACGTTATGTTTAGACACTGCCAGAGATTGTGCTTATATTATTGAAAGCTTATATGTAGTACATTTTTTTTGTCTGATGATTTTCAGCAATCATACAACAGTTTCTGAATAAGTTGTTAGAAATGCAGCCGAGTTTGGCTCTTAGATAGCTACTGTTGATAGTCTTTTGTAGTGGTTCTGTACCACCAATGCCCACAAAGCTGTTTTACTCCTGAGATTAAAATCTCATTTTCAGAATCAGTATCAGATTTATTATACCCATTTCAACAATATTACAACAATACAGTTGATAGGAATGTCTTTTGGTGTGCTCACAAATAACATATAACAACATACACAACACAACCACAAACAAGACATAATGCATTGCACAGGGAGTACAGTAATAAGCGCAGAGTAATTTCAAGTAAACGGAGGTAGTTCATAAAGTACTTTTGTGCATGAGGCATGACCATGACCATACAGGTGCAGACAGTGCTTGATATTATCCCATATTCAAGTAATATATAGCTTGAGGGTAGGTACTGTTTCTGTTTCTGTGGTATCCATAGAGGTTGTTTCTTTGTAAGACCCAGGTGCACGGAGTGGACAGGGGTGCCTGACCTGTTGACCGCTCTAAAACTTCTGAGCCTCAAAAAATGGTGGTGGTGCATGTTTCAGCATACAGCGCAGGTGTTTTAAAATCCTACACAAGTTGAAAGGAAATGGCCAATATATTCAGTGTTTTAACTCAAGCAGTGTTATGGTTTTTGACTGATGATGTTTTCCAAAAATGTACAAAATGCTCCGTGCTCAGGAGGTTTATTTTTGTAGGCAGCTTCATTTAAAAACGCAGCAGTGAAGGGAAAAAGAAAAAAAACGTACCTCTTTTCTCCGAGGCTTTTGTGAAGATGCTAGTCCCTAGAGGGAACTTAAAACTGAAACTCACAACTGTAGACAGAAGAGTGCTGTCAGTGTTGTACAGCAAACATTCTTGCAAAACCAGCTATTTTTCACATGGTTTACTTCCTGAAAACTATTTTTTTTTATTATTATTTTATCAATTTTGCTTACTATTTAAATAGAAGTTCAGTGGTAAGAAAGTATGAAAAATACATTCAGGAGTTTGTACAGTAGGCAACCCACTATGAAATAATTTCCTAGTGTTCTATTATAGAACTCTCTGCCAATACCTTCCTCATGGACTCTCAAGTAGCAGTGCCCGTTAGAGGCTCTTATTCCTGACGTATGATTGGTTGTACATATTTACACAATATACAGAATGGAGCCTTAGAGAGCCATCTTCCCTCTCTTGGCAAACGACTGTATATGCCTTTCTCTGAAGATGAGAGATTGTAAAAAAAATGATAATAATAAATAGAAAGTATGAGAATCAAAGTAAACAGCCCTGCATTTCTCTCAGCTCATTTTCCCTACAAACACACACCAGCATCTCCAGGGAAGGTTAAGTCAGCGGCAGGCAAAAAAGATTTAAAGGAGGAAGATGGAGGTGTGTGTGTGTGTGTGTGTGTGTGTGTGTGTGTGTGTGTGTGTGTGTGTGTTTGGGGGGATTGGGGATGAACTAGTAGTGAGCCAGCAAGCTCTGCTACAGCACTCTCTCACCTCTCCACCCGACTACTGTTTACAGGCAGAACGAGAGAGAGAGACAAGAGTCTAAAGCTGGCCTCCTGGGAGAAGGGGGGGGGGGGATGTAGAGTGGTGCTTAAAAGGAAACCCATATTAATAATAGTTTGTGAAATTTCCCAGCATGCTCTAGGGGCGGAATAAAGAGTGGCTGGGTAATAAGTGGAAGTAGCGAAGGGGATGAGGCTGTGAGCTCTCCAGTTTGTGTCAAGCTCAGCAGGCGACTCCACAAAGCAGTGAAACCTCAGAGGCTTATTGGGACAGTTTTGCATGTAAAGTGAAGCGGAGGACACGGCAGTTTGAGTGTGTGGAGGAGGCTTGCATGTGAACCCAGAAAGGATGCCTTCTCATCTCCTTAATCATTTTGGGTGGAAGGAGTGTGTGTGTGTGTGTTTGGCTGTGTGAGGCATCAGAGCGCTGATCCAGATTAGCACACAATGCTCATTAACCTTAATGTGGGAAACAAGGCCAGCATTCTGTGTCTGTGTCACCCTTCTGTTGATAGTGTGACCCATGTGGAATTAAAGGCACACAGGGATCCCAGGACTGCAGAAGATATTTGTGTGTGTCTGTGTGTGTGTGTGTGTGTGTGTGTGTGTCTGTGTGTGTGTGTGTCTGTGTGTGTGTGTGTGTGTGTGTGTGTGCAGGAGGTGAGCGTCTATCTTGTTTTGTGTGTGGCAGACAGACAGCTCTGTGTTGGGCGGGTGAGGGCAGAGGAAGTGAATTAGTCACACATCTACTCGTCTTACTGCGCCTCCTCCACTGACCTTGTGGAACCCTCCTGTAAAAGTGCTTTCAGTTTGAATGATTGTGCTCCCTCGCTCTACAAACTCACTCACACACGCACACACACACACAAATACACACACACAAATACACACATGCATACACACACACACATACACACAGTTTTCATTGTGCACTCCCTCTCTCTCTTTCCAAACGTATGCATACAAATACACACACACATACACACCACACATGCACAGTTTTTATTGGCTGAACTCATGGACCTCTCGGTCCGATCTCAGCTATAGCAGACAGATAGGGCTCTCTCATTCAACAATGTCACTAGAGAGCAAGAGAGAGACAGAGAGAGAGAGAAGAAGGAGTGAATAAGAGGGAGAAAGAGGGAGAGACAGGGAAGAGGAGAAAAACGACTGAATGATTCTCCTATAAACTGCTGCTGCTCCATCAATCAGCGAGTGTCGTGGCTGTCACCTCCCGGGCCGACGGTCCTTGTGTGCTGACGCTGCCGT
This sequence comes from Sardinella longiceps, assembly GCA_027497455.2. Lineage (NCBI taxonomy): Eukaryota > Metazoa > Chordata > Actinopteri > Clupeiformes > Clupeidae > Sardinella > Sardinella longiceps. The sequence goes on from JAODXP020000011.1 coordinate 356,402, forward strand.
GCATTGTGGGCCAGCCCTCGTGCCCGTGCTGAGTCATGCCGTCCGGGGGCCATGGGGTGGGGTTAGGTGGGCTTGTCTGGCGCGGCACCCGCGGACCATTTTTCAGTGGCATAATAACGTGCTCCGGGTCTGCCCCCTGTACAGGAGCGGTTGGCGGGGCCACAGAGTGCTATGTAGCCAACCCTGACTGGCACTTTTTTTCCTCTCTCTCTCTCTCTCTCTCTCTCTCTCTCTCTCCTCTCTCTCTCTCTCTCTCTCTCTCTCTCTCTCTCTCTCTCTCTCTCTCTCTCTCTCTCTCTCTCTCTCTCTCTCTCTCTCTCTCTCTCTCTTTTTCTCCCTAAAGGCCCTCTGGCTAGCGTTCAAACTGAGAAACTGTATCCATAAATTTTAGATTTTTACTGCTGCAAAAATGACAAAAAAATAAGAAATGTGATCGAATCAATAAAAGAAAAGTGAAAGAATATAGATGTAAAAGAAAAGTTGAAAAGAAAGAAAGAATATGAATCATGAATATGAAGGACTGAAATGTGAAACTTAAGTGTGTGTGTGTGTGTGTGTGTGTGTGTGTGTGTGTGCGTGTGTGTGTGTGACATGCAGGTTCTGCGGAGACTGTCTGCAGCCATGTCTCCAGGTGACGTCACCCCTCTGCCCCCTGTGCCGCATGCCTTTCGACCCAAAGAAAGTGGACAAGTCCTCCAGCATAGAGAAGCAGCTCTCCTCCTACAAAGCACCCTGTCGGGGCTGCAGCAAAAAAGTGGGTGTGCTTCTCTGTGTGTGTGTGTGTGTGTGTGTCACTGTGCTGTGCTGTGTGTGTTGTTGGAAAGTAGAGCACAGATTCACCGAAATTTTACTGCACTGCCAAACACTCTTGCATCATTTTTTTTTTAAAGAAACAAAATCTATTACGTTTGAAGAGTGCATAGTAGTGCCTAACCACATAACACGATAAATCATGTATTCATTTCAAATCGTTACACATAAATGTCGCCTTGTGTGATGAATAGTTCCAGAAGTAGCCTTGAGCTAATGTACTGTAAGTTATTTCTCGCTGGTCTTTTGAGAGCCTGCTACCATATGTTCTTTCCTTTCCGGAATATTCTCTCAGTCTTTGTGTCTGTGTCCAGGTCACCCTCATGAAGATGCGCTCACACATCTCCACTTGCACAAAGGTCCAGGAGCAGATGGCAAACTGCCCCAAGTTTGTGCCCGTGGTGCCCACCTCACAGCCCATTCCCAGGTGAGCACATACCTGCAAACATGCACACACACATGCACACACACACACACACACATAGCAAAAACATACCCACACACACACACACTCACAAAAAACGTGCAAAAACATACTGTACCCACACAAACATGCCCGCGCAAACATAGCAAAAACATACCTACACATACACACACACACACACACACACACACAAACATAGCAAAAACATATCTACACACACACACACACACATACCCACACAAGCATAGCAATAACATACCCACACACACACACACACACACAACAGTTCTCAGTGTCAGTGACTTTTGTCTCATCTGTCGTTGCCATTGTCACCATCATCCATGACCGCAATCTGTCACATCTCCAGCTTTATGCAGCACCCCCCTTACCCCCCCCCCAGACACACACACACACACGCACACACACACACACACACACACACACACACACACACACACACACACACACACATACACACACACACACACA
>JAODXP020000011.1:363124-475624 GCA_027497455.2 Sardinella longiceps
AGTGGCTGGGGCGAGGGGAATGATGATTGTGGCTGTTCCCTCTGCAGGTGTGCCCCGTCTGCTCGGCTATGCCCTGGGGAGACCCCAGCTACAAGAGCTCCAACTTCCTGCAGCATCTCCTCCACCGGCACAAGTTCTCCTACGACACATTTGTGGTAAGTTGTTGTTGTTGTCGTTGTTGATGTTTGTCAACAATACATAATTTAAGTGGAAGTTCAGGAAATTATTCCTGTCTTCCCAACAGGGTTTAAAGCTCTCTCTTTTCTCAAGGAGATAATTTCTTACAAAACTGTGTGTTCTGGTAGGGAGTCTAAGGTGAAATAAAAACGATTTTGGAGCAGGTCGAACAAGACCTAACTACCCCTCATCCACTCCTCCTCCCTCCCTCCCACCCAGATATAGTTCCCTGGGCTTGGGAAGAAAAATGAGCCTCCCTCTATCTGCCATCTTCATAATACATTTTCAGTGTGTGTCTTAGCTGGTGAATGTGTTGCACTGATAACATTCTTTCACAATATTTCGCTCTCTTCGACCTACCCCTGTGCGAAGGAGCTGACTTTGGGCTTGCGCAAGGCTTCTTTTTTTTTTTTTTTTTTTTCTGGAGGCGCCTTTCGACATTGGTCTTAATTCCTATCGTTTTCAGCTCGTGTGTCTCTTCCAGGGGCGTTTTTTACCCAACCTTCTGCTCTCTGCCATCTGAGTAGCTCTTCTTCCGTGGCTCATTCGCCAACTCTTCTGAATACTTCAGCAAGGCATAAATAATTAACACCCACATTTCGTTTTCTTTTCTTTTTTTTTAAGAGCACTGTCTACATTGTGTATAATATAGACTTAACCCTTGTGTAGTTTATCACTTTAGACTTCTTCTTACATTGTCATAGGTTCTCTGTCAGGCAGATTTGTCAGAATGTCAATCATAATGAAAAGTGCTTTAAGAGCAATTATGCTTTGGAGAGTCTTATCTTTAGAAGAGTGTGGATGAAGTTGAAGGGAGTGATTGTCCAGTTGAGATGAGTGTGTGTAAATTTCATGGGGATGTAACAGCCGACGGCCTGATCCTTATTCTCATGTGTGTGTGTCCACAGGACTACAGCATCGATGAGGAGGCCGCACTGCAGGCAGCCCTGGCCCTCTCACTCGCAGAGAACTGACCCCAAGGACCTCCGGCATCCCCATGTCAATGTGACCTGTCAACATGGCCGCCTCTCTCCACATCAGCATTACTGGAGCCATCCTTCTCTTCTTCCCTCTCTCTTTCTCTCTTTCATTCTCTCATTCTGTCTCTCTCATTCTCTTTCTCTTTGGGTGGAGACTTACAACTTAAGGAGTGCTACTCAATGCAGCCAGTGCCGCTGCAACCTCCTCTGAAAATGATGGGTCTTTTGGCGCCCTCTTGTGGTGACTGTAGAACCACTGAAACCCTCCCTCAATCCCCTTGGCAGTTTCATTAGCTCACCCTCAGTATCAAGGCCCACACCTGGACCTCCTCACCCTCATGCATCACCGTGGGAGGTGCTCCTGGCTATTAACTCTTTCTGTGTGTGTGTGTGTGTGTGTGTGTGTGTGTGTGTGTGTGTGTGTGTGTGTGTGTGTGTGTGTGTGTGTGTCAGATGAAGTGAGATTGGGGTGGGTCTCAACCATTGCTGCAAATATAGCATGAGGACTGAAGTTTCTTTTCTTGACTTTAAACACACACACACACACACACACACACACAGCTATTTCTGACACATGTATGCAAAAACAAAACCTCTTGTTCTCTTCTTCCACCCGGTTTCCTTTCCTTTCTCTCTCTGCGCTACATGTCATGAAGACAGACAGGTGGAACAATGTCTTTTGGATCTGAAGGAGAACCTAAGAGAGACGTGGTCTAACGTTGTGCTGTTGATGAATCAGCTTGCAATTACTTTTTTTTCCTTCTTTTTGTTGTCAATCACCCAGCCATTTGTCACAAGACATTGTGAGGGTAGAAACTCACCATTCCAGCTCACGATCGTTGGGAACAAATGAACGCTATGGCAACTGTTTCATTCTCATCAGACTGTACTACAATGTCAGGGTTGTATCTTTTTTTTAAATTTTCTCCTCATGGTGTCGCAAGCCACAGCATCCTGACCACCTTCCCACTGTTCAGAGAATGCGGAACTTAACAACGCCAGGCAGAACCAATAGAGCACAGATCACGAGGCAACATGGTCTCCTTCAGCTGTCACCACGTCATACAGTATCACAACAGATCGTCCCCCCACCTCCTCTGCCATTCACTTTTATAATCCACACCATGTGAATACTTGCACTTGTCACAGTTTTTTCTACATAAACCAAGTGTCTAGTATCGTTCTTTTTTTTCTAGTTTACTAACAGAATTCTAGTACTTGCATTAAATCTTCACTTCTGCTGTTACCTGGTTAACTTGCTACAATAATATTTTTTACAAAGCATCAGATGAAAAAGAAAAAGTATATATTTTTGGAAAACATTTGAGTTTTAAAAAAGTGGTGCACTATTAACAAGAACATTGAAAAAAAATGTCTTTAACCACTTGGGGATGTGTTGGTTTCTTTAACCTTTTTATGTACCCTTTGAAGGGGAGTTTGACTGCCACTCTAGTTTAAGACGAGCAGTGGCGGCGTTGAAGGGTGCAGTGCCACATTGCGCCACAAGAGGTCAGCATTGGTCCAGACGTTCGTGTGCAGTTGCAGCAAGGCTGATTTGAGCTCAGTGTCATGCGGTTGTTGATGTTTGTATTCATTTACTTTGTGGTAATTTCTTAATCAAGAGCCTGCATGTGTAGTGGCCAGACACATTTTGTGTACGTCAATCGCATGCACAGTGCCCTTATTGAGCTCTGCAGAGAAAGTGAAAAGGTCTTTTTGGATTAAGCACTTGGTGGATGTATATAACTGAACATAAACATTTGTATATTGATCTTTTTTGCAGCTTAAGTCTACAGTTTAGATGTCTGATGGAAGATGTAATGTAGTATTTGGCAAATAAAAAAAAAAAACCTGGTTGTTGTATTTCGGTATGTGACTTGAGATGTTCCTAAGAGTCGAAAGAGGGGGTTTCAGTGTTTTGTGACTTAAAGGACAGTTAACGGGATATCTTTTAATAATGTATGCTGTCTTGACTTCAAACAGGTTGTGAAGATTAAACTCTTCCCTGTTATTTGGCTGATGTGAGATGTCTTACTTCACTGCACAAGATCTTGAGTTTGATCTGCGTATGTGTGAGAGTTTGAAAGCAGAGTTCTTAGCAACAGGATGAGTGTGTGTCACTTATCAGGTGTGTATCGGTTCGAGTCACAGCTGTTAAAAGAGAGACAAATGTTCTATGCGTCAGTCTCTTGGACCTCTCTTATTTTCATCCAGACCTGACTACATTCTTTAACCATTTCTGAACCTGTCACTTTAAAGCATTGTGAGTTGTTTGTTGTGAAATCTTTGGAAAGCACAGTAATGTAAAATGTTTGTTTGTGTGTCTGTGTGAGAGCAGTAAAGAGAAAGAGAGAGAGAGAGAGTGGTAGGAATATTGCTGTGTGTTTCAGAGTTAAAAATTCTTCGCTAAGTTGTAAATGGGGACCTTATGAAAGGGCTTTACCCATTTTGCTTACATGCATTAATGTATAATGTCTTTATGTTCAAGTCTTATTGTGTGCAACTGAAACCCTGTACAATTGTTACCTACTGTTGATCACGTCTGTGATCGTGGCCCTAGTAAGGTGCGTCCCTGATCTGGCCACCTGCAAGTCTGGAGTCTAGTAACAGACGCCATCCCAGCCACAAATCTCATCCTGGAAAAGACTTCCAGGGATTATTCTGCGTACCTCTTTGTTTTTAGAGGGAATATTAATAACATTTTGTTTTCTTTTATTGAAAAAGTGTAGTTCTGAATGTTTTCTAAAGATCTAGTTGTTCATAGGCAAATAGAGGTGCTTTGTTTCACGTCAGCCATTTTTTTATGATGATCAGTGTTTCCAGGGATGGTCTGCTATAATCTACTGGTTGGAGATAGCAGTTTGAATATGTCCTGTTTATCATCTTGAAAAAGTCAAGTAGGAAATTTTGTTTTCCTGTGTACAAGCAGACAGATGGAATGTGTCTGTATTTGACAAATGGATTTCAATGTGTTTGGCCTGTGACTTGTAGACGGAAGATGACGTACATCTTCATGTGGGATATAAGATGAATGTTTTGGGACATTGCAAGCTAATGGCAAGATTTTTTTTTTTTTTTTTTTTTTTTTTTTTTAGCGTGCTGTTATCTTTTTTGGGCAAACTGCAAGAAAATGAAAACTATGTTGCATATACAGTGTCTTAATGTGTACATGTTTCTATTGTTTATTGAAATGATATGAGAAGAAGAGACTTTATTTGTCTCAAGCTAGATGGTGGAACTGAAGCGTTTAAAATCTTGAATTTATGTAGATTGACTATAAGTGTTATATGGTGTGTCAATTTCACAGTGACTTAAAATGATGAGGTCAGATTTACATTTTGCCCACCTTAATTAAAAAGTAAATTTTTTCCATTTCAATCACAAGCAAAAATTGCTCTGTTACAATCATCCAATTTATCTTATAAATGTTTGTGTTCTTATATTTTAATTGATATTCATGTGCACTGCTGTAGCATAAGATGTTTTTTTTTTTTTTTAATTTTGATATTGAAATTCTTCTTTTTTGTTTCTTTATTGTTAAGTTGGGAAAAATGTCCTGTGTGTGCATTTTCCCCACCCTCATTGTGTCCTAACAATCATTAGTATTGTTCACTGCAAACCATTGGTATGGTATTCATTTTCTGAACATGTTGAACTCCAAATCCATAAAATTAAGAAAGAAAAATGGAAATATATGTGTGATATCCAACAGTATGCTGGAATTTTTGGAAAAGACATCATAATCTCCGTCCTGTATAGCGGCAGAAGGCAACAGGTCGGGGATACTTTAGCTTGAAAAGACAGGCCTGAGTTTGTTAGGATCAAAACACCATGATGTCATTCACTGCAGTCCAGCATGAGCTCAGTAAGGTTCTGGCCGATGCTGTCAAACACAGCGGTAGCCTGACCTTCCTCACCTGTTCTCTGTGCCATTAGCTGAAAGCTGTCTGGGGGATGAGGAGGAGGAGGAGGATGTCTTTGGTAAGAGGTTATATGGCCCTTTTCTTTAAAGTTAGCTGGCACTGCTGCAGCAGGTTGCCTGGTTTTTAAAACCCCTGTGGCTGATGTGGACCTGTGTGTGTGTGTGTGTGTGTGTGTGAGTGAGTGAGTGAGAGAGAGAGAGAGAGAGAGAGACAGAGTGTGTGTGTGTGTGTGTGTGTGTGTGTGTGTGTGTGTGTGTGTGGAGATGGGTGGGTTTGAGTGGTTGTGTGTGCTATTGAGCTCAATGTGATTATGCATCAATAAGTAATAATTAATAACAGTAATAGCAATGAAGACTGATTCTGATGCTGAAATGATTATTATATGAACAATAATGTGGATTTTTGAAGTTGTAACACTGTTTGAGGTTTAATAATATACTTTACTGATGTATTTGTAGCATTTTTTTTCCTTCAATAAAAACACTGACGCATCCCAGTCTGTTCAAATATGTTGTTTTTTTGTTTGTGTTTTTCCTGATTGTTTGTAATCATTACAGCTAATTAGATGGGGATAATTAATATATCAATTAATAAATAATATATAAATAGTACAATATTATTGATATGATGATATAAATCATTTTTAATAGTCTGGTCATGTACACCACTTGGAGAAATGAAGGAATACAGGACAAATTGCTTATTATTGCTAATATACTGTAATTAGGTAACATTAGATAATTAAGGAAACATTTATCACTCTTGTATACATGCAGATCAGTTTCAGATGACTAAATCATCAGTCTAGCCTAACATTTTTCCTGATGAACATTAACTTGATTAACCTGCCGGACTGTATTTGGGTCATTGTAAGTGGCAGGGCCCTTTCATGTGCTGTGTGTGTGTTGGAGGAGGGAGACAGATGTGTGGGGTTTAGTCCTCTGTGGCTGGAGTGCGGCTTAATTACCAGTGCTGAATAGGCCCCTGACAATCGCCTCTAGTGGGAGTCTTCTTTTCAGAGGAGAATGGGGGCACCCAAGCCCCATCGCGGATCCAATGGGGCCCGTAAACAATTGCCGTTGCTGGGGTGACGCACGTCTTTGGAGGTGCCGGGCCCTGGAAGGCACCGGGCTCTTGGGATTGGGGGGTTGGGGGCTGAGTTGGGGGGGGTGGATGGGACACAAAACTAGAGCGCCGGGGTGACCAGCGCCAGCAGGGAAAGCATGCAGGCCTCTCCCAACCTGCCACAACAGTCAAGACCAGCACCTGCAGCGCTGGTCCCCTTCTGGACAACACACTACGTGACAAATGCCAGGGAACGGAGAACAAGGTTGGAGGTGGGGGTGAGTGTGTGTGTGTGTGTGTGTGTGTGTGTGTGTGTGTGTGTGTGTGTGTGTGTGTGTGTGTGTTGCATGTTGACAGCACTGACTCTCCCATACTCCCCTTGTTCGGATTCCCAAAGCCCCCCCCCTCCCATTCTTCCTTTTGTGGCCACACTGTAGCTGTTCTCCCAGGCACTGTTGCACTCTGTCACTGCTAACACACACAAACTGGTGGTAAGCTATAAAGAAAACTGGGTGACAATGTGATATGTTTTTCCTCAACTACCCTCACTAAACCCCTTCATTTAGTCAGTAATACCCCAAGTAGAGGAATATCCTGCAGAGATGAGCACTAGACAGACAAGCAGTCAAGCAAGCAGGCAGTGAATGAGTGCGGACTCGGACTGTGGAGCTGAGAGCAGCTGTTAGCATAGCCTGGGGTCAGAGCAGGGGCTGCGGCTGAAAGGACACTAAGGTCTCGGCCACTCCACCGTAGCCCAAGTGTTCAATTACCAGTTGTTACAAGGTGTGAAGGGTGGCCTTTGTGACCTTCAGCGCAGCGAAAACAGCCTTTATTTGGGTGCTCAAGGTGTCAGTGTATACATATGTGTTTGAAAGGCCTTTCAGAGAGCGTAAAAAGCTTAGTGAGTCTAGTGGAGCTCCATTCAAGCTTTTAACAATTTCCTCACAGTTCCCCCCACCCAACAGCCATAAAAAGTGCCAACAGGGAAGAGATCACTAATTATCAGTGGCAGCAGCACTTATAAATGATGATTGCGAGAGTTACCGTCAGCCTCTTTTTTTTCCTAAGATGCCAAAACTGTCAGAAACGTTATCTACATTTCCATGTGTTCATTTTGCTCATGTTCTTACCCAAGGCTGTTAGGCATAACATGCAGTCTAATGTCTAATTAGAGACCTTAGCATGATTAACAATGAATACCACCTCCACTCCTTCATGCGGTTGGAAAAAAAAAAACTGAAGACAGTGAGGACTGTGCGACATCACTTACAAGCCCTCAGGCACTCTTTACCCTAATTTTGCCCATCTAATGAGCAGGAATGTGTGTGTGTGTGTGTGTGTGTGTGTGTGTGTGTGTGTGTGTGTGTGTGTGTGTGTGTGTGTGTGTGTGTGTGTGTGTGTGTGTGTGTGTGTGTGTGTGTGTGTGTGTGTGTGTGTGTGTGTGTGTGTAAGAGTGTGTGTAAGAGTATGTGTAAGAGTGTAGGACATTCAGTCCAGTGCTCTGGAGGGTAACCTCCTCACCGCCCCAACGCATTCTAGCACATTCTCTCCCCCCTTGTTCCCCGGACCTCTCAGACCCCCTTCACCCTGACCCTTTCCCCAGCCGTGCTGGCCAGGGCCTGAGAACCAGCGAGCTGCTGACAGGCCTTTCACATCCCTGTCATGGATCCTCAGCCAGTGTCGGCGAACGCACAACTGAAAGCCTCTAACATGGGAAGAGAAAGCAGACGAGGAGAGAGCAGGTCAGCACACTTCTCAGTCTGCACAGTTTTGAAGCTTATTTTAGATAAGACATTGTTTAAAGCCACCAGCAGGCCTGGCAATAAAGGCTCACTGGGACATTTATGAATGTAACAGGAGAATGAATGAAGTTGTAAACTGCCCACCGCACCGCACCGCCCGTCCTCACTCAGTCTCCCCACACTCATCACCATAACCACAGAGCCTGGACAGTTTTGAACAATGTTTTGAACCATCTTTGAAAGTAGGGGCCCCATGAAAGAAAATAATTTTGAGCCCACAAAACACTATAGTGTTCTCTGGGGGCCCCTGTCAGTGAAAGGCCCTTAGAATCATCCTAACCCCCCCCTAAGTCCTAAGTTTCAATTACTTCATATCATCAAAGACGCATTAAAATCCCGACTGTCTCTGATATCGTCATCATGGGCCATGTAAGAATGGCCGATACAGACACCTCACTTAGTTTGTATGGAGGTGTGCCGCTGGATGAGAGTGGTGGTGAGAGATGAAGATTGCAGAGGACAGCAGTTCAGACAAAAACTGATTTATTTTCCTTAAGGTCAGATGCAAGAGACACAGATACACTCCAGACAGCACTACAACAGTCCAGACACTCAGTACAGAAAATCCAACTCCGTTTGGCCATAACTTTAACCGAATGACAAACTAGTCACCTGGTCCAAACATGGCGACACTGCATGTCTATGGACAAATATATTCACGCACCTCATTGCAAGCAGGGAAAACTTCAATACACTTTTAAACTTTAATGAATTATAGTTTCTGTGCTCCAGCTTAGCCCTGGCCTCCTGGCGTCATCTCTCTGGTGTCACTCAAACATGAAATGCACCAGCCCTTAAATAAGCTGGTCAATTAACCAATTCACGTGGACTAAACCATTCTTGAGGGGTGGGGAAGCCCAAACCAGTATTCCACAGTTAAAAGGATTTGAATCACTGCACTTTAAAAGAAGGTGAAAGTGTTTCAGGTGTCGTGTCACAGAGGGCAGCACTACAGACAGGCTGGACATCCCAAATGGACATTCCATTTGACCTTTGGGGTGAAAGGTCAGGCCTTGGAAAGCAAACAGAACAGGAGCCTGCCGCAACCACTGCTGCCACTGAGCAAAAAAAAAAAAAAAAAAAAAAGTCTGCAGTATCGTGTGGAAAATAGGGCGGAGGCTGATTGGAAGGCGTCTCTAAATGTTAGCAAGCTGTGCACCTGTTCCCCGGGCCGATTTTCCACAACAAGTGGACGGATATAACCATCCCACACCCGCCTGCTTTCCCCCCACCTACGGGTGCATAGTGTTGGGGTTTGGGTAACAAGTGCAGCGCATAGCACTCATACGTAGTGTGTCAGTGATCGGCAAGCCTTCTGTATTTATATACAGCCCACACTCACTGTGGAAAATATTCCACAAATCTGAATCGGCACAAGGCTACCCGGAGGTCGTCCATTAAAATACCCCCCCCCCCAACACCCAACACCCTCCCCCCAACCACATACACCCTCCCTGGCCAGATAGTATCCGCTGGAAAGCACTAAAAATAGTTCCAACTTTGTCTTCTCGGGTCCTAAAAGTGGCAACTGAGGGTAGTAGTGGGATGCCACTACGCAATGGAGCAGAGGACAAGCTTTTTATAAACAGGTTATGTGGTATTTATAGGCCCCACAGATTGTATTAATATCCCAGAAATGGCCATGTCAGTTATCCACTTTAGCCCCTCTGAACCTATTGATTATTTTTACATGTACAGTATGCTTTGGTTACATTGCTAGGGTGATAAACAGATATCCCCTACAGGCCTATTGGCCAGTGAGCTGGGAAAACATCAACTTTGACCTACAAGCTGAATCTTAAGACAGCAACCAACTAAGAAACGAGTGTCTATATACTTACAATGTTGCTGGGGTCTTAGCAAGACTCCAAAATGGAAACCTGTACCCTCTATATTGTTTAGTAGATGAATTGAAATAATAGGCTGAAATGATTATCCTCCTAAAAAAACAATAATGCAATTGCAAGAAGACATTATCCAATATAAAGATAAAAAAGACCGTTTCCAAAAAATTGTGCAGGCTGAAACACATGGAGCTAAGCAGGTTTTTTTTTCTTTCTTTCTTTCTTTTTTTTTTGACTTAAGCACTTGAGAAAGTACAGGCCTTTAGTCCCTATGTTATCAGGTATGTGATGAAACAAAATGTCAATGGAATACAATTTACATTTTGTCATTTTACAGCATAAAATGTATGTCATGCAGAATTTGTTATTCGTAAAGCAAATATAAACCCTTACATTTTGGTTTGTGACAAAAATTGAAACAAGCTTAGAGATATTTTTTCTGGACATAAACTTTATCTAGATGATATTTCAGCTGAAAAAAAAACAGTTTTGACTGACTACCACTTCAAATTATTTATCATAACTATTTATCATAACATATCTGTATGTGAACAGGCAAGAAAAAAAAAAACAGAAAACATCATGAGCAATAATTTAATGACATGATATTTTGATACAGTCTATATACCGACCCTATGCAGTCTCATGCAAGCCTATCCAGTCAAAACAACTGATTTAGAGATTCCCTCATCATACAAACCCAGTCACGAATGAAGCGTGACTATAACCAATGGAGAACCCTGTGACCCTACCAGGCAGCAATTTCCCCTCTGAGGGATTTCACAGCCATCTCACCCAGCTATCACTGCACTGTGTTTTTGGAAGAATGATGGCCAGGCAATGTGGAAGATATCCCCAGCAGCTGGGGGGATGTGTGTGTGTGTGTGTGTGGGGGGGGGGGGGGTTGTTGTTTGGAGACGGTCCTGCCTCTGTGTGTATTGTTCCTACTGACAGGGGAGCAGGCCACAGGTGTTCTCTGAGAGAAATAATAGAGAGAGAGAGAGAGAGAGAGAGAGAGAGAGACCCTGTGGCCCGTAGCTTGTGGGTGGGGTGGTGCAGAGAGGGGGCTGGATGAGTAAGAAGTTGGCCGGCCGGTGGTGGTGGTGATGGTGGTGGTGGTGGTGGAGCATTGGAAACTCTCTTGGTTCCACTAGCCCGTTCCAGAAGATGAAGAGGGAAAGGAATTGGAAGTCCCACTGCCAGTTTAAAGCTAGGGGCTTAAGGAGGCAGCCACTTCCATTCCCTTGCCCCAGCGCCTGCCGCTCATTCAGAAAATAGCCCCCCGGGCACTATTTCGGACCCGTCGGTTGCAGTATTAGGCAGTGGGCACATGCCACTCTTGCCCCGGCTACAGGGTATTAATAGCCCCAAAGGTTCTTTTGTGGAGTCACAGGGGCTATAGTTAGGAGCTGCGGTGTCAGCTGACGGAAACGTCATGGAGCTCAGCTCGGAGACGAGGTCAAGATCACGTCTGAGCACGGAGGGGCATCCCGCACCCTCTTTCTGTCCAGCTCTCTTTCTGTCTGTCTGTCTGTCTTAAGGCCTCTAGTCAGCATTTCCAATCATACTGGTGTTGTTGAGTGGTGATGAAGGTCCAGTGAGTAGTAGTAGTTAATAAGCTCGGTGTGTGTGTGTGTGTGTGTGTGTGTGTGTGTGTGTGTGTGTGTGTGTGTGTGTGTGTGTGCGTGTGTGTGTGTGTGTGCGACAAGTGGGAGCTTTTAGTCTGTGGTATGGCATTGAGGATAAATTTAGTGTGTAGAAAGGTGAAGGATGGCCGTGAGCAGCTCTGGGAGAACATGAGGAGGTATGTGCTGGCCATCAGGCCTCCACCTCTCTGACTTCTGCTGGGCTCCTGAACCCCACCGGTTTGGGTGGATGTGTGGGGGGGGTGTAGCTGCAGACGGTGCCGGACCTCTGACCCCCCCAGCGTCCAGCGTCCTGGGAGTCCTGTGCGGCTGGGTCTCCCATGGTGAAGATGAGCTCTAATCTAGGCTGTGCCCAAAGCACTGTTGTTTTCCAAGTCCTGTTTTACGTGCAGAGGCATCAATGTTTTCCATGTTTTCCGCTCACATCCATATAAACACACTCTTAATATTAATCCCAAACTTCTCTAAATGGGCCTGTATAGAAGTGTATTTAAATTCAGTGAAAGGACGAATACCTTATGTATGTACTGCACAGCGTTATAATGTGTCTCTTGGAGCTATAAAAATGACAGGTAATGGACACTAGAATATGTGGCAATCATCACATCCTGTTGACAAACGGCACCTGTGGCCCCTCCCCGCCGCCATGCCCTGTGCTCAGACGGCGAGTGGCGAGCGGCTCCAGGCCGTGTGTATTTCAAGAACCTGGGGGCATACCAGGCATGGTTGGGATTCTGCCGGAGAAAAGCAGCGGTCCTCTTCTGCACTGAATGGGACCTGCACCCTGGGGAGGGCGCTCAGCTGCGCCACTTGTGCTGAGCAACTGGAAACAGACACACACACACACACACACACACACCTCCCTTCCCTCCGCTGTATCTGTATCTGAGCCCCCTGCAGCCAGGAGTCTGGCGCGGCGCCATGCTGGCATGCTTCCCTTTGCCCCTCCACCTGCCAATAAACAGATATGTGCAATATGAATTTTTTCCATGCGCTGTTACAAATGGGAAACATTGTGGGTTTTATTTAGAGCCGTAACATTCCCCCCACCCCCCCGTGTGTCCATAAGAGAGACAGAGAGGTGTGTGTGTGTATGTATGTGTGTGTGTGTGCGTGTGTGTGTGTGTGTGTGTGTGTTTAGCTCCTCCCTGCCACCAGCTGCCCTTCAGAAAGACATATTAATTAAGAGCAGAGAAATGAAGGCTCCTGTTGGAGAGTCCCCCTACGCTGGCCCTTTGCCTGAACAGGCCCCTCTTGCCTCTGGGGCGGCTGGAGTCTGAGTGGACTTTGCCCGTGTTGCCGCTCTCGATCTCACGCTCACTCTCACCCTCACCCTCTCGCTCTTGCACTCCCTCACCCCGCTGTCTGCACTGCAGCTCGCGACCTGCTTGCGCTGTGCCAGTGACCACATACTGTTACACAGAGAGTGCTAACAGTTGGAATAGTTCAAGTGCATCAAATAAATTGCCGCTTGCTTTTGATGTGGTTAAGACAGGCTTAGGGATAGGAAGTGGTGGCTCCAACTGTTAGCTTTGACTATTCTCATTTGTGATTGTATCTTTGCTTGTGTGCATTCGTAAGTGTGTGTGTGTGTGTGTGTGTGTGTGTGTGTACGTGCGTATAAGTGTATTCACAAACTTACTTTTAACCGCACATACACATATGGTTTATCAAATGTTTGTACTTTACAGCAAATAGCCAGAAGGGAATATTAACACATCAACATTGTATATAAAAATATGAATTTATTATTTTCTAAATAATATTTATCATTTCTAAATATAAATCATACAAAACAAGTGCTATTTATATCCAAAAATAGCAAAGCAGTTCATTCACATTAAAAATTACACAAAAGTTTCAAGTATATCAAAAGCATGCATTTCTGTTACCACTGTATACAATTAAACACAGACCCATACAGTGCAATATGTCTTACAAAGACATACTCCCACTGTTCCACAGTTGTAAGCACATGCACACTCAAAATAGGCTACAATCTGACTCTGAATCTTAGAATGTCTGCAAGTTTTACAGGAAAGAATCACAAAGATGGGTGCTGTACCCTCACCAACACTGGTCTTGAATGTTATTGGTGCCTTAAAGTGTCCCTCAGTAATAAACAATGGAAGCTCTGCGTTCTGCTTTCGGAAGCACTCTTAAGTCTTTGGCTCATTGTGATTATTGGGATATTATGTGGAGAACCAGGGCTGGACAACCCATCAGGACATTGGACAGCATCCCGCCTCTTCGTGTTTGGACAAAAGGGAAATCCTGGAGAACGTTTTTGAGCAGCTGCGGCACTGGTACTTCTTAATATCTGAGTGGGTCTGGAGGTGGGCACGCAGGTTGGAGCGGTCAGCAAAGGCTCGACTGCAGTGTGGACAAGAGAAAGGCTTCTCCCCTGAAAACACACAGATGCCCTGTCAGCCAGTCTTACTTCCAAAATATATACATGTACAAGCACAATCATAGTAGAATTGTAGCCAAGAAGGGCCAAGAAGATTCTAGCAATATTGATTTATAATAATCTTGATTAAGTTCATAAGATCTGAACAATTCAATATATCAGGGTCTATAAGTAAGTAACAAATTACATTTTGCAATCTCAAAATAACTTTACATTGAGATGAACAGATTTTATTTACCCTATAAAATACTGTATAACGCAGTTAAAACATTTGAAAAGAAAGATTTGTCTATGACACTTTAAGACCTATTTAGTAATTGAAAAACCTTTTTTTCCAAGAGCACTTATTCTGATAGTTTGAAAGTTGGTGTGTCTGTGTCTCTCTCTGTGTGTGTGTGTGTGTGTGTGTGTGTGTGTGTGTGTGTGTGTGTGTGTGTGTGTGCGTGCGTGCGTGCGTGCGTGTGTGTGTGTGTGTGTGTGTGTGCAGTGTGCACCCGTGTGCATTAACTCTACCTGTATGTGTCCGGATGTGGCCCTGCAGTAGCCAAGGCCTGGAGAATGCCTTCCCACAGAGCTTACACACACAAGGCAGAGTGTGTGTGCGTATGTGCATCTTCAGAGCCCCTAGACTCACATACTCTTTGTCACAATACTTGCAGCTGAAGAACTTCTGACACTGCCATTCGCAGTGAAGCTGCCGATGCTTAGCCAAGCCAGAAAAAGTGAAGTACGCCTTGTGGCAGTCGAAGCACTCAAAGCGCTCCTGGCCACTAGGACCGGGCAGTCCGAGGAGTGTTGTCGGACTGCTGGGGACCACATCCCCCGGGACGTGCAGCTCCTGCATTGGGTGGAAGCGCTGGAGGTCCGCAGGCGGCCTCAATTGGTCCAGAGTCTCGTGCGAGTCCCTGAAGGGATAGGCAGCAGCCGGAGCAGCAGGGAAGGTGACTTGCTCAGCCTCTGGGCTCTGTGAGGCTACTTGGGAAGTGTGTGTGGGCTGCAATTTGGACACTGGTGAATGGAAGACATCCGTCTGCGTGAAGGTGTTTGGAGTGGAGGCGGTGAGGCATGGTGCAGTCTCCCAGCTCAGGGCCAACTGCTGAGGACTTGTTACTCTACACGGGGACTCAGGTGGACTGACGTGAAGTTCTGAAACAAAAAAACAAAACAACAACAAAAAAAACATGATTCTTTAAAACGGCAGTGCTGTGTAATTCACTCTATACTATCACTTTATTTTGACTGGGCCTAAGAGTGGGAACATTTAACCAGCAGTGGTGTCTTCTGCATTGTAAAATGCAGTAGGCCTATATAACAGTCTGCATATTTCTTATAAACTCCAAGCACATTAATTTGCCTCATACCAAGCAGTCTCTTATAGGCATATTCTTATTTCAGTTGTAACTGTGGTACTTTCTGTGGTGCTAAAAAGGTTGAGTGTTAGTTTGCTTAAAAGAATGAAGTTGAACAAAAACAGGATAAAAGGAACCTCACAGAGCCCTGTATTAGCCGTTCAATGAGTTTAATAGGACCCTTCACAACTCTAAAAGAGAGACCAACAACAATCCGTTCCTTTTGTGTGAGAGATTTTGCACCTGCTTAACTCCCAATCGCTCCCGTATCCGAGGGGAAAGAGTTTGTTTTCTGTTTAAAAACTTCACGAACCACCTGCGACAAACCACTTTTAACTAAACGAAATATTAAAAAATGTTGACATTAGTCTGTGTCGTCTTGAGCAGTATGGTTACAAGTGCGTTAAAACAGGAAACTTGATAAGTAGGCTATCCTAACAGACAATTTACTTTATTCTAAAAGCCGGGGGTTTGGCATGCGATTCAGATTTAATTGATGAAATGTCAGTAAAACCATTTCCAGGCAATAACACTCTATTCCAATAAAATTACCATACCTTGCTCTTTTGAATCCAGTATACCATAGTTTGGCTTCTTATGAGGGATGTGTTTCTTCACCAAGAAGGATCGTGGCATCTTACAGTAGCCTACAGTCCGTGTATGTGAATATCAAACGTACCCTGTCATTCACAACGACTCACACACAGCGACTGAAGAATGTTAGAATGAGAGTTCATGGAGAGGGATGGCCTGTTGAATAAATAGCTGATGCTGAGAGGCTGTCTTGGCCCTACATTCTTCAGTCGAGCAGAGGGAGTCAGGTGCAGGGGGCTCGACATAAATTAGCATAGACATCCCCCCTAACCAATTAGAGTGAAAGGACAAGTGCAAGGGGGCCGAACCCCGTTGTCTATCAACATACCCCAACAAAACAGGTGCATCGCGCTATACACTGTTGAACAGCGCCACTGAGCTAGAGCTGACAAAATAAATTTTCTCAGCTGTCACAAAATTATTCCTTCAGATTTATGTTGAACATTTAGCCTATTGAGACAAACGCATTTTGACATCGCTCGCAGACCTTTTAAAATGTTTTGAATTAGTTTGCAGCATAACAAACATAGGCTGGTCCCGTTTTGACAAATGCCTAGCCCAATGGAACAATTTTTAAACTGCCTAGTAGGCTATTGACAGAGCAAATTAAATCACTTAAAGATAATTTAAGAAAATAATGCATGAGATGACTGTAATTGGCTAGAGATTAGTTGGCTAGAAGAAAGTAGTAAACTAGCCTAAATAACTAAATAGCAGTCTTGAGTAAAATTCAGAAAAATAGGCCACATAATAGAATATAAGGAACATGAATCTCGCACTAGTGCAGTCTGTCTTAGGCCTACCCTCGCCAATATTATAAAGAGAATAACCTGACATAACACGAATGAGTCTTATAATAACCTCAGCAAGAGACGTCAAATACTCCTTGGACGTGGACTCCATTCATGCCTACATGGCGTTTGCTCACCTTACTTGTCAATATTTTCATACCAGAGCCTATTAAACCTTTTCCATTCATACTGTGCGTTCACTGCTGTCCCAAATGCTCAATATAACATTGCCACCTTGTGGCCGAAGTAATACTTATTCAAGCAGTAGCTATAAAGAAGTGTATAAATTATGGAGTTGTCGAATCAAGTTATATCAGAGGACCAGGAGACAGGGGAACTAAGTTTGAGTTTTTATTTAATAAAATATTTACATCATCACTTCAGTAACTTTCCTTTTAAAAAGCAAATAATAACAGTAAAAAACAATAACAATCACTCATGTTTTTTTGTTTGTTTGTTTGTTTTTTACAAAAAACATTCACATCAGAGAATAAACTGAAAAACAGTAGCCTATAGTACAGGGGTGTCATTTTTATCAAGCGCCACATCAGCATTATGATTTTCTTCAGAGGGCCCAAAAATGCATGTTTCTTCATGTTTCTAACTGCTTTTCTGTTGGTAAGCAGATCCATGATTAACCTCACAGTTGAGTTCAATACGATGCAATACAGTGCAATACAATACGATGACATGGCATGTAGATTGGCCAGTATTGGCTTGTGGAAATGTAATAATGATTTTGCATTGCTAAAATGTACTGTAAAGCAGGCCACAATATTATCAAGCTCTTCAAAGTGGGCAGCATGAAATTATGTCAATGGCCAGCTTTTAAGCTGTTTGACACTGCTGGTATAGTATAACAAAACATAAGCAAAATACAGTTTTCAGTATGGCAACCTTAGTTTGGGAAAAAAATTTGGAAAGCTAAAAAGCAGGAATAGAGGTAACTGTAACATGTACGACCAATTGAAAGTACCGAAAGTACCTAGACAGCCGTAAACAACTTTGTACTTTTAAGTGCAATTGAAATCATTGACAGAGCTAAACAAGCACATTGTCAGCTGCTGTTTCTTAACCCAATGACATATCAGGCATTTTTATCACTATATGATGTGCTTAATGCATCGGATCAATGCTTGCCATGCAAATACGTATCACACAAAAGCAATATATTTTTTGTTACTTTTGAGTAATGAAACACTGCTGATTGAAAAATTGTGCAAAAAATGTTTCATAGACACTAGTTTCACTACAGTGCAATCAACATATTTTGATGGTGTATAGATGTTTTTCCATTGGTAAATCCAAATGTTAGCTATTTAAGAGAGGGATTTGAAAATGTGTGAAACCAATGTAAAAGTGCATTTGTAAATAGGCCTAATACAGGGTTATAAAAGTATCAAACAGAACAGACATAGAATAGATCAATGGAGTATTGCCAATTGTTCTCTAATGTTAAATAGAACATACTTATTTTTATTTTATCATTTATAAATATCCACAAGTGCAATTTTACAAGCCTAATTAAAACCTTGTACCTGTATAGCGTAAGTACTGAAAAGGAACCTTATGACTAGATGGTGAACGCTTTGGCAACCATAATTGAACAACAATGGCTTTGTGTTTTTTGGACATGACTTGTAGGCTTTGTTGAGATCCGCCCATGTTTGGCTTCAAGTTCAGGATTTGCATGTGAACGAGGGCACAGCCATGCCTGATATTCATGATATCATACATGATATCATATATGATGGCCATGCACATCTTTTCCAAATCCATCAAAGGCAAGGCAGAAATGGTTTAACCCTCTACGTGTACCTTCTACTGTATGTCTCATTTAACCAAGTCAATACAATTGAGAAAAGCTACAAAAGGCCACATTTCTTCACTCTTCCTCCCCTCCTCCGTACATGTCGGCCAGTTTCTTGAAGCGTGGGCCCCACTCTTGTAGGCATTCATAGTCCTGGTCACCGTCAGAGCCGGATGAACTGATGGAGCTGAGAGTGCCAGCCTCTGAGCCAGCACCCTCCTCATCAAACACCAGAAGCGTGTCGTACGGTGGTGCTGTGGGGTCATCGTCAGCTGCCTTCAGATTCTACACACACACACACACACACACACACACACACACACACACACACACACACACACACACACAAGCAAGCAAGAAACTGAGAGTCAGCAAGGGGAATAAAAAAAATGTATAGCAACTACAGGCTGTCTAACAGCAGGTGTGTAAAACAGGAAGTTGTGATGAAGTTGTGATGAAATCAGTCGTCCTACAACTACGTAAAGCATAGTTTACCGTCTTGCTCATGAGAGTGATAAAGGAATGTGTCATCTGACATAAATATTCATGAAGCTATTTGTATGCTTTTAAAGATATAATGAGTAGAGTAGTTTGTACAAAAGATTTTGAGTAATGGACTTGTACAAATGCTAAGTGATTAACAAAACTACTGTATAATCCATAGAAGGTCTCTTATATCCATGTAATGAAGAGTTGACTAACCTCATCTATAAAGTTCCCAACATCCTCAGGGTTGGCAGGGCGTGGCCGATACTTTGGTACGACTGCAAGATGGGGAATTACATCATTTCTGAAAACTCCCGGCCGGTCATCCAGACCTCTGTGTATCACACCCAAATCATAATAATCCTGAGAAAGAGAAAGTCAGACAGAGGCATACGGGACAAGAGGTGAGTTCCCTTACCAATAAACAGGAAGTCCAAAGTTCTAGGAATTTCCCCACCTCTGCTCTTGTCCTTACCTGCCCTCCCTAAGGAGCGCATTTGTGTTCTGTTTATCTGAGCCATTTACCGTGAAGCACTTTTGTACCTGTCTTTTTAAGCTACAGTACCTGTTGCACCTGTGAAGCACTTTGCATCATATCCTGTTGTATGTTAAGTTCAAGTTCAAGTTCAAGCGTTTATTTGCCATGTCAACAAAGTTGATAGGAATTTTTTGTGGCATATCCCCAACATCAATCGAACATCAATCAAACAAAAACAAATACAAACAATGGACAAGACACACAGCTGCAAAGCACATACAATAAATATAACTATGGGTAGACATGGACAGTAAACAGAGAGGGTGCCAGCAGACATTGGTTAAATGTGCTATACAAATAAATTTGACTTAACTTGACTTGACTTGCACCCTAGTTTACAGTAAATGATTAACTGCTGACGCTACATGGAATGCGACTACATCACACATATCTTGTCAGGACAAGACGTTGGATTAGGCTTGACAGACCAGACTATGTACAGGCAAGATTTGAAAATAAGTCAATGCAGTATACAGTATGAACGTGTAAACTTACTATAAAATAAATTAATTTAATTTATGAAATAAATGGGAATTCACATTTTTTACCGTTAAATTACCATTTACCAGTAATAGTAAATTCTAGTTCTATTTTGATTCGAGAATTGAAACGTTTTAAAGTAGAACTTCTTAATCCAATAAAACAGCCAGGATTCAACCCCCATTTTTTTGAGCTGAACCCTTGCATCTCTACTTTGTTTTCTACACTTTGCCCTCAGTAACTGCATCTTAGTTCCTCATAACATCCAAACCTCCGACAGTGGGTAACCCCTCTGCACTACATGGGTAGATAGTAAACATTGAACACTTACAAGGGAAATTCCTATGAAGACTTTAAACTGTGTGCAAAACAAGCGCACTTAGCGCAGGTATCTGCTGTCAGCAGAAAAAAGCACTCACCTGGTCATCCTCTCCTCCACCTTCCTCATCATAGTAGTAGATGTTGTCCCTGATGTCGTCATCTGACAGGAGCGGCTCTTTCTTCGCCTTGCTCTTGCGTTTCATAAAGAAGACCACAAGCAGGATCAGCACTGAAAAGGAGAACATAAATATTTAGGAGATCTTTTGTACATGATCAACTCCTGATAACAGAGAAATGTGTACTGGTACCATTTTTCAGAGACATATTTTTTTTAAAACTCTGCATCACAAGCCAAAAACTTCAAGGAGGAGAGATGAACTTACAGAGAAGAGCCAGGACGGCTCCTATAATCCCAGCTCCTGCCGCCACAATCAATGGCTTGTCCGTCGCTCGTACGCAGGTGAAGTTGGCTCCTTTACAGTCACACACTTGAGCGTCAATAATGGTAGCTTCGCTCAAGCCATGGTGGTCACCAACAGTCAGGGTGATGTTGTAAGTTCCGACTGGTAATTTGTTCCTCATATTAAGTATGATACCAGTTTCTGAAACACAAAGAGACATCGAAAGTATTATTAGTATGGTAGTGAAACTACTGTATTGAACCAGCGATACAAATATAAAACAAAACCTGTAATTGCAAGTACTGCCAAAAAATTTACACCGATCAAAATTAATGTGAAGATACTAGTACAGTAGCTTGAGTAAAAGAGCTCTTGTTGAAAAGTAACTGAAGATGTCTTTTAAGCTTAATATCTTAAATTCAGGTGTTTTGTAGTGAGAACTGGGTGGGCTCACAAAGACTTATGGCAGGGAGGCCCATTTTTCTGTGTGTGTCACAAATTTGCAGAGGGCCAACGCAAAATTTTAACCAGTGAAGAAACAAGCAGTTTAGATCAGAAAACCCACATGTTGTCTAAAACATTCTACTGTCTATAGTGCATACAGTAATTTAACTATTACAATGTTATTAACTAAGATGGGCATCTTTTTAATGCAGTACATCTTTTTGATGGAAAGTAGGCTTGTATCCATGACCATGTTGTTTAAAGGTATAATCCGGCGTGAATCAACACCTAGCCCTGCTGTTTTATACTGCTAAGCGCTACTGAAAGCCACCTCATGATAAAATTTTGTGCATTGTAGACCGAGTTTGCGAAACGGCAGCTAACACTAACTGAATGAGGCATGTCAAAAACGAAACCTAATCGATTTGCTTTCGTTTTGAAATGCCCCATTCTGTTAACGTTAGCTGCCGTTTCGCTATCTCAGTCTGCCTTACATGAAATCCAGTGATTGAGGTGGCTAACAATAGCGCTTGGCACTACTAAACAGTAGGACTACGTGTTGATTCACGCCGGCCTTCTCCTTTAACATCACTATGAATTTTGAGATTATGATGTGCAAGGATACATACAAGTAATAAGTAACAATGGGCCACATTGTATATAAACTCCATGAAGGGGCGCTTGAAAGGGAGCACTAAGCTTCAGGTTGACCCCCGAGCTTTAATTTGGTCTCTCTTGATCTATGGGATCCCCAGTGAACTCTACAGAGGATCAGAGACTTACTTGTGTCGTTCATCCGAGCAGTCCAGTTTCTGGCTGTGTCCCCATTCACCTTTACAAAGTAAGGAGGACCGTTTCCTTCACTGTCTTTATCTATGACTGTGAGACGAACAGGAGGTGGCTCATTATTGCACACCCTAACTAGTCTCTCCACCACTACAGGGGCGTTGTCATTCACATCCTGCAGCTGAATTAGCAGAGTACCGGTGCCAGTCGCAGGGACCACATCTGTTGAAGACATACAGTAGGGAGGACATTTAAATCAATGGAAAATCTATCAATGTAAAGTCTGCAAAAAAAAAAAAATTACCAAAGAGGAATGCATACCATCATCCATAGCCAGAATGACGGCTTTGTACAGGTCGTTTTTGACAAAGATTGATTCCCGGTCCATTTCTGTCTTCACTTTAATCAATCCTGTGTCTTCGTTGACATCCAGCCAACCAGCAGGATCACTTCCTACTTTGTATCTGTAAAGAAGGATTTACAGTACATTTATAAACTATGCAATGACATTATGATTCAAGAGCAGTCAAAAGTATAAAACTGACAACTAATTGGTTGATGTTAATTACGGTAACAGTGATATGGAATATGTTTGCAATTTGGATGTACATGTATTTATTACTCACGTCACTTTCTGCTTCATAGCTGTGTCAGGATCAGTGGCTGTGTACTGCACTAATGTTGTGCCAACAGGGTCATTCTCAGGTTTAGAAATCTTCTTCTCTGGTGAACTGAAGACAGGAGCCTCATTGACATCTTCCACATTCACCACCACTTGAGCAGTGGATGTTGGTAAAGTAACGGCGAACGGAACTTCGTTCTCCACTGCTACCACCAATGTATACTTGGGCTGGGTTTCAAAATCCAGAGGCTAGTTGAAGATAAATACAATAAGTTAGAATGGAAGCATTGAGTAGGGAAACCAACAAATAAAAACAAACAAAAACAAAACAAAACAACAAAAAAAAACTAACCAAACAAAACAAAAACTAACTAACAAAACTACCTTGGCTGTCTTGATGATGCCCTCCTGTTTGTTGGGTCCCGTCTCAATGCTAAACATCCCTGCATTGTCCCCACTGATGATCTTAAATTTGGTTGCCCAGGCTTCTGTGTTGGGATCATCTTTGTCTGTTACAGGCATCTTCACAACCAATGCCCCCACCTTATTCTCAGGGACCGACACTGTGTGCTAGAAAAGCAAAAAAAAAAAAAATCAGTGAAGGCATAAAGACTAGAGGCCGGTTCCCCGATAACGCTCATTCTTGGCACACTAAGAAGACTCTGTTACCAAAGTTGTTTATTTTTCTGAGTGTGTTCTGCAAACTATCTCTTTAGACTGTTCTTTACTATGTTGTTCTTAGTTATTATCTCTTAGATGCAGAATCCGTGTTTCTGGCATTGACTGTTTTCATTCGCACTTCTTTGAGCATGCATGGAAAGTATTAACAAGAAATATGGAAGTGAAAATATAATTAGTGCGTCAAGGTTTGCTGAAGATAAGGAGAAAAATGTCCACACCACCCAACAATAAAGTAAGAGTCCTTTTTTGGAATAAATAATGGATGTAATGTATTTTTTGTGTACTGATCCAACAATAACATTCTCCACAGATCTTTAACAGATCTACACACTACCACACTCACTAGCTTACCTGAGGGGGGTCAAATTGTGGAGCATTATCATTGCTGTCAGTTATAGTAATGATTGCTTTGCAGTAGGCTGTTAGGCCATTTCCTGCATCATCAGCTACTTGAATTTCCAAAGTGTACTTGTTGATGTTCTGGAAACACAAAAACAAGTTCATAAAGTCAATCATCAATCAAAATTCAAAAATTCAAAACCAATACACAATTGAATTGCTTACAGTATGTCATAGGCATGTTGATTGCAACTACAGAATATGCGTAAAATCAATCAATCTCTATGAATTCTGATTGACTTCATAATTTTCACCCATTAGAGCAAAGTGCCTGAACTTTCTCTATGCAACTCAATAGATATGAACACAAAAGGCAAATTTGACAAAAATTCAGTGTACCTCTTTATCCAGCCCAGCAGACTTCACCCTGATTTTTCCTGACTTAGGGTTGATGGCGAACATGTCGCCTTGTGGCAGCATTGGATCTTGACTCAAAATTTTGTATTCAATGTCCGAGTTTGCATTCCCAGGTTCATCAGCATCAGTGGCAACAACCTCCATAAACTCAGTGCCTGTACAAAAAGAATTAATAAGAATAGACAGTGACTTCATTACTAAAAGCCTAAACACAAAAATAACACAGAGGACCAAAGGAACATCCCCACATGCATTTACATTCAAACACACACAAAAAAAAAACATCCACATAAGAGACACATATTACAACAGACCAACCTAGTGGAGATGATTCTGGAACATTTCCCAGAAAGGGATCTCTCGCAAAGACAGGCCTGTTGTCATTTTGGTCAATTACGATTACTACGATCTCCATGGGGTCCTCTTGGAACCCTGGTGATGTTGCATGGGCCAATAGCTGAGGAGATGAATGAAACCAAAATCATGAATTTGCTCTCTCTTGAATGCCCCCACCAAGTAAATAATAAGATATTTTGTTATTAAACCATTACCGAGTAGTTCGATTTCTTTTCTCTGTCCAATGGCTGAGTGACGTAAAGGTGTCCAGTGTCCCGGTTAATTGTAAAAAGGCCCACAGGGGCTTGATCTGCCCCTGGGCCAATGATGCTGTAGGTGATCTTCAGCTCCTTATCGTGGCTGGTTCTAATCTAAATGTCACAGTGGATTAGTTAATACACATCATCTCACCACAACTTATCATCACCTCACCACGCTTCATCCTCCTCCTCCTCACACACACCTGCACCATGGGTTGTGGGAAAGGGCCTCTGGAATTTTCAGGAAAGTTGATTGGAGGAATGATCCAGTCTCTCTTCCTTCTTTTGAGGCCACTAGATGACTTGGGAAACATCAGGACTGGCACAGTTGGGACGACTTCAGTCACATCATCCTGTGCAGAGTTGAAGATATGGCCAAATGAATTAACAAGAAAATGTCTTTCACTGATTCAAAAAGGAAAACAGAGTTTCAAGCAAATACTGTATGTCTAAGAGGTATGGGATATTTTTAGCTCTAACCACTGAGCTGAAAAGCCCAGGATTCCAACTCAGCAGTTAGAAGCTCTCTTAAGGTCAAAGTTGTGAGGATTTAAATACATACTGTCGCCGGCTAGCCGGCATCCGTGACATAAGTAAACCTCACTCCCAACATACATACTGTAAGTCAAGCTTGTATCCTGAATTTGTTTAAAGGAGAAGTTCAGTGTGATAAGGACACAAAGTATATTGCAACATCATAAAAAATTTTAATATTTGCTGGGGAGCAGAATTTTGACATGTTCATGCAGGCCAGAGAAAACCACTGGTTAGTTATAGCTTCCGGGGGCACCCAGCTAGGGGGTAAGTAGCTATCTGTACAATTACTAAGTTTTCAATGCCTAGTTTTAAATGTTGGAACTGTCATTTTACTATACACAAAGAGTGGGGCTATTTTGAGCCTTTCTATGGTTTAAAACAGCAATTTGGCCACCAACACCTAGCTGGGTGCCCCTGGAAGCTACAAAGAGCAAGTGGTTTTCTCTGGCCTGCATGAACATGTCAAAATTCTGCTCTGGGCAAATGTTGAAACTTTTAATGATGCTACAATATACTTTGGGTCCTTATCACAACAAACCTCCCCTTTAATGCCCTTGCTGGCTTTCGCTGTGACTTTTGAGTGTGGGCAGAGGCAAAGCAAACACACGTTTATCCACATAAGCCTGTTTTAAAATGAAGATGTGTAACACTTCTGCAACAGCATGCAGGATGCAACCTGTACAAGTAAAAGCAGAGGCCAGTGTTGTGCTGCCTGTGATTACCTGCTTTAAGTCCACTTGCTGGTGGTGGTAAGGCTGGTTGAGCTCCACACGCACAGCCACTGTGTGCTTCCTGCCTTGGGAGTCCCATCCGTACACTGAAAACTTCTTGTGCCCATCTTGAAGGGTCATCTCTTTCTTCAGCTTCACCGTTCCATCTGTGTCCACTGCAAAACACTCATCTGTCGAGCTGAGGAGTGTTTGTGTGTGGCCAGTGCAGTCATTAAAAACAACTATGGAGGGAAAAAAGGAGGGGTAGAGGGTGTTAATTACTAATGTAAGTCACTGAAAGTGATGTAGGCACTGTAACAATCTGTCTACGCCTCTCTTTGTACGAGAGTCTGGGATTCCAGCCATTGACCTCGTTCACAATGAGATCGAGCCTATCAACAAACTTGAAGAAGGCTGCGCAAGAATACGATAGGCAATCAGTCAAGGGCTGATCCAATTTTTTTTTATTTAAACAGCTCCAGCAAGCTATCGTTTCTCAATAACCAAGATCTGAGAACCTTGTTATTAAAAAAAGATTGTTTGTTTTTGTTGGTTTAGGGAGTGAGACAGAGACCAAGGTTGAATCAAAAGACTGTGATTTACTTGGCAACGAAACAAAAGTACAACGCTTTGGCAGGGCACTAGAGAATGCATTCTGCCTATTACAGAAAAACATTGGTTTTTATGTTACAGTCCGATGCTGGCAGTTTCACACCCGCTATCTGTTTTTGCAGATGTATGAAAAAGTTTGTCAGAAAGATTCACACCTGCTGTCTCAGCATTGTTGGTTAACAGTGTAGCTTTGCATTTTGAAATGATTGTATAACATATTAATCTTACACCCTTGCACAAAGACAAGCGTAGACTGAGTAGCTAGCTTATCATGACCAGCCATACCAATGAAAATAGATGACAAAATTGTCAACTTAAATATGGTTGAGATTAGGGATGGGAATTTTGGGTAAAAACACTATTCGAAAATCGATGACAAGTATTCGAATATTATTCGAAAATCGACCCCCCCCCCCCGCCCCGCCCACCGCATGCACACACACGATATAATAGAGAAAATGAAGAGGCATCGTAAACATTCAAAGTATCTACTTTATCAAACACGTTGCTTAACGTAGGCTACATAAGCGCTTACAAAAAGGTTTTTAGCCTTATGAGCATAGTATGCCTACTTTTTAATTAGACTTTGACTTTCTGTACAACATATTTCTATCTTAAATCAAAGTTCAGAAAATAAACGGCTTCCTTCTTTGCGCAACTGAAACGGCCTGAATGAACTGCCTGGACGGCTACAATATTTACCAGTAGCCTAATAGGCTGGAATTATAATGACAACAATTGAACAGCAAATTTTTGTTTAAAAAAAATAACATGTCCACATGCTCAGGATGGAGGCGGTTGCGCAGTCTATTGACAATTAATCCAGCTGCGGAGAATAGGCTACTCGCTCCGATGGCACTGACGTCGCAGGCACACTCAAGCAAGCTCTCGCTAACTTTGCCAAACGGGGGTATTTCTGTTCCTTGGCCGCCTGTTATTGTATAGGACTGCTACTACCGCTGTAGGCTACAGGTAGGTTTATTGTTAGCGGCACCTTCAGGCTAAATTGCGCGTTGCATGAAACATTGGTTAGGAAACGTCTTTTTCAAAACGGTTTTTGTTATTTTTATGATGATATGGCTGAAACAGTATTCGATTTAACTATTCGATATTCGAACGCACTGTCGATTTTCGAATATTCGAAAATCATGTCCCAACCCTAGTTGAGATAATAAATATTGCCAACAACCAAAGAGTAATACTGTACGTTAAAAAGCATGGTTGAGGGAAGAAGGAAAGAACATCAAAACAAATAAGAGGAGGAGAACAAGACGACCTCCACCGAATGAACTGTAATGCCACCCCAACTATTGACTCCATCCCCTGACTCTTCTACACTATTGACTGTCCCACAAACTATATATTTTTTTCTTCCATCTAGTAACTCCCAGACAACATTCTGTGTTCATAGATACAGACGGCAAGTACGGTTAACGCCCCCAAAGTGCGAGGGTGGAGTCAGCGTGGGGGATAACAGAGGCCAATTTAACATTATGGTGAATGGACAAGGTAGAGAAAGTTACTTAACAATAAAAGATCGCCAAGTAAAATTGAACAAAGTCCATATTAGATGTTTTGTCTAATCATGACCTGTTTGCCTACTTGTGTTTAAACTAAAATAATTGTTCCATCATTTGTTTATTGCAGTTACACTAACAGAAATGTCATGAGCCGTCTCTGCTCCTGTCAAAAGTAAAGCAACTTTCAATCACAAGTCTGATTAGCTCAGTTAAGCAAGCTAAAGTTAGCTAATTTACTGTGGTGATCAATGAAGTTGGCTAGTTAGCAAGCTAATGAAGCTAACAAACATCATCTAAATTGTCATCAGTATCGCGTTTGGAGGGGTGTCAAGTTCAGAATTCACATCGGACCATCTGACCATCATTACTACCTTCAGGCATTGCCCTCAAAAATGTGTCTGGCTCCTTGTAGATGGTGCTCAGTGTAACTTGTAGCTTAGCATGCCATTGACTCCTTCACTAATTTAGGGTTTGTTTTCCCCCACATGGGGGACACGAGGAGCTGATTTTATGGGCGTGCCCGGACTTGCCGTCTGTATCTATGCTGTTACTCTGTGTAAACCATGCGCAATCTATGTATCAGACTACCAACTGTGCGGATACTCTAATTAGGCCCCTGGCAGGTGGGTTGAGCCCATGAGATGTGGATCTGCCCAAGGTTTCTTCCTAATAAGGAATTATTAGTAAGCGAAGGGAGTTTTTCATTGGTTGAGTTTTTCATTGTCCTTTTTAATTGACAGACTATTAGACAAGAAAGTAAGAGATAATACTCTTATGACATATTATGGTTTATCTCTCATAGCTTAACTTATAGCATCTTATCCTTAAAAATATAGCAAATTAATCACATCAATCTGGGGCTGTAGCATAAGAGATATGCTTTTTGGGAGGTGTGTTTATAGGTGTGTTTCAGGAGAGAATCACTGGGTGAATAGAAAAGCTATGAAACGAAAGCAACAACAGGTTAGAACGTGACAGGTTGGAACATGACAGCAACAGCCATGCATGCATGATGGCAAAGAATGCAGCCAACCTAGTTTACATTCATTTTTTCATCATGATAAGATTGTAAAAGGATGTGAATCATACTTTCATCAATCCTCCATTCTTTAGGTGATTTTTCGGTTTCGGTGTATTACTGTATTTCACAAGAGTTCACAAAGGTATCTGATGATGATCTGGGTCTGGTTTTCCTATATTTCACCCACTCTTAGCGCTCTAGGAAGACTCTGAAGATAAATCTTGCCAAAGTTGTTTACCTTTCTAAGTGTCCCCAAACTATCTCTTCTTCTTTACTAAGTTGTTCTTTGATATCTCTTAAGATGCTGAAACCACATTCCTCACAACCACAACCTCATTTAAGCATGCATGAAATTTGTTTTTAGGGCATGAAGTGCAGGCATCAACAAGATATATGCAAGTGAATATATAATTAGTGTGCCAATAAAGCATAAGTAAGTGACATGTTTGCATTTTTAGTAGGATTGAAAACAAAGCAAATTCCTTCCATTTGGCAGTTTTTACTTTAGAGAAAAAACACTAAATGCAATGCAACCATATCAGACTTTCCATGGCAGTAAGTACACAAGCATTGAGAACATTATCAACACAAAATGTGTTTAAGCTAAAAACTATGTTACGGTAAAACTTAAAGAGTGCTCCAGAACACTCTTATAAACCTGTGACTTACAATTCTAAAAGTGTAGCCTATACAAACATGGAATAGTGTCTCCACTATGTGTTCTGCCTAACATCCGTGGTGAAAATAGCATAACCACGGGCCTTTTGTGGTTTATTGTTTACTGAACAACGACTTAGCAATAACTAAGTTTTAGGGAACTGACCCCTGGCTAGTTGTCTGTGTAAACCTCAGTTGTGCGACCCAGCAGCCGGTGTATCTATCTGAATCTGAAAATGCTAGCCAGAAATGAAGCCAATTGCACTAGAGGCCTATTAGAGGACACAAAATTCAACAGCCTATAGAGAGACAGATGAACATGGAGGCAAGGGGTAAGGTCAGCTGCACTGTAACAAACTGTGCTGCCACCTGTATCTACTGGACCTGCTCAAGGTCTCACAATGCAGCCTCAAAGATAAATGCAGTGGGGAGACAATGCAGCCTAACATTTGATATCTAAAACAATGTGGCCTTGTGTCCCAGGTGTACCAAAGGCCATCACGAGCCTAAAATAAAAGTGAAAATAAATCTGCTCTACATAGCCTACTGTACAACTCTATACTAACTCCAAATAAAAAAACACATCAATCAATGACTTTATGACTTGCTTCAGATAACATTAGAACTAACATTAGTCAGCAAACATAAGCCTACGGGAAACTATGTCAAACAGCAAACTGTAAATTTAAGTCAAATCTTCCAAATGTAGACACATCAATAAAATTGTATGAGCAGCCTACCAAGGAGGCATAAGGTGAACATTCATTATCATATAAACTTACCTTTGCCAAGCCTCCAGCCAACATGAAGAATTACTCTGTCCACGTTAAATGTATAGATTTGTGACTCAAATCCAGGTGTACACGATTGCTCAGAGAGAGCACAGCATAAGGCCTAAATAAATAATTAGAAAAGAGGAAAAACGTCAGTTCAAGTTTTCAATGATCACGTTTTAGGTCCAATAGATAAAGCCGTGTGTAACATTAAAATACATTTAGGCCTAGTCTTACTGCCCACTATCTAACCCTGAACTATAAATGTATATGTAATGTATGTATCTATACTTACATAGGCTATAACAGACAAGTAATTTCAGCCTGTATTATCCTATTTTGTTTAACTCAAATTGAACGTGATGTTTCTAAATTAAGAAACCAAGACAAAAACTAAACCAAAACTTCAGACTGCAAAAAAGATAACCCACCTGGAGAAGAAAAATGGTAGCTCCTGAACACTTAAAAACCTCCATTAACCTCAAAATCTGCAACTCCTTCGCGCTTCTTTAATCCCGTCTATATCCTCTCAATGAAGCAGTGTCCGGTATTCTGAGCTCTGTATGGAAGCACCGTGGCTTAACCTAGTTATAAATGTGTCATGCAAAGACAGGTGGGGTGTGGCCAGATCCGAATCCAGTTGCCTGGCTATTCCGAAATGAAGCAACATTCCTGTAAATGAAAAAAAAACTGGCAAGAATAAAATAATAGAATTACTTTATGAAAAGGACTTGAAATTTCATAGCAAGGTTTGCAGTTAGATTATAATTTTACTATCGAGCGCACCAATCACGGAAGTAGGCAACACGCAGGCGAATTAATAGAGATCAAGAACAGTCAAGTGCGTAGGGTAGAGCCGGGACGAATGAAACGGGGGACGAATGAAACGTTGCGATTTTCTCCGAGTGTAATAAAGATAGACAAGCGTGTTTGGGTCACATGATAGCACATTATAGCCTCCACTTGACTACCAAATATCTTTTGGCTACGTCTTTTAATCACGGAGTTATAGGCGATGAGCGTTTTTTGATGGTCCAAAGTAAATTTATTAAACGGTTGAATTTTTAAAATACCAACAACTATTATTCATAAAATTATTCAACTTTATGCTTGTTCAGCAGCCCAATTGCTGCTCTTTCCAATACCAAACTTTCATTTAGCCTGGTAGTTCACACGGAATGTAAACCATGCTACAAGGGCAGCAGCCTGTGGAGGGACGAATGAAACAGACATTTCATTTATCACCACGAGGGCCTTTGGCCCATATAATCAAGTAAATGCACATAAACCTATGTTTTTACAATATGTTGTTCTTATATGATCAGGAAAAATCAGTTTTACAAAGATGGAAATGTATCTGGCTCTATTTGGCAGGGGGTCAATTTTTCCAATGTTAGCCTATGGAGAATGGTGCGCTATAGGTTGGGAAAGGCATGTGCGGCCATTTAACTCCTGTATCTAAATATTCAAATATCATTTTGCATGATAGAAACGTGATATAAACTATATTTCTTACTGCTGCAGCTGAAAAAATGGGATAAACATCCACAGAAAATTGTTTCCTCATAACCGCAAATTATACGCTTGGTGGTGATGGCAAAGAGTTCTAAATAGACACACACCGTGAAGTATGTCAAAGCCAAAAAAAATCTCAAATGACACCTTTTAAAATACATATTCATAATAATTAGTAAAATATTGTATTTGGTTGTAGTTTACGTGATTTTAACTAACTGTTTCATTCGTCCCACCTACTGTTTCATCTGTCCCTGCCAGAGGGACGAATGAAACAAAATGCCGGTCTCATCTTTCGCGCAAATTATTTTTGAACGGTTTCGTCTAGGATCGTAAACTCAACTGCATTCAATAGAGGACAGATGTGGGTTGCTAGTGACAAAACATTAGATGTCAGTCTTGTACAACCTTTTAGTAAATTACGTTCAAGTAAAAACTGTTTCATTCGTCCCTGCTCTCCCCTACTCTGCTCTTTGGTGTCGGCCTCCCAGCCTGTAGGTAGGCTACAGATGTTGCGGCGCCTTTAATGGAGTAGGCTCAATTCAGGTGTTCGTTTCATGAACTTAAACGACCCGAGGCACATTTATAATCATACCATGATTATTTTGTATCATGAAAAAAACATGATAATTTATCAAATAACGTGATAGTTAGGCATACATGACATGATCATTTCGTAGCCTATTATGAAATTACATTATAATTTAGTGCCATGACCTGATCATTTCATCTCATGTCATGTCATATCATGAAATAACATGATCATTTCATGTAGGCCCCTAGGCCTAATATCATGAGAATTTCGTAGGCCTATATCACATCATGTTGAGGCTAGTAAGGCTACATGATAAATATGTTAAAGTGATACTTTTTATGTAATGATACTGAGCCCAAAAATTATTTTGAATGTGGAAGCAATGAGCTTCCATATGATTTGCCTGCATATCCAAAGGCTACCCACTGATATAATGTAGCACACTGGAAGGTTGGGGTTGTTAGTCGATCAGTCACTTTTGTTTTGAAAACTGGCATTTATTAACAATAATATCAATAGTGTAAATGATTTTCATTAAATAATAAAACAAACAAAAAAAACAGCCTACTACAAAAAAAGGCAACCTGTTGTTCCATTCATTTTCCGTATTTTCATGGAATACCCTACGGGCCTATTCTAAAAAAAAATCACTCTCAATTTTGTAGTTAAGCAATAATGTTTTTTCATTAAGGTGTGGGCTAATACAATAGGCCCATGGGTGTGTAGATGGCGTTGGTGCACAGGAATCTCGAACATGGTCTGCATGGATGCCTGTAGCTTGACAAGCAAGACTGCATCAAAATTTACCCATGACTAAGACAAGGCTCAATAGGATACATGTGGCGGAATTTGCAGTCTCTGAAACAGCCTCTGTCTGCATGCTGGCAGTGGCAAGCTGATGATAAGATACATGTACCACTCATATGTTACTCTCTGCAGCACACAACATTGTGATTGGACCAAACCTTGGTTAGTGAAAATAAGGAAAGAGGGGGAACATATGAAGGAAAAGGGACATGGAAATGCAACATTCAAATCAGATTCTCGCTGAAGCCTTTTTCAGTTAATATTAGCTGCAGATTTGCTTCTTCTATTGCACCACATTTTCAGATTATTTTTCACAACATGTGACAAAGATTTTCAGATGTGAAGTTACTATTTTTCTAAAGACACATCAACAAAGCCTACATTAAATGAAAGTCGAGGACAAAAAATGACACACAAAGATAACCAACTCTTATTCAGAGATCTTAACATTTTAGACTCTTTGCATAAAGGAAGCATGCCCTTTTCCAAACATTTCTGTCAGGGTCACACAAAGCCTTTTGTTCCCTGTTTGTTAAGCATGACTGGTTTCATTTTCTCTTTTCTTCTTCCGTTACAGTATCTTAAATAAATGTGTCATTTTATTGTAATGCCAATTCTTTTTAATCAATTAATCAATATTCAAATCTTCTTATTGAGACTTTGTCGTTCACATTGAAGGAGGGCGGGGAAGGGAAACAGATAGTGCTTATGTGCCAGTTTCTGTCCTCTAAACATACAGTTTGGATTTTCCCTGCCATCCCAAACTGGCTGACTCAGTACTTGCATGACTGGCAGCAGATGAAACTTAGATGAAAAATGATAGGCATGTTGCAATAAGAACTAAAAAGATAGAAAGATTCTATGCTACAAGGTCGTTTTTGCAGACTTTGTAAGGCAATTTGGAAAAAGAATTATAACTGGCCACTGGTTGAAACAGCCTAATAATGTTTGCTTTGAAGTTAAGTGGGCCTATGCTGTCATTTTGGTGACTAAACTTCTCTTGTGTACATGCTTGTTGTCTCAAGATATAGGCCTACTGGTGAACCAATTTCTTCTTAAATATTTTCTAAATATTAAATTAAATTTCAAGATCTGCATTGGTTCACACAATTGTTCTTAAAAACTATGTACCGGTAAGTGGGTTTTAAGAACATATTCCTGTGTGAGAGTAGTTGGTGAATACTGTATATAGCAGAAGTGAGAGATGTTCCTCTTTCAAAGGAAGAAGGAAGAAACTATAGGATTGGTTAAAGAAAGTTTTGATAAGGTTTTAAACAACAATGACAATTCTGCTTGAGACCACTGGATTTATTGTGATCTCCTTTCTGTCTTCCCCATTTATGAGAGGGTCTGAATGTTGAGCCATGTCATAACTGCATTGTGAGCAATTTATGGCAGCTGCTATGAATGTGTTATGTACTCAGCGGTCATGTACAGTAAGCCTTATTTTGTTTCCTGCAGAATGAAAAGCCTGTTGTGAATGAAATGTTAAAATCCCACCCTATCACATTGAAGATTCTGCATAGCAATGTAAATAGGGTTCAGACTCAAGACCACTCCAGTGGATGATAGCGCAGAGGTCCTTGAAATTATCAAATTACTGTCCCCCATGGAAGAAATTTCACAAAACCCTTAACACAACTGATGTTGTTATGGTGAGCATAAAACTTTTGTGTAGTTGAAATGATCACATAAGAAAACATTAAAGTGCTACAGGTTTCAGGCTTGTTCAGAAAAATTGTAGATAGGCCTATCTGGAGTATGACCTTAGGCCTACTATAAGATGATTAGACCTCTGAGATGAGGAGATTTCACTGACATTAGGAATTGAGGACATTCTTATTTCTACTGTCAACATCATCAACATAAAGTAATGTTTTATCTTAAAAAATAGGGACAAATTGGTAAAAGTGGGTTTTCTAGGATTTAACCAGGGACAAACCACTAAAATTAAGGACTGTACCCAGAAATCTGGGTCCCCCTAGTATGTTTTACAAACCTCACCTGCCTCACTTTGGACAAAGATTTGTGGCCGGGTCAGTAGTCCAGTCCAAAAACTCTAGACAAGATTCATCGTAGACATAGACTCACATTTGTTAATCCCTAACGTGCAGCCAAACTGGCACCAGCAAATCAATCAGACTGAC
Source organism: Sardinella longiceps (assembly GCA_027497455.2). Classification (NCBI taxonomy): domain Eukaryota; kingdom Metazoa; phylum Chordata; class Actinopteri; order Clupeiformes; family Clupeidae; genus Sardinella; species Sardinella longiceps. The sequence goes on from JAODXP020000011.1 coordinate 398,461, forward strand.
TTGATCCTGTTGTGGTGTACAGTAAAACAAAAACATGTTTTTTTGTTTGTATTTTTGTGACACCATTGGAATTATAGTCTCTCCCATGACAAATACATCAAATATTATTCCAATTGATTGGGAAATTTTGAGACTTACACAAACTTATAGCATCAGATAGTTCACCATAAACCTTAACAGTTTTACCTACTGACATTAATTTCAGTTTCAGTTCAAACGGTTGGCTCAAGATATGTAGCAACACTCCCACCTTGTGGCTCAAGGAAAGGAATAAGAGGTCTGAAATTGAAAACCTCCACCTCTAGAATTAAAACATCCAAAAATAATTCCTTTACTAAAGATTAAGATAAAAAAAAAAAAAAAGAGTTTGGGTTCAGATTTTTTTTTAATAAAATTACTTTGTCACCATGAATCTGACAAAAGCAGCACAAAAAACAATCGGAGAGAATGAGAGCCTGACCTGGTAATAAAATCAGCCCCTTTGTCTTTGTCCAGAGGGTCTGGACATTTGGTTGTGAAATATGCTTGATGGAGGTTTTTAACTTTAACAAGAGCGGATCAGCCCTTGACTGATAGCATGCCTTGACTGGTTCCATTCTAGCTTAGTGTTCACAACTCCTCCCTCTATTCTCTGAAATGCCAACACACTCAATGGGATCAAATCCAGACCAAGCACCATACAGAGACGGGAGGGCAAGAGTGCATCATCACTTCTCTGGCCGGTTATCCAGGCCTCTGTGTAGCACACTCATAGTCATAATCCTGAGACAGAGGGAGGGAAAAGAAAGAGGTGTGGGTAAGCCACTGAGAGGAGTGCACAGCTCATATTACAATGAAGACAACTACCAACATGAGGTAGGCCTACAGAGTTCCAGGAATCTCCCCACCCTTTCTTTTTAAATGACTGACTGAGCATGTGCTAATTACAGGGAACGCAACTACATCACAAATACATGGCCTAATCCTACCATCAGTTAAGACCTATTTTGACTATATGTTTGACCAACCCAGTTCACTGACTAGACTGTGTTGTTTTGGAAATAAAAATAAATAATGTTGGAAATAATGTTGGAACACAACACTTGAAATATAATGGCTATTGTGAATTTGCATGGCAAAAAGCAATTTAAAACATAAAAGGCTTAGTGGGGCTGTTTAGCTCTTATAATCATAAGAATCGTGCACAAAATGAAAGAAGCATGAAAATTTCAGGGTTTGTTCTTGATGACATAAGCTTTGATTTAAGATGTGGAGGCCTTCTCAGTTTGACCCCTGGGGGTCAGCTAGAGGTCATTGACCTCCGGTACATTATATTTCTATGCCTGGTATTAAAAACAGGTGTACTGTAGGATGGAAATGTGATAGACCTATGTATTTCTGTGTGTATGATCATAAGAAACTAGTTTCTGATAAGTTCAACACCCCCAGAGGCCAATAATGGTCACTTAGAGGTCAAAGGTCAAGGTCGATTGCAAAAAAAACACCTAATTTCAGTAATCCTAAATACAAATGTCCCTTTCTGTGAGTCTGATCACAAGACACTCATTTCTGATGAGTTCAACACCCCCAGAGGTCAATGATGGTCACTCAGAGGTCAAAGGTCAAGGTTGATTGAAAGACAAATCAACCACATTTCAGTAATTCTAAATACAAGCTTCACTTTCTGTGAGTCTGATCATAACCAATTAATTTCTGATAACTCCAACACCCCCAAAAGTCAATAATGCTCAGAGGTCAAAGGTCAAGGTCGCTTGGGGAAAAAACACCTCATTTTCAGTAATTCTAAATACAAATGTGCAACTCCATTGTATTCTATTAGAAATTGCACGCAAATATGAACATGAACATACAAGAACAGGCCTACTCCCAATGCAACATAAATACAATAGAGTTCAACAGGTTAGACTACATAATGAGCTTTCTAAAAATTATTATAGTACAGTGGAATTTGTTGTACAAGCCTTGACCTAGGGGTTGCATCAGTGCTGGCCTTCAGTGTGGGCATACTACTTGTATCATATATTTAGTCACTACAGTCACCAGAACATGTGCACAGTAGGGATGGGGACGAGCAGTGAGTCTGAGTCAAGATTGAGTCCTTGAAGCTTCAGGTCAGAGTCAAGAACGAGTAAAAAAAAAAAAAAAACATCCAGAACAAGTAAAAACTTGTCAGTTTTGATATCCTTGATCAGAGGCCTACAGAATAAGCTAGATTGTTTTTTTCTGCCCAAATTCTGCCTATTACTCTAATATGCTGCTCTGTTATCAACATGTTAAGCCCACCCAGACTTTGAATCATCGTAGTGCATGAAGAGCAAATTCTATTTTCTAGTGAAACTTTATTCCTCTATAACACTTACATAAACATAATTGCACAGTGTAATGCAGATAATGACCATGATACTGACTCTTTTACACCCCCGGCCCTTCCACAAACACAAGTGATGGGAGACGAGACCACCTATGCCGATTCCAAATCAAGAATGACCGATAGAATAGATAGGAGCGTTGGTCTTATGCAGGGGTGGGCAATTATTTTGGCCAAAGGGCCACATTGGCTTTTAGATTTTGACTAACGGGCTAGGTATTAACAGTGAACTGGTTGATGCCAGTAAATTGCCAAGTCTCAAAACAGTAGCCCCACTTTCTCCAGGGGACATGTTAACATGCAGGGTTAAAAGGGGGGATTTGTATTTCAGGAATACAAAAAAATTGATAAATCAGGCCTATAATCTCTGTCACCTTGGCTAAATGAGAAATTATTCTATTTAGGGAAGGCTCCACAGGCTGTATTAAATAGCTCAACAGGCCTCATGTGGCCCCTGGGTCTTAGTTTGCCCAGGTCTGGTCTTATGAAATGAGCAGCATTAGATGCAACAAAGCACGCTACAGTAGAAGCCTCATCCCCTCAGCCATCTCCATCCTAAACAAAAATCATGTGTGTAATGGGTGTCTCCTAAGTATGTTCCTCCCCATGTTTTCCAACCCCTACCAAATGCAATGCCACCACCACTCATGCTCTTTCCCTGTGCCTATACCAACCTATACAAATGTGTTTGTCTTTTATGCATGTCCTATGTACTTATGTACATCCCCTGATACAAATGTGTTCTTGTCTTATATGCTGTCTTTTGTGCTTGTCCTATGTGCTTATGTACATCCCCTTATACTAATATGTTCCTTGTCTTATGCTTATGTATATGTGTACTCTATGCTTGCTGTACAGAATGTAACTTCAATGCAGAAAGGAAACTATGAAAACAAATGTCCCTCAAGGGACAATAAACAAACAAACTAACTAACTAACTAACTAACTGAGTTCCATATGCTCATAAACATTGCAATACACATGTACTTTACATTTCTATCACATTTCCATCCAAAGGTAAACCTTTTTTTAATGCAAGCTGAGAATGCCTCCACTTTAGGCCAAGTTTAAGGTTCAGGGTAGCCTGGCACGCCCTCCCAGTGACGTAACACCTTCTGTGTTGCTGTCGCTGGTCTGGCCAACTGCTGGTAACGGATTCCCCATTTTTAGGGAACTCAGAAAGCATTTTGTAATATTTTCTAACATCGACCAGTAGCAAACCGAGGCATTAGATGGAGGCGGGTCAACTATGCGCTTTGAGAAATTACAGCGCTGTAGGCTCTTGGTCAGACCAAAGTGTCACAGAGCTTTGAAAGTCAATGGCAATCAGGCTAGGTTCAAGGGGGTTTTGTTGTCAGTTTAACCACTTACTGTACATGTACAAAAAAGAAAGTACTTTAAGTTTTTCAGGGACCCTGGTGAGATAGTTCACCACACCACATTAATGGCATCTGTGCCAGACCACACTTCATTTATGAACTGTGCGCAAACCAGGCTAAAAATTAGCAGCTTCAAGAACAAACCCTCGGAAGTTTCATGCTTCAAGAACAGCATCAACACTACTTACCTTCAATTGTGTAATGAAATACAATGGAGCTGTAAGTTTGCATTTAGAATAAAGTTCTTTTTTTCCCCCAAGCGACCTTGACCTTTGACATCTGAGCGACCATTGATGGTGGGTGGGTGGGTAATGGGGTGGGGGTGGGGGGGGGGGGTTGTTGGTCTAATGATCTTATCAGAAATTTGTTTATTATGATCAGACTCACAGAAAAGGAACTTTGTATTTAGGATTACTGAAATGTGGTTTATTTGTTTTTCAATCAACCTTGATCGACCTTTGACCTCTAAGTGACCATCATTGACCTCTGGGGGTGTTAGACTCATCAGAAATGAGTTTCTTGTGATCAGACTCATAGAAAGGGAAGTGTGTATTTAGGATTACTGAAATGTGGTGTTTTTTTTCAATCGACCTTGACCTTTGACCTCTAAGTGACCATTATTGACCTCTAGGGGTGTTGAACTTTTGAGAAATTAGTTTCTTATGATCATACCCACAGCAATACATAGGTATATCACATTTACATACTAAAGTACACCTATATTTAATACCAGGCATAGAAATATCATGTCTCAGAGGTCAATGACCTCTAGCTGACCCCAGGGGTCAAACTGAGAAGGCCTCCACATCTTAAATCAAAGCTTATGTCATCAAGAACAAACCCTGAAATTTTCATGCTTCTTTCATTTTGTGCACAATTCTTATGCTTAACAGCCCCACTAGCTAATCTTATTGGTTGCTCAGCCATACCCCATAATGCAGACTCCAGGTGTCCACGTCAAAATACCTAAAAAAAAACCTGGGATAACGCCAGCATAAGAGCGGTCATTGTTGACCCAGGAGATGCAAATAACAATACTGCCATCCAGTGGCCAATAGAATAAAGGGTCAAGCTGAAGCCAAAAGCCATAGTTCTTGGATGAAAAAAATGGTTCCATTAAAAAATTGATTTGCATCACACACAGGTTGTTGGTATAAGTTTTATTTTTAGAAAATATTTACAGTCACAGGAATCTGAGTGAAATCAATCCATAAAACCATGTGCTTCAAAGAAGCATTGCAGCATCATATAAAACAATCGGGAGAGTAACAGCTTGTACAACAACTGACAGACTAAGCAACATAAACCTTGACCAACACAAAACTGATTTTAAAAGCATCCTGTCTTTTCATACCACTCTGCAGAACGAGTGATTAAAATTGGTCAGGGAAAGAAACACATGGTAAAAACCTCAATAAGAAAGATAAAAAACATCTCATTTGTACATATGAGGAGCCATTACACTCAGTGCCCTATTTCAATTCAAATGACCATCAGTGCTAGAGAAATGGGCCAGTCCTTGCCTTACAGTAATCATTCAAAAATGTAACAAAAGCACAAACTTTGAAGATTAAGCGCACAAAAAAAAACAAAAAACAAACACAAAAAAAACCAACTCAAAACAGCAAAGCAAACATCCTTTCACTGAAAATGAACATCAGCAAGCAGGGGTGGCTTTGGTATAGGATGAGAGCCAGACAGCTGTTGCCATTAAAATGCTGCGTGTGTTTGTTCTCATTCTTCGTCCCCTCCTCCGTACATGTCGGCCAGTTTCTTGAAGCGCGGGCCCCACTCTTGGAGGCAGTCGTAGTCCTGGTCGTCTCCTGAGCTGGAGGAGTTGAGCGAGCTGAGTGTGCCAGCCTCTGAGCCAGCACCCTCGTAGTCAAACACCAGAAGAGAGTCATATGGTGGTGCGGTGGGGTCATTATCAGCAGCCTTCAGGTTCTACAAACACACAAACATACACACACACAAAATCAGAAAAGGCATTAGGGGGATGATACAAATTTCAATTGTATGGTTACTAATGAACTCTGCACACGTCAGAAACTCATGCAACAGAGAAGACCTCTTTAAAGGTTAAACCTCTAATGATATTAACCACAAGCACAGCGCATACGCAAGAGGGCTCATACGCATGAGGGCTCCTGTAACTGTCTGATCAAGACTTGACTTACATCATCAATAAAGTTCCCAATATCCTCAGGGTTGGCTGGACGTGGGCGATACTGGTACTGTTGTGCGGGCATGAAGGTGGGAATGACATCATTCCTGAACACCTCGGGCCGGTTATCCAGGCCTCGGTGCAGCACACTCAAGTCATAATCCTGAGCCAGACGGAGAGAAAAAGAAAGAGGTGTGAGTCAGTCACTGAGTGCGCAGCAAAGAGCGTCTACCAACAGGAGGTACAAAGTTCCAGGAATCTCACCACCCTTTCTGTTTAAATGACTAATGACTGCCAGTGAGCTACAGCTACAATTACTGGGAACGCTGCTGCTATATCACACATATCCTGTAATCAGTTGAGACTTGCTATGACTGCAAGTTTGGTCAGGCTCAATTCACTGGCTAGACTGTATTAATTTTGAGCTATAGTACTTTGTCTAGTGTTTAGTAAGTTCTTAATAAGCTCAAAATGATTAAAACTTCCTTGTAGAGAGAAAACCCTGTACACAGAAAGAAAAAGAAAAATTTAAAGCAATCTTTCCAATTCATTCCACCATTCTCAACTGAAATCTGGCTATGATAGTCATCCCAGGGTTCCCACTCTAGATCAGACTTAAAATTCCCTGATTTTTCCATGACCTTCCCTGACAAAACAGTAGAATTTCCATGACCTCCCGTAAAATAATAAGTTGTGTCTACTTCCCAACACTTAAATGGCATGGATCAGCCAATCAAAGTTTAAATTCATCCAGTTGAATTGAAAAATATTGGAATATAGAAGGATGTGTGGCGATACATATAATAACAAAATTCCCTGATAATCCCTGACTTTCCAAGCAAAATTGTCAGATTCCATGAATTTCCCTATCTGGAAGAGCCTTTATTGAAATTCCCTGATAATCCAGAAATTCCCTGACCCGTGGAAACCCTGTCATCCCTGTCTGACTTAATAAGCAGAAAAATGGCTGCCATTGCTAATGCACACCTTTTTTGGTATTGCACTACAATTGGCTTTGGGTTTTTTTTGCGAACATGAGCCTGGTTGTCAGTTCTCAAAACACTCGCTACCACCTTAGTCATTCCAATTACATTATAAACTGACAGAGGGGGGGAATTACTGTTTTGTTTTGTTTTGAAAAGTTATGTCTAAAGCAAGCTAGTGCAGGTAAAAAGCATCAGCAGAGAAATGCACTCACCTGGTCATCCTCTCCTCCACCTTCCTCATCATAGTAGTAGATGTTGTCCCTGATGTCGTCCTCTGGCAGGAGCGGCTCCTTCTTCACGTTGCTCTTCCTCCTCATAAACATGAGCAGAAGCAGGACCAACACTGGAGGGGAGAAGAGAACAAAGTTGGTTATGAAGAGGCCTTCCACATACAATTCCCAGATGATCAAACGCTTTGGTTGTTTCACTTTGTGCAAAAGCTATCCATTAACATATGCTCGCTCACGGTAGGAAAATCTCTCCTGCGGCAACCTATTACTACTGTTTGGTTATAATTTATGTCATATGCTTAAAAGCATACAAGCATCGTTAGCGTTCAAAGTCATCTCTTTTAGCCATTTTTCTGTTTGCCGATCACAGCCAATGGAAGCCTAAGCCTACAGACAAATCCTCGGTTATGGTATAGGAGCCAAAAGAAAAATTGAGCTCTACATCACATTGGACAACATTACACTACAAATAAGCAGTTATTGACAGGGCAGATACACCATTTTGAGACCAACATAGCACAAACATTTCATAATGGAAAGACAACTGGCTCCCAGGACCTTTGCAATGGGACTACATGGCCATCAAGAGACAGCAATAACAGTAAAATAAACCATAGTCAATAGTAATACTGTACTAGTGGTGATCGTGATAAAGTGTCAGTTCACTGTGGTGATGTGTTTTTTGCCAAGGCCACACAATCCTCCCTTCATCAAATGACTAAGTTTAGTTTATAAATTTAGTTTAAATAAGCAAGACATAATCTTACAAAGTAGGGCCAGGATGCCTCCCAAAATGCCCAGGATGACCGGCAGTCCAAATCCTGCTGCTCCGATCTCCCTGTCTGTGCAGGCGAAGTCCGCTCCTTTGCAGTTGCACACTTGGGCATCCACAATGCTGACTTGTTTCAAGCCATGGTTGTCACCAACAGTCAGCCTGATGCTGTATTTTGCTTCCGGTAACTTGGTTTTCAAATTGAGTATAATTCCAGTTTCTGAAACACGAAGTAGAATTATGTAAATAAGAGATTTCTTGAAGCTCATTCTCATTTAAGAGGCTCATAAATAAGTACACGTCTTCTAACCAGCCGTTTCCTCATAGTAAACTTACTGGTGTCATTCATCCGCGCTGTCCAATTTTTGCTGGAGTCTCCCGCTAGCTGCACAAAGTAAGGAGGGCCATTTGTGTCACCGTCTCTATCTGTGACCGTGAGCAGCACTGGAGCTGGCTCCTCATTGCACACCTTAACTAGCCTCTCTGACACTGCGGGAGCGTTGTCATTCACATCCTGCAGCTCAATTATCAGGGTACCAGTGCCAGTCGCAGGGACCAAATCTATTGAGAACAGAGGATTGGAAATGTCAAACATCAGTGGAGATACCTTCAGACACATGAAAAGGTGTTTATACAATGAAGGTTACGTACAATCATCCATAGCCAAAATGAGGGCTTTATATTGGCCATCTTTGACAAAGGTTGATTCCCGGTCCATTTCTGTCTTCACTTTAATCAATCCTGTGTCTTTGTCCACATCCAGCCAACCTGCTGGATCACTTCCAACTTTGTATCTGTAAAGAAAGACTTGCAGTATTAACAGACAGAAAAAAAATCAATCTGGTACCACACAGATATACAAATATAGAGACACAGCTGGTGATATCCCGGTTCTGCTTGTAAGTGGAGGGATACAGCTAAATGGGATAATTAGTAGACTGGGTGCTTTCAGTGAAGACCCATAATAATGGGTTACAACATTCAATTCCAACTACTGTACTCAAAACTAGCAAAATATTTGTCAACATACTGTTGCTGTACCTACAGTACATATTGAGAGTCAACTGATTAAAATAATTAACCGGAATGAATCAACCCATAGCCTTGTTGTTGTCGATAGGTATGAGAGTGCCCGAATTTCAGTCAACGCAGACCGAAAAGCAAAACAGCAGGCAACATGAACTGATAGGGGCATGAAAGTTTCATTTTCATATTCCCGCATCTGCTAGCTGTTAGCTCGAATATGCAAACTTGCCGCTAAACTATGTTGTACCAAACGCTGTCGTAATGATACTGTACCAATTGATAGCACTCAAACACTGGTAGTCTCAAAGGACAAGGATATGGATTGATTGCCTCTGGATATTTCCTGAAGTGTTGATCTATGCAGCTCAGGAATTTTGGCATACTGGTACTAGGCAGGAAACTGGGTGTATGTATTGAATTATAAACTTGGCACAAGCACTTACGTCACTTTCTGCTTCATAGCTGTGTCAGGATCAGTGGCTGTGTACTGCACCAATGGGTTGCCAACAGGGTCATTTTCAGGTTTAGAAATCTTCTTCTCTAGTGGACTGAAGACAGGAGGCTCATTGACATCTTCCACATTCACCACCACCTGAGCAGTGGATGTTGGTAAAGTAACGGCGAACGGAATTTCGTTCTCCACTGCTACCATCAATGTGTATTTGGGTTGGGTTTCAAAATCCAGAGGCTAGTTGAAGATAAATACAATCAGTTAGGATGGAAGCGTAGAGTAGGGAAACCAACAAATAAAAACAAAAAATAAATAAATAAATAAAAATAAAAACAAGCCAAATACTAATTTCAGACACCTTGGCTGTCTTGATGATGCCCTCCTGTTTGTTGGGTCCCGTCTCAATGCTGAACATCCCTGCATTGTCCCCACTGATGATCTTAAATTTGGTTGCCCAGGCTTCTGTGTTGGGATCATCTTTGTCTGTTACTGGCATCTTCACAACCAATGCCCCCACCTTATTCTCAGGGACCGAAACCGTGTACTAGAAAAGCAAAACAACATCAGTCAACATTAGTAAGAGAAAAGAAATAGTGATAACTTTGCCATATCGCAGAGCTCTGCCATAATCCTCTACTCTTTTTTCGTTCAACCTCACAACTGAACTCGTACCGGCATTATGGTTTGTTCGCACAGCTTAAGATGAGGAGATGAATGTCCACACTATCCAATAATAAAGTACAGTACAGACCAAAAGTTTGGACACACTTTCCCATTAAATTATTTACTTTATTTTCATGACTGTTGCCTTCAGTGACAATCTACAAAATAAACAAACTTATGAATGAACACGTGGCATTATGTACTTTATAAAAAAAGTGTAAAATAACTGAAAACATGTTTTATATTCTTGTTTCATCAAAGTATCCTTCTTTTGTTTTGATAACTGCTTTGTACTCTTTTTATTTTTTTAATGAGCTTCAGGAGGTAGTCACCTGAAATGGTTTTCCAACTGTCTTGAACAGTTATTCATTCCCAGAGAAGCTAAGAACTTGTCGGCACTTTTGCCTTCACTCTGCAGTCCAGCTCACCCCAAATCATCTTGATCGGATTCAGGTCCAAAATGTTGTCATAACCTCACGCTTTTTTGTTAAGTACATAATTTCATATGTGTTCATTCATAGTTTTGACGCCTTTAGTGAGAATCTACAATATAAATTGTCCTGGAAATAAATTAATCGCATCGAATGAGGGGGTGTGTCCAAACTTTTGGTCTGTACTGTACGTGTCCTTTTTTTGTGATAAGATGCATTTTTTTAGTTAAAAAAAAATGTTAATGTATTTTTGTATGTATTGATCCAACAATAACATTCTCCACATTTTGTTCTCCACAAGCTATCATAGTTATTTTCAATTGCAATTATTTGAAACAGTTACTAGCTTACCTGAGAGGGGTCAAATTGTGGAGCATTATCATTGCTGTCTGTTACAGAAATAATTGCTTTGCAGAAGGCCGTTAGGCCATCCCCAACATTGTCAGCTGCTTGAATTTCCAAAGTGTACTTGTTGATTTTCTGGAAAGACAAAAACAGATTTCATAGAGTTAATCATCAATTAAAATTAATACTAGAAAAGCACTTTGTGAGCTTTGAGTCTACGCTCTCTCGTCACAGACACAATATAAATTCCAGGTTGTGTTCTGGATCACTGCTCAACACCAAAATTGAATCAATTGCCATTTGTCTCAATACACACGCCGTCTGAAAATATCATCCAAATCGAGATCGAGTGCCTGTACACTCTTCGAGGTTATGATTTGTATGACAGACAGATAATGGGTAAAAATTGTGAGGCTATGCAGAAGAATGCCTGAAACTCGTCACTTCCTCCTCCTATATCCTTCCTAGATATGAACAAAATAGGCAAAATTAAAAAAAAAAAAAAAAGTGTACCTCTTTATCCAGCCCAGCAGACTTCACCCTGATTTTCCCTGATAGAGGATTGATCTCAAACATGTCTTTGTGTGGCAGTGGAGGATCTTGACTCAAAAGTTTGTATCTGATGTCAGAATTTGCATTTCCAGGTTCATCAGCATCAGTGGCAACAATCTCCATAAACTCAGTGCCTGTACAGGAACAAGAATATAAGAATAAACAACAAATTCATAAGTAAAAGTTTTAACGCAGAGGAAACACAAAGGACCAGAAAGAACAATCCACATATGCACTTACATTCAAACACACACACAAGAAAAGCCACACACCAACACACAAGAGACACAAATGGCAAGACAAACCTAGTGGTGATGATTCTGCAACATTTCCCAGGAATGGATCTTTTGCAAATTTGGGCTTGTTATCGTTTTGGTCAATGACAAGTACTATGATTTCCATGGGTTCCTCTGCTGTAGCGCCTCCTACTGACACCGCATGGGCAAGGAGCTGAGGGATTGGATGAAATACCATCAATTTGCTTATAATGCTCCCAGGTGTCAACTTACAATAGAAATAATAATAGTAGGCTATAATAGTAAAAAATAAAACCTTACCGTATATTTGGCCTGTGCTTCTCTGTCCAAGGGTTGAGTGACATACATTTGTCCGGTCTCTCGGTCAATTGTAAACAGGTCTTTAGGTGGTTGGTCTGCCCCTGGACCAGTAATGCTGTAAACGATCTTTAGCTCCTTAGCGCGACTGGTTTTGATCTATAAGTCACAGTGAATTAGTTAATAATGTATCCAAATCATCTCATCACAACATGCACTTCATCCTCCTCCTCTCCTCACATACCTGCACCATAAATTGTGGGAAAGGTCCTCTGGAGCCTTCAGATATGCCGATGGGAGGAATGATCCAGTCCCTCTTCCTCCTCTTTAGGCCACCAGATGACTTGGGAAACATCAGGACTGGCACGGTTGGGACGACTTCAGTCGCATCCGGCTGTGTGGAGTTCAAGTGTGGCCAAATTAACAAACATGGAAGTACCATAAGATTCTTACAAAATCATATTTTCATTACATATAGAGAAAATGGAGACAAATGTTATTACTTATTGTCATTGATTTGTAAGATTGTTATGTTATACAGTCATTGCAAAATGAAAAGCTACACTGCTGAGACAGATAGCGGGTGTGAAACTGTCAGACAAACTTTTTCATACAACTGCAAAAACAGATAGCGGGTGTGAAACTGTCAGCATCGGACTGTAAGATAAAAATCAATGTTTTTTTTGCAATCGGCAGAATGCATTCTCCAGCGCCCTGCAGCCAGGGCGTTGTACTTTGTTTTGTTGCCAATTAAATCACAATCAATTGATTCAACCTTGGTCTTTGTCTCACTCCCTAAACCAACTCACAAGTCAAACCACAATCTTTTTCTAACAGTTTAGTGGCATTAACCAACAGTGGCAGCCTTGGGTCTGGGTGGATATATCCATCTCAACAATGCACTTTTGTGTAAACATGTCTATTAATGTGTCAGTCTGGTCCATGTCTGTCTTCTTAACTCAGGCCATCATGTGAACCTGCTGCATATGAAATGTCCTTCTACAAGGTTTGCAAATGATTCCGGGTCACACCAATTAGACTAAGAAGCAAACAGTGGACTTTTTTGTTTGTTTATTTGTTTGTTTTTAAGTGTGATCCCCTACACCTACATAAAAATGCATTATTGAATGCATACTATAAACAATGTGTTTTTAAAATACAGAACCACACAATTGATTTCAAACCCCAGAAGAAAATAACAGTGTGTTTTCTCTGACCAATTTTAACTGGAAGAAGAAAAACTCTCATCGTAAAAGTTCTCAGCAGAGGTCAGTGTTGTGCTGCTTGTGGTTACCTGGGGCAAGTCCACCTGGTGGTGGTGGTGCTCCTGCTGCTGCTGGTCATGGTGGTGGTGGTGGTGGTGATTGTGGTGGTGTTGGTGCTCCACACGCACAGCCACCGTGTGCTTCTTGCCTTGGGAGTCCCACCCGTGCACTGAAAACCTCTTATGTCCATCGTGAAGGGTCACTTGCCTCTTCATCTTAACCGTTCCATCCGTCTCCACTTTGAACCGCTTATCCGATGAATCAAACAGAGTTCGCGTGCGGCCGGTGCAGTCATCGAAAATAACTATGGAGGGGGGAGAAAAGGGATAAGGGGGTGGTCAATCAGAGGGGTCTATGCACTGACCATTTCAGCCCATTCTCAAGTGCTAATGGCCACACTGGTCCCACTCTCTGACCTATGGGCTGGCTATTAGTGCTCAAAGTGGAGGAAGTGGCCGTTATGGCTGTAACCGATGAGCCAAATGAATAAATGGGCTTTTATGTGACCACAGTGCTGCTTTGTAAAGCATTTGATAAGGGGCTCAGCAAAACTCTGTGACAACGTACAAAGAGGTTTTGTCTGCAATAACACATTTCTTTAAAAAGAGATTGAAGGCAGCGAAACATAAAGCACACAAGGATTAATAAAAGATCACTATGTTCATGTATTCCATGATTCTTCTGCCATGAGAGGTTAGAATCAAAACAAAAGGACAGGACGTACCGGAACCGGTATGTTATAATGGCGCCGACAAAGGGAAAGTACCCAGCTAACTGCCATATCATTTTTCAACTGATTGGAATGAACAAACAGTAGAGCACAGAGCTTCATGAGCCAGACCAATCATTATTGCCACCATCTTGGAGTAAAAGGAAGTGAATCATATTTTTACATATTTCTCAGCACTCTCCATCCACTCTGAGATAGCCTTCGTGATAGTAATATTGTTTACAAGGTAGGAAACCGCACACATATAACCCAACATAGGAAACCACACATTCAACCCTCCCCCAAAGACCTCTCAGGCCTCGCTAAAAGAAAAAGCGCCTGTGGAAGCACTGCAGAACCAGTTTGTCCCACCTGGTCACGTTAAGGCTTGCTCAAACACACCCTCAGAAGTCATAAGAAGCCTCCAAAGACATTCAGCCTGAATGAACCTAGACGACCTAAGCATTAGTGCCACCCATTATTTCCAAAAGCCTTCAAAATACTAAAACGCTTGAAATGTGTTAATTTGAAAAGCTGTGGAACAACTGCACTTGTCCAGAGCAATATTGAATTTGAAATACTGACAATTGCCTTGAGAATACCAGTAGTTAGCAACATTAACTCCTTAGCTTTTTACCGGAAAATAAGTTTCAAAACAGGGGGGGGGGGGGGGGGGGGGGCAGGGGATGAAGCCAGCTGTACCACAACATATTGTGCTGCCATCCTTATCAAGTGAAACAGCTCAAGGTCTCCAGCAGTCTTTCTAGGTTAATGGAGTGGTGAGAAAATGCAACATTTGCTGAAACAAGTGTGTCTTTGTCTGCCATCATTCATCAAGGCTCATCACAAGCCATAGAAAGGAGAAAATAAAGCTGCTCTACCCATCATTCAAACATATCAAGGTTATTATTTGGATGACTCATGAAAATAAGGCTTATTTGTCAGCTAAGGTTGGTCCACAAGATACATCAATAAGGCATTTAAGAAGAATGTGCACAATATAATGCGTAAACAAGGGCGAGGCCTTTTAAAGGCGATACTTCATAAAGCTTACCTTTACCAAGCCTCCGTCCAGTATGAAGATTAACTCTATCAACTTTGAACACATAAAGGTCCGAATCAAATCCAGGTGTGCATGGCGAATCTTCAGAAATGGCACACGACAGTACCTAAATGGTTTAAGTAAAACTGCAATTAGTTGAAAGAAAAAAAACTTCAGAGGTGCTATGGTTACTATAATTTTAGAAAGAGCATTCTTAAGCCCCATCTCCTTTTGCGGTAGTAAATTAGGGGCCTATAAATTAATGTTAGTGGTTGAACAGACTTGTTGGCTAACGTTACATTGATTAGCCAAATGCCACCTGACTAAAATAGGCTTCGTTCATAATGTTAGTTAACGTTAGTTAACAACTTTTCCGCCAGAGTTTTGTCACATTTATCTTTATACTCCATTCAAATTCTGAAATGAAAACAAGCTGAAAAATTATATGTTAAAGTTATAGGATTAAACAACAGCTCAAAAAAAGATAGAAAATACCAAAATTACTCACCTGAAGAACGACAATTATAGCTCCAAAACGCAAGCGCCTACAACTCTCCATCAGATTTAAATCCTTGTGTAATGAAATTCCAATAAATAAACCTCTTCGCTTCCAGTCGCAATAAAATAACTTGTGCTCACGACTAGACTTCAAATGACTCAAGCATCCAATTGCGGAAATAAGCAGCACCAGGTAGTTTCGGCGAAAGGGTGACGTTGATGTGCAGGTGGCCTCGCCCAACCGGCTGATTAAAGAAAC
Source organism: Sardinella longiceps (assembly GCA_027497455.2). Taxonomy (NCBI): domain Eukaryota; kingdom Metazoa; phylum Chordata; class Actinopteri; order Clupeiformes; family Clupeidae; genus Sardinella; species Sardinella longiceps. The sequence continues at coordinate 414,155 of JAODXP020000011.1, forward strand.
CAACCAAGTTTGGGCATGGGTCTCTTGTAAACGCGCGTACTGACCAACACACGGTCAATCTGAAACCACAAGAGCATGAATATCTCAAGAGATTTTCGTATTGAGAACATTCCCGAAACAAAATTTGTTCTTAGTAATCAAGTAGCCTATGTAGGTACAGAAAAATAAACACTGACAAAATCATCCCTTTCTTCAATACGAGAACAGCCTCTTTCCCCAAATCCCTAGCAAGTCTATGCATATACTTTCATCACGAAACCTTTGATCAAAAAGGTAGCCTGGCTTTTCAAAATCACAAAGTGGCAGTAGACAGCCACACCCAGAAAAGCAAGGTGAGGAGGGAGGCTTCCTCATAATAATTACAACAGGGCTATTGTAGCATGTCATCAATGCCTGAAGAGTCCCAGTCCCCAGACTGAAGTTTACTGTAAAGACGGCTCCCACATGTTACCGGGTCTTAGCTGCTGAATTAAAAGAGTCCATTCATATGAAAACCACAAACAGCAGCATCCTCTGCTCTGTGTAGCCTAGATATTACTTGTTTTTCATTTTATTTTCGCATATTGCATGGGATAAACAATCCCAGTTCAAGGATTTGAATATAAAGCTGCTATAATTAGCTCAAAATAAAAAGTCTTGAGTTAAGCAATGGTTTATCACTTACTACTTCATGTTTCCTGTCTTAGGCTACTCAGGTTGTGAGCACTACAAGGTTATGAAATATGTAGGAGGATGGTGCTTAGAGCACTCCTCTAATTCACTCATCTGGCCCACCTTAAATGAACTATGGGTGACCCATCTCTCACTGGTAATTTATCTGTGATTGTGGGAAGGAAGAGGCAGCTGAGAATTCCTGAGATATGGTTCCTTCTTTTTCATCTTCTGCACTTAAATCACTTAAAATCTAAAACTTACAGTTATGAACCAATGGAAAGTTGGCATCTGCACCTTCAGTTTCATCTGGTGCATACATTTCAAAACAGGAAAATATCCTAGTAGAAGACCTGATGTAGTAAGTGCACCTCATACATGCTCTTTGAATGTTACAGCTGACATTCTAATATTCTTTTGTCATATGAGCATCACGGACACCAAAGTAAATAATGACATATCTACAATGCAAGTTCCAGTTATTTTACCTGTGGCCTATTCAGAAGTCAATTAAAGAATTATGAATAGCCTACACATATTACGCCTAGATCATAAACTATCATCACTTTTGCTAACAAGACAACTAGTTAACTTAGCAAGCTAACAAATTCTCAGTCAGATTTTATTTGTATATCCAGCAGTCGAGTCCCCTACCTTTCACCATCTAACAAGCTGTCTAGCTGATTAACAGTAGGCTAGGTCTATTTGATATTTTCTTTCTTACTGGTTAAATTGAAAGATAAGAGTGAGCATTAGCTACGCTAATCAATTAGCTAATTTCAAAGGTTAGCTTATCCAGAGACACTTATGCTTATCTTATATAACAAAAATATTCCAATAAATATTTACCTTCAAGAAAGAAGTAGGGCTACAGTTGGTAGTTTTCTGAATGCAACTTGCCTATATGGTCGAGATGTAAGCAATTATGTCAATGAGTTATGTCTCAAGGATTTTTACACTATCATATTTGACATTTCCCACCATCACCTCCTCTTGTGGTCAAGTGGGTGGGGGAGGGGCAAAGTCACTTATCTGTAGACTAGTCCAGAGCTCTGGTCTCATTCTCTTTCTATGTGAGTGCTTGTATGTTTTTCTGCTTACAAATTGCACTTTGCAAATTAGTCTCTATCCTGTGTTAGTAGATACAACTGCATTCACCTTTTTAATGGGTAGTAGATTTGTTTGGTTTTTATCCACTCTTGGTTCATTTCTTCTCAACGGAGGAAAATAGCTGCCCTGTAACATCTTGTCTTTATTTTGAGAACAGACAGCAAGATCTTTCAGTGAAGTATAAGTAATTGTGTTTCTTCAGACAGTTGTTGTAAACAAAAAAGGGAGAAAGGTCTCGATTTTACCCTGCTGGTAGGCTGTTAGTGTTTGATAGGCTACTTAGTTTTTTGTTTGGATTGGGTGTAGGCCTACAGTGGAAAGCCATAGCACCAGCTTAATTCTTCATTTCTGTTTATTCTCGTTTTTGTTTATGTTTTTATTAGGCTATGTAGCTTTATTTTTTTGACTATTCATAGTTCTTTGTCTGTATATTTTTTAAAATCACCGAACTCCCACAGCGGGCAGTGATAAACTCCCAGAAATAAACTTACCTTGCTACTTATTATAAAAAAAAATTAAATTAAATTTATCAGTGGGATAAGTTACAAAAGATATCAAATACAAATTTCAGGGACGTAGAATGTACTGTAAGCTACTGGTCTTTTAGCCAGACTCAGCTCAGGCTAGCAGGTGCAAAAAATTAAATGAATGCTGATTGGATCAAAGTTTTAACACAAAAAATGTTGTTAAGATAGTTTATAGCCTGACATAGCCCGCCCATAATACGAATGTTCATCCGTATCCACGGTCTGGGGACGGTCTTCTGGGGCGGGTTTACATCGGTAGAGAGACTACCGGCCAATAAGCGAAGCTGATTAGACGAGCTGTCCAATCGTTTCAAACCAGAACTGAATGCCCCCCGCCCTATATTCGCCTCAGGTTAAAGAACCTCCAGACCATGAATACGAATGAACAGGATGGTCGGGCTATGTCAGGCTATAGTTTATAGGCCTACCTTAAAATCTTTTTTTTTTTTTTTTTGCATGTTGTTTTTTTAGACAAATTGATTAGACTGTAGCCTTTTATTTAGCAATGTAGGCCTATAATCCTACACTCTTTGTGAGTCATTTTGCACAAACGTGTCTGAGCTTCACAGCTGTTTGTAAGAGGAAGTGAGACAAAAGTAAATAATTAATAATGAATTGAGACTGCATTGTTGGATTGGGTGAGCATACTGTAATTCTTTAACTGCACTGGGCTTGTTCATGTATTTTTACTCCTCCTCTCTCAATTTCAGTCAGGCTTAGGCCTAACTCCCTCCCTCCCACTTTGGAATGAATAACAAACTCCCATAACATATTTCTCAATATGTAGCTTGATTTTGACTCCCAACACATTTAGACACATGAGGATGTGTAACTGAAGGAAGAGAATTAGAATTTTTGTCTGAATGATTGAAGTTCAGCTCTGAGGGAAGTGTACAGTATGTGGGAGAGAAAGGGACTGTGTAATTAGCCACCATGCATGTGACTGATACAAGGCAAAGAGTAGTCATCATCAGACATAGCCCGAGGGTGTGTGATGTGTTATAATGAGGAAATGTCATCGGCCATCGTCACCAGAAACATGGATATAGCCTAATTTGCTCCAGTTAGTACTGTAATGAAGTGCCTTCCCCTTCTGTGCTATAACTTCTCTTATGGACACTAAACATTGTCCTTAACATTGTCTGTTCTCAGGAAAAAGTACATTAACACTGTTCCATAACAGTTATATTTAGCTGTCAGGTTTTAATTAATGAATTAAGATATTAGAGTGCCACGTAACACAAATGCAATACCAGTAATACAATCCAAACTATTCCTGTGCAGTAAGATTACTGTAAAATGAAATAGGGGAACAAGGATTTCTCTCGGAAAATAAATTACTTAAAACGTCTGAGGGATTGTGTATTGTGTAAGGGGTATTTTCTGTGGTAGTGACCAGTCTTGCCAGTGGTCTTGAGTAACTGATGACTCATCCCTGCTGCCCATGAGACTCTTGCACTGGAATGAGTTTCACTGGTGGTCATTTATAAGCCTGATAAGCTGCTCTTATAAATGAAAACAAAAGCTCTCACAATTGTATTCAAACTCATAAAGTCAGTAGATGTAGATCAGCAACTTAACAGAACAGTGGTCTAACATCCCATTGGCTTTGTGCTGTAAGTCTGCAAATGAAAATTCTGTTAAAAATTAACTAGCATTCAAAAAGTAAACAGTGAATATTTGTGGAAGGTATGCAAACAAGCTCTTAAATAAGGCTGACCGAATGAAGACATGTAATTCTAAGGATGCAAGTAGCATTTTTCAGATATTAGATGAAGTGAAAAGACATTTAAATAGTCTACGTAAATATCTATTCGTCTGATCAATTTCTTTTTGTGTGTGGCGAATGGCGATGCATGCTGTAAGTTAGAAATGAGAAGTCTGGACAGTGCACAGCTTGTCAAACGCTGTGATCAGCAACATCTCCACATTGATTGACTTGACTCTTCCCAGCAGCAGCTTTAAAAGCCCATCAAGACCAAGCAAGGCTCTCAGACTCCATGAAATGTTTATGCTTGCATACTCTAAATTGTATTAGCTTGAGAGTCGTGTTTCCATATACATGCAAGTGCTTTTCTTTTCCCCTCCATTGCCAGGAGATATCCTGTGTTCTGCATGTTGAGATTTGTCAGGAGCGACTAAATCCGATGAGGCAGCCAGACAAGACCTGTCTTGTTTTGAGGCAGGCTTTTGTGTCTCTGGAATGTGTGGAGGACCTCTCAACTTCTTCTACGCCACCTTAAGCTGCGTCGTTGCCTGGGCTGTTTGTACTGTGACTTTAGTATAAACAGTCCATGCTGCCCACCTCCCTCCCCCTTGGCTAATGTATAATGAAGTAGGGACAGACAAAATGGTTAAACGGCTCCAGGCACCGGCTTGGTTTCAACCAAGAAGTGTTTGTCCTGCTCAAGGGTTGTGACGTCACAGGAAAATGCTGCCGGGGCTGAAACCACAGGGTCATTAACAGGCCAATATCGAGAAGGATCAAATGAAACAAAACAATGTGTCACCCAATACTGAATTCCAGTTTTGACAGTGTTTCTGGCTTTGACAACTGTGTGTGTGTGTGTGTGTGTGTGTGTGTGTGTGTGTGTGTGTGTGTGTGTGTGTGTGTGTGTGAGTGAAAGACAATTTTGTGTTACAGGTATCTGTGCCTTGAAGCATTTTGCCATTCTCGTGTCACAGCTGTGGCACACATTCTCTACACTTTGTTGATAGTAAATAATGGCCTTCAACAACTAACTTCACCCCCCACCACTGAGAAGTTACACTGATAGCTTTCTTTACCTAGTCAGCAACAACAATAGCAAGGAGGGAGTGTTGACATTAGTCCCCTGGAGTGAGGTTAGTATTTAGCCATGGGTAAACTAACCACACCCTTAGAAGTTGGCAGTGGCAGCCCAGTTTTATTGTTGTCCTACAATCCTAAAATTTTAATACTGTCATTAAGAGTAGAATGTCTGAGAATAAGTCAGTTGAATGTGGTTTCATTTGATTGAAAATTCATCAAGGTGAAAAGAAGGACTGTTCTGAGCAGGTTACAGAACAAATGCAAATTGCATGAGACAGGTGTGTTCTCTGGCTGTTCCTCAGCAGGTATTTCCTGTTAAAAAGCTTTAAGCTCCACCATTGTGTAAAGTCTAGGCAAATGTGCTTATCAGCTGTTGGTGTCAGATTACTATTAAAGTCGACCATGTCTCACAAAAACTGACATATGGGTTGTGGTTGAGTGATAACTGCTCTCCCAATAATTCTGATTGTGATCGTCGTTTAGGCCTACAATTTGGTATTAAAGCTTAATCAATACAATTAATTGTAAATCGTATAAATTTGTTGCATTTGTTACCGATGTCTTTTTGTCTGTCTTTTTGGATGGTTTCAGGCTTTATACTGTACCTCTGAATTGGTACAAATGAAAGTGTATTGGACGTCTTGTGAGATATACTGTAGGCTAAAGGGGTGATCATCAACACCTCACTTAATGATATGTACTGTTTTTTTGTTTTTGTTGTTGTTGTTGTTGTTGTTTTTTTGTCTATTGTTATTATTATATTTGAGTTCATATTTACATAATTTATGACTATTTTTGAAGCGCTATATAACCACTAGGCCTCTTAATAACAAAAAAAATCAACTGAATTGAATTGTAAATAAATAAAACTTTTTGGACAATTAACTTTGATGCTGATTAGGCAGCAGCTAATCATATTCAGATCTTTTTGTCTGTTTTTTTTCTGCCTGTTTGCCTGTTTTATTTTAATTTACATCAAGGTATTTTTTTTTACATCATCAACACAACACTAAAAAGTAAGCCCCCAAAATGATTGACAATAGTATTTTTGGTAGGTCTATTTGAACTGTCAGCCTTCCCCAGTCATAGAAGATGACCTGGGAATCCAGATGGCCATAAATTTGAATTAGCTCTGCAGGTCCTACTGACAATGTGGCATCGGAGCTCATTATCTATGCAATACACATCCAAGGAACCAATAACAACAGCTTATCCGGCATGAGCAGGCTATGATTCACAGTGAATTAGTAACTGAGCTAAATAGCCTATTCCTTCAAATTAACTTGTGCGACTAAGCTGATGATTGCAATCTAGTTCAGCTTGTACATCAGTATATGTTTTCCCAGGTTATTCAAATTGAGTATAGCCTACAACTGCAATTAAACACAGTTGTTTACATGACTTATGTGTTTTCTGCACATAAAAACAAACAAAAAAATGGTTTTATCCTTTATTTAATTTCAAATCTCATTCAGGTTAAGTTTTTGGAATTTGAGGTCAATCTCTCATTGCCAGACCCTGCCTTGTGAGCAGGCATAGACTGACCATAGGGCAATGCCCGGTGGGCCAACTGTCATTTTTGGGCCAGGGCTGTCATAATTTACGCATAATTTTCTTGAAGGATATTGGGCTAGTCTAATTAAATCTCTCATGTTCATTCAATGTGTCCAACCTACAGTGTTATTTTAGATTTCCATTAAGCTCTTTTTTGGTTCCTGCCTTTGAGTGTGGTTTTCCTGGATAAGTAAGACATTTTTTGGATATGGTGTGAATAGCCTATAGGCCAGGGCTGTCGCAACAAGACAGGCAAACCAGGCAATTGCCTAGGGCCCCGTCCTGAAAGGTGCCCCCAGGATGGACTGTTTGATCATTTTAGTAGTTTTGTTAGTAGGGCTTTTCAATAAAATGTGAGTTTAGACTGGAATAAAGTTCAACACAAATGATTATATTAATAAAAGATGTTTGAAGATTATAATGGTGGTGGTTCATGTAGGTGTTTATGGGAGGTGAAGGGCCCCCATGTCCGGTTTGCTTGGGGCCCCCTAAATACCTTGAAACGGCCCTGCTATAGGCTAAACTGGAGGCCTTAACGTCCCGCTGCAAAAGGATTTTGATTTGTCTGAATTCAAGTCTCTCCTAGTCTAGAGCTATAGCACTGACCTTTTAGCAAGGCTGCCACCCTTTGGCAGTGAGAGTGTACTGTCCAATCTATTTGTTTCTAAGAACAAAAAGAAACATTATTGGGTCAACAGGTTAATGTTTAAAGTGAAAATCTGTAGTCCTGCAGAAAAGTTGTGTAGATTTAAGCTCAGCAGCATGAAAAACTCTTTCTTCACAACTTTGACTGAGTCACTGTTTCAAATGCGTGTCAGAGCAGGAATACAGAGCACATAAACTGTTATGAGCTAGGCAGACAACATTTCTTGATTAGATTAGATCAGATGGCGGTGGCTATGGGTTTATTTCACACCTGAACATTTCGAGATTCTAAAACCATTCCATATTAAACTGATTATTCTATCATTGAAATGCATTGAATGGTATGGGGTGGGAAATGGGTATATAACATTTAACACATGTCTAAATTCACTTTCTTTCATACTATGCACATCTGAAGCCCACAAATTGGGAGATCCCAAATTGATAAAAGTGGTTTTACATTTTTGTGCATGAATATTCTAAAAGTTTCTAGGCTATCTATTCAGGACTTTTCAATTTGTGGGCTTCGGATGTGCATTTAGGCATGCTTTGAAGGTTCCATATTACGAAAAATCACTTTTCTTGTCTTTTGAATGTGTTTCTTGGGTCTATATTGCCTCTACACACACTTTAAGTTGGATAAAAAGCCTCAATTGTTAAAATAGACAATTTACACTGTTAGTAACTGTTCAGCTGCTGTGTGCTTAAACCACCTGTTTAGAATTGTCCTAACTACGTACAGTATGTCAAAGGGTATGGGCAGCCACCTAAGCAGCTGAGGGCAATGAGAATGGATAATTGCGAAAATAAAGAGAGACAGGTTGGCAGCCACTTTGCAGCTGAGAACAATGGAAATTATGAATTGACTAATTAGAGATGGCCTGCCATAGCCTACAGGAGAAATCCTCAATGTGTTGGCTGCAGGTGTCTAGTTAGTTACCTGGTGCACGCCCCCATGAGAAACAGCCCATTCTGAACATTAGAGCTAAACAAGTTAGCTTGAGAAAGGCGTAATATGGGACCTTTAAATGTTATTACCCATTTCTTTCATGTCAGAAAAGGATAAATTCAATGCAATGTTCAGTTTGCTACCATGGAATGTAAGAAGCCCATAAGTAAATGCTGTTTACCGACCTGTGAAATTTCAGAAACAGACTTTATCCACCTCTTAAAAGTTCTAACATTGCCAGATACAACAGCATTATCAGAATTTGAAATTTAACACCACATCTTCCATCATTAAACATGCTCCACATGCTTGAATTGGCCATAAATATTTGTGTTTTCTGCCTCTTATTTATAACCTGCCTATCATTTCTGCTTTTTAAATCAGTGCTCCTCACATACCCTACCTCCTTGCAAAATCACAATAGACATGACAAACGTGTCAAACTGTCTTGTTTGTTTGAGGACATTTGCCCACCTCAACCAGCTTATGGCTGTACAGGCCCTCTGACCCATATTAGCCTATGGTACAGTAGCCTATAGGCTAAAATAATTGGGCCTGACCAATTGTATGCCATTCATAAGCTGCCTTATTATGTTTTGAAGGATATAATTAATGGTAAACTTTTGTCCATAGACCTAACTACATAACTAGGCCTGTGCTAAATCACAGCCTATATAACCAGGGTGGCGCACATGCGCGTGCGTCTGTGCGTGCGTACCATTCAAGGAGTGGTATTTGAGTCTGACGGCAGGCACAGTGACAACACCTGCATGCGGGAAGAGAGATGTGGAGTTCCGGAAGTCAGATATACGGATAGAAGCAGAAGGCACCCGTGAAAGCTTGAAATGTTGTCAGCGTTGCATATCGGTATTTCAAATGATATGTTTGGCGAGGCAGCGTGGGAATCCAATTTAAGACAGTGTGACTAATCTTGTGTGTAGGTCAGGAATTACTGCGGTAAGTGCCGAGTAGGGAGTCACACAAAGCATATTTACCAGCTAGCTAGTTAGCTAATCCATTTAGTGATGTGGGAATGCTAGCTCTTTAGCTATCTCCCAATGTGTATGATATTTATTTCCAAGCAACATGCTCTTATGGATCAGATTTATTTGAGGGAGAATGAAATTCATGCCTGCACCGGCAATGTCATTCTGCGCGCAGGTTAAAGCACATCAGGGTGGTTGAAGCTCTAGTTAGCAGTAGCAGCCTTTCACATCGATAATGTACAGCGAACTTGGCCAACGTTATGTTTGACATACGAAATAGCGAAATGTTGTCATCGGCCGTTTGTCCCTTAAACTTTTGTAAAGTGGTCAAATAACCGCATGCAGGCTATCTGAGAAACTGTCATACACAAAGGTTAGCTAGTTTACGTTAGCTTGGCCAGAGACAGTGAGGACTTGGCTCGGTGGTCAGTGCATAGTGTGATCGGGGTTACCCATGACGTTACCGTGCTTTGGTTAGCTTACCCACCTGTCAAAGTCAAGTGAGCGACGCCTGTTAGCATTGTGGTTGAATGATAGTATGCTTGGCAACAAATGGACACATATGATAATCATACTATAATGGTACTTGATAATCACAATTTTTTTCTGGTTACTCATCAGGTGGTAACGTTATCACGGATTTTTTTTGTCAGGAATATAGCATATGTACATCATGAGCTGGTGTGTTTGGGGTTTAGCAATCATCCACCTGTGAAGTGAATAGTTGTAAAGATGAAAAGATGTAGCTTGGTAAATGAGTTAGTTGTCCTAGCATTAAATGCATAGCTAAATGCAGTAATACGTCAAAAAATATTTTGTCCGTGAGGAGCTGGATATCTCAAACATTTTACTTGGATTACCTTAACTTCAGTTAATATCCTGTAGTTCTAGTCTCTTTTCTAGACTGTATAGCAAAACCTTTTTTGTCAATGAAAAGGTTCATAATCAGAAGAGCGAGCAGTCTTTGTCACTGCAATGCATTTTTCTCCCTGATGACACCTACCTTTAAACTGCATGTCAACATTTTGTTGCGCTGGACATATTCCAGTCTCATTTACATTTTGCTTATACATCATTGTTGCCAGATCCACCACTCTCAGAAAAGCCTTGTCATAAATTTTCATCTGATAGTGTTGTGTCATGATTTATAGTGTATTTGTCAAAGTACGCTGTATGTGCTTGTGTGTTTATATGAATGCATTAAGCAGTGAATGAGGCACAGACAAGTACTGTCACTGGGGGGTAGCCTATATTTAATGCTGATTCTGGTGGCTTTGATGTGTCTAGGGCATTTTTGCCAACCTACTTCTGTAGGTAGGGCACTACACTGTGCTGCATTGCTCTAGCCTCTGACATAGTTTCTGTTTATCTTTAAATACAGAGTGTATTTTAAAACATGCGCTTTCACATCTACTGCAGGTGGCTCTGTGGAGGGGGTGGTGTCTAACGTGTTGCCACCAATGAAGACGTGAGGGCCGAAGACGGTATGCTACTGTAGGGAGGATAGTGAAAGGTAGGTGAGAAAAAAAATATTTGTACATATTTATGGGCATGGTGGTATCTCTGAGTGTAATGTACATTTAGGGGATTTACTGCTTTTGTGGTTAGATAAGGTATCCCTAATCAAATAGGCCTAGGCCATATATGACAGTGATTGCTTCCTTCCCATAGGAGTGAGCTTCAGTGGGTGTGGCTGAACAAACATTGTGATCTCTGTCCACTGCTGATGCTTTATGGGCAGCACTTGGTTCATTTGGGGGTTCTCTGTTACTTCAGAGCGGGTTCAGATTTATAAATTTGGCTTTAGCCCACACATTTTTAATCCAGTTTGTTTCCAAGAACTGACTTCAATTTATAGACATCAGCATTGCTGGTGTAGGACTGCTGTTTGCTGTTCCTAACTTAAACATAATTTCCTTTAGTAGAAAAAGAGCTAATGGATGTGGTTGAATGTTTTGAGATGTGCCATCTGTGGATTCTCTGTAACAGATTGGGTTCAAACAGCATATGAGTGAGGGCTGTTCCTTATAGTCTTTAGAGTTGTCAATCAAAAATGTACAGAGTTGTATAAAGTTCTGGAGTAGAGGAGTGGAGTAAAAGTAAAAGTACCATATCAAAACAGTGACTTGAGTAGAAGTTGAAGTGTTCTTTAAAGACCATACTTAAGTGGAAGTACTCAAGTATTCAAAATGTTTTGTACTTGAGTATTGCAAGTAGAAGTATTGTAAAAATTGCTACTCAAGTACTGAATGTAAAAATAGAAGTACTGTGTATATTATAGAAAGCGATTAGAGACACAGAGGTACACACACTCAGATGGGTCATCGTGCATCACAATCTGGCTGCTCTGTGGTTTCCAACCTCAAGACATCCTGTTTTCTCATGCTTTGATTGGCATCTCTAAGTGGAGAAACACCAATGAGAGAAACAGATGAATAAACCAGATAAGGAGCCATGCTCTGGTGTGTGTGTGTGTGTGTGTGTGTGTGTGTGTGTGTGTGTGTGTGTGTGTGTGTGTGTGTGTGTGTGTGTGTGTGTGTGTGTGTGTGTGTGTGTGTGTGAGGGTGTGTTTGTGTCTGTGTGATTGTGTGTTTGTGTGTGTGTGCATGACCATGAGAGAGCCAAACTCTAATTTGGGAGCCCAAAATTATTTCTGTCATAGGGCCCAACATTGAGGATCACTGAATTGGAGACAGATAAAGAAGCAAGATAACAATCATTTTAATCATTCAAAGTTAAAGAACTTGGTGTTATTCTTCCATCTCAAAATGGAGTAGTAGACTGACCCATGTTAAGTGTCCCCAATTGAATGCATGTAGCACTGCAAAAGGCTGAAGGGGAACATTAGGTCTCTTTATATACTGCTTGATCGCTTGAATTGCTCAATAATGATTATGAAAACCTGGTGACATACACATCTACGGGTCTAGCATTGATACCATTGGATGTGGTATGATTTGTCATGTTTTTTGTTTTCAAAGTAACGAATAACTATTCAGCACATCAAAAATGTATCAGAGTAGAAGTATTAAATTCATTAAATCTGTGTAGTGAAGTAAAAGTGGAAGTAGGAGAAAAAAAAATAATATTCCAATAAAGTACAGATACTGCATTTTAGTACTTAAGTAGGATACTTAAGTAGTTCTACTTCATTATTATACATCTCTGAAAATGTAGCCTACCACTTTAACTTGCATGTGTGACTTAAAGTGGAAAGTGTGGACAGCTGTCCATTGTTTGCCTGAAAAAGAGGGGTTCCTTTTCTATTACTTCTCACTTTTCTTTCCCTCTGGTTTCTTTGGCTAGTCTACAGGCCTAACACATTGCCCTAGTTTTCCCCCTGGGCAGTTGTTTGTCCCAAACTTCAGATTTGCATATGAAATGCTGTGCGTGAAAAACAAACGTGCATGTTTTAAATAAATGGAAAATGAACTACCATACAGTGTGACAAAGTTGCCATTAGAAATCCAGGCTTGTTTTGCAATGATCCCATCAAATGGTTTTGTCATACAGTGTGTTTGTTTTTGAATAACACCAAACTGTTCTTTAGCTATTCCCGATCTCTGTAACTTAAGATCCATCAGTGTCAGTACAAAAATATGATAAAGCTTTGAATGTTAGATTTGGCATTTTGGCCTGTGAATTTCTAAATAGCTTATCTCTTTGTTGTTTGAACTGACTGCATTTTGTTCATGCGTTATTTTATGCGAAATATCTCATTTTTGTGCGTATGAGGTAGGCAAAAAAAATCTTAGGGACGTTGGCATTATCAATGTTTTTTTTCACAATGTCCTGATAGCCTATCAATGCAGTTCTATTTCTGGTTATTTATAACAAGTGGTGTTCATTTCCAAAGCCTCAAAATCCATATCCTGGAGGGGACATTCTTGTGCTATTGATTTGTGTTTTCATCACATCTGCCAGTGTGGCGGAGGCTGTATCTTGTGCTGTTTCTGTTCAGTTCATTTCTCGTCAGTAAGGCTTAGAGGGAGTGACATAGACATGTAGCGCAATAATATGAATCATGATTATTGTTATATTTTCTTCCACCTCTCACTCTCCCTGTTTTGTCTTTCTATCTCCCACACTCTCTCTTTCCGTTTCTCTCCCCCTGTAGGAAAGAATGCAGTCCTCAGCCCATCGGTTGCGGGATGTGGAGCAGCATCACCCCTTGCTGGCTGGCGAGGAGGGGGAGGAGCTTAAGGGTGTGTGTTCGGCATCGGGGGGCCGTGTTTGGTTTATCCAGGACAGCTGTGGCCTGGTGTGTGCCGTGCTAACCTGGTTCCTTGTGCTCTATGCCGCGTTTGTGGTGAACTTTGTCATGCTGCTCCCCTCCAAGAACTTCTGGTTCTCAATGATCAATGGAGTGGCCTTCAACTTCTTTGCTGTGATGGCTCTATCGTCGCACGTGCGCACCATGCTGACTGACCCGGTGAGAAAACATTTAGAGGCACCAACCACATGCTGAAGAACATTAAAGGAGACTTTGTAGTAGACATATTAGTTTCCATAGCAATTTTCTCATTCAGCAAATGAAGGTTCTAGAAGTAACCACGGTTGTATGAGTTTAGGTGTGTGCACAAGAAGACTGATAACAGGTCACTTTCTGGGTGGACCTACCTTTTGTGCTAGAGCACGTTGAGGATGTCATGACTTTGTTGATGCTAATACTCAACTTGTATGTACGTAGCACCGCCTCTGGCAATTAGGAGAAAGGAATAGAACTATTGCCGTACCTCTACAAAACGCGCACAGCAATTCATCCAGTGTTGTTTTCCATATTGCTGAAGTCAAAAGTCCTCAAAATATTGTCCCACTCCTTACCATAAACTTCCCTTTTCATACTCTTCATACTCTTCATACTCTTCATACACTCGTCTCCAAACACTGAACGCTGCACTCACTGCAGCAGCACAGTAATAGTCAATGGGATGAACAGTTTGAGAGACATACAAAGAAAAGACAAACGGCTGAAGGCCTGCCATTCAACCATAGTCAAAAAAGAATAAATATAACAAACGTTCTTCAAACATAGAATAGTTTAATTGGAGAAAAGATCAAGGTGAAGGGTGTATAATAGCACCAAATTTGCAATGGACGTGATCTACCCCAGACCTTTTGTTTAAAAGTATAGATACACTATTGAAAATATGTATCTACTGTAATTCCATACAAATGTTTAGTGTTAATTCCTCAACAGCCATATTGTATTAACTCGCCTTCACCATCTGCTGTGACTACTCTATAGGGAGCTGTTCCCAAGGGCAACGCCACTAAAGAGTACATGGACAGCTTACAACTAAAGCCTGGTGAGGTCATCTACAAGTGCCCAAAGTGCTGCAGCATCAAGCCTGAGCGAGCCCATCACTGCAGGTACTTATTCCTTCTTTGTGAGATACTGGGACCACACACACACTACTGGGTGGGAGGGGATGTTCCTGTGGACTAGCGTTTTAAAGGTATATTCTGGTATTTTGCACTTTTAGCCCCTTTTCTGGTCAAAATAGAATAGTTTACACAATTTGAACAATTGTTCCTGATATTTGGGTCATTTAGAATCTTCTCCGCTTGGTTCAGAATGGTTAGATTTGTGCATTCTCAATCCTGTCTTTAAAATGACCATTTGTTTTAAAACATGTGGAACTTACGGAGTGGTTAGTGATGTTCACTGATGTTCCAAATCAAGTATTATAGTTTCTGTGTTTTATTTGGTATTTTGAAGATTCTGGATTCCGGTGTAGTGATATGAACAGGCACTTTAAGACAGTCTTTTTTAATAGAATGGCAAATAAAACTTGACACGAATTGTATGACGCTATATTACTTGTTTTGGAACATCAACGAACACCACTAACCACTAATTTGAGTTGCTCATGTTTTAAAACAAATGTTCAAGGTTGTTTTAAGGACAAGATTGAGAATGCAGGGGACATTTTTAAATGAGCCGACTAGCCGAGATGGACTCAATCATCCAAATAGTCATTGTGTTTTGTCCTAGACACCCCAGAAAAAGGGCTAAAAGCCAGACACTGTAATATACCCTTGATAGCCAGGAGAGGACAGCTCTGGACAGGACAGACTCACTGGTGGGGTTAGAGTGACTCAGCAGCTTGTTCTCCATTGATCACTTATTTTTCCTTGTTGTACATTGTACATGTTTATTTGTGTTCCACCAAAACACTATGAAATGGAAATAGAAGAGGGCGTCAAAAGCAGGTAGCTTGTAGCTCATAGAAAAATCAGGAAAAGCATTTTGGCATTACATGCAAAATGCATACATCATGGATACAAACATCAAGGACAGCATACTAAACCTACAATTGCTATAAGTTGGGAATGGTCTGAGGCTTGGTAGGGTGTGAGACCTCTGTGGTGATGACTGTCTGTCTCTCTCTCTCTCTCTCTCTCTCTCTCTCTCTCTCTCTCTCTCTCTCTCTCTCTCTCTCTCTCCCTGCCTGTGGATTCCTCCTCCTGCAGCATTTGTAAGAGATGTATCCGCAAGATGGATCACCACTGTCCCTGGGTGAATAATTGTGTGGGAGAGAAAAATCAGCGCTTCTTTGTACTCTTCACTGTGAGTATGAGAGTCATTGCGATAGTATAAACACCCCCCCCCCCCCTCCTTTTTTTTTTTTAGTTTATCTGGTATATTGATTGAATGAATGAATTGTTGGTTGAATTGGTGGGTTGGTCGTTTGCTTGCTTTCTTTTCCACAGCAGGTGGTAAAACGGCAGCCATTGAAGAAAAAATATAAGTACTTCCTTGCTCTGTTGTCTGAAGGGGGTTGGATTACCTGCCCGGGGTCTTGATAGTCATTCTTTTCAAACCACAAATGGCAGTCACATGTAAGACAAGCTAGGCCTGGGAATGTAGCTCTTGTTGGTAAGATGAGAGCCAGTGGCCTACAAAGAGAAACTCACATGAATGATGGCAGACCAGCACGGCTGCATTCTTGCCATGTCTTCATGCCATAGATTACTCAGGCGTATCTGATAGTCTATGTCAGTTAATAGAGGAGCATTCTTAGTTTTGGTGTTAATGTTTGTGTACCAGAGAGAAGACAAATGAATGTCCGTTACAAATTAACTGTTCTCTCTCTCTCTCTCTCTTTGTTTTTGTAGATGTACATAGCCTTGATATCAACCCATGCACTATGTTTGACTGGCTACCAGTTTTTTACCTGTGTCAAAGTCCAGTGGAATGGTAAGTCTTTAGGTACATGTAAAGCAGTTTCACCTTTAGTGAACATTAACATAAATCCTAAGCTTAAGACCCAAACAAAATCATCGAGAATAACCATGGAGAAATTAGCAATGCACTTATCAGGAATGCCATGCTGTAGTCTTTCTATTCTCCATTGTATATCACTAGGATTAGTTTCTTAAACATCACAAGCATGCATGTATTTTTGATAGAGTGGCCAATTGATGTTTTGATTTATTTATGTATCTATTTATTTACTTTTTGAGCATGTATCAGTTTGAAGCTCAGTTGGTCCAATTTTTCCCTCTCCTGTGTAGAGTGCAGTGACTACTCCCCCCCTGTGGCCGTCATGCTCATGATCTTCCTCTGCATGGAGGCCCTCCTCTTTCTCACCTTCACCGCCGTCATGTTCGGCACACAGATTCACTCCATCTGCAACGATGAGACGGTGAGTCAAGGCCAGTTGACTGCACAATCTGTCTATGGCCCCCATTCATAAAACATTCATAGATGTGTCGTCAGAGGGTGAGGCAGACGTGAGTTTCCTGTGTGATGAAGTAAAGTACTGTCTTATCTTGTCTTATCTTAGATGACGTACACAACATTCTCTTATCCTTCTGTTTCCCTGGGTTAGTTATGATACATCAGTCATTTTTTTTTTTTAAGTTTCAAGAAATTGCATTTTATCCCTACAAATAAAAGCGGCCAGTTGGTTCCATAGCACATTCAAGTCTTAGGTCTGTATGCGCCTGACTAACTTACCGGTCACATGGTACATTTATTTAATTCATATAGATAGATTGACCTACAGTAGTCATGTATTATAGTATACTAGTAAAGCATAGACTAGTGTAGGATATGGTAGGGTCATAGTTCAGTTTAATAGTGTTATATTTCTTGCTTGGTTTCTGGTGCGAATCATTACACTTGATGAATGATTCAAACATATTAAAAATGTGTTGTCCTAAAAATCAACCTAATGAATAATCCTCACAACATGGAGGATCGAAATGGGTCTCATCATGTAAAAAAAATTTGTAGAATGCAGTTCCATTTCCTGTCCTCATGCCTACTGGCTTTTTCCTGTTTCTCTCCATTGTGCTAGGACATAACTGACCTGTCATTGCCTCTACCTAATCTATAGAAACAGACTTGACTGACATTTTAGAAAGGGAACAAGCCTGTCTCTTCTGTTTGTGTCCTTTAGGAGATAGAGAGGTTGAAAAACGAGAAGCCCACATGGGAGCGACGGGTGCGGTGGGAGGGCATGAAGGCTGTTTTCGGCGGGCCTCCCTCGCTCATCTGGTTCAACCCGTTTGCTGGGCTGCAGCTGCAGCGCCTCCTCATGGTCAGAGCACGCAAGGGCGGCGCTGAATTCTCTGTCTGAAGAGAGGAGACAAGTCCTCCCCCTCGCCATGCCACGCCACGCCACGCCATCAGCTGAGTTGTGTTCACAGGCCTGTGCCCATAGACCCTGGCAAGGTTTTGCGGCAGGTCCCTAAAGGTTTTGGACTGGGGTCTGCTTTGTTCGTTTTCATTCAGAAAAAAAAAAAAAAAAAAAATGTCAGGACTACAGGACGGATGCACTTACTTGGCTTACGGAATTCACTGAGAAGTCTATTCACCTCACTGACCTCAGACCAATCTACAGTAATGGGAATGTGCATTTTTCTCTTTCTTTTAAAAACTTGCGATGTCTGCCGTGTTTTTTAATGTAAAGCCTGTAGTGAACTGGGTATTCACTAAAATCAAACTGTTGTCTCTAAAGTTTAAAAGTATTGAATCAACGGTTGACTGAGTTGCCATGAAGTCCAGAACCATGGAGCTCTTCAGTAATCACTATGAGGGAACTTCAAACCAAGGGGTTAGCACTGCACAGCTCAGCTCCTGTTGGATGCCCTGGATCTAGTCATATTACTCATTACGTTTGAAAGTGTAGGGATAACTATGGTTAGGGGAGTCACCTCTCCTTTCAGTTTCAGAAAACAGGTGTTTATGCTGATCTCAAACTTCAGAGAAGCCATTGCTGTAAAAATGCCGTGCTGGCATTCCCCTTTTAAGACACTATTTGTTTTTTTTTTTGGTTGAAAGAATACTAATATGTAAGATGACCACTAATTAATTATTTGGAATGATATGAGATTATCTGAACTGAATCTGAAATGTTTGTACAGTAGTGAAGGTCTCTCTTGGGGAAAATGCAGATATATTCAGATATTAGAGAATATGTAAGAAATCAGATTTTATATGCTTGAGGAAAGACAAACAAGTCTGAAGATAGCACTGTATGGATTGTGTATGTTTGAGGAGGGGTTGGTACATTATATGAAAGATTTTCTACAAATAGACCTCAATTTCTTGATCAATAATCTTTATCTATCTACAATTATAGAAGCCCCACATGCTGTGCTGGTGAATGATTTTGGATGCAAGATGTAACATAGGTGACAACTTTTCATAGGTTAATAAATGCCACCAGAACTGCTGCCCAGCTAGGTTGGGGACAAACCCAAAGTGGCGCAGTCACTTATAATCCTAGTCTTCAAGGAACTCTCTCAACAACTGAGTGGCCTTGGCTGAACCCCTTTTACACAGAATGCCAAGCCCCAGATTATCCCTTTTTTTTTAGTTAGGCAAGGGTCTTGAAATTAAATTTCATAGCAAAACTCCCCCTCCCCCTTTAGCCCACTTTTCCTTTTAATAGGACATTTCGTGAAACTCTAACTGCTTGCACAACTACTACTAACATTTTAAAAGCCTCAGCTCATGATTGACTGCACTGGTTTTAAGAGTACACTAGCCTTAGTCATTGTCCTGCACATTCATGCAGCCCTAGAGGAAAGCTTGGTCTTGCAAAGTTTCCCGTTTTTAAATATCACATATGACTTGTCATGCAGTCAAAGTTCTGATGAAAGAGAAGTTGTTAAAATGCAGAATTCTCCACATACACCTAAGAAAGTGTCCCGTTTAATCACCTTACTGAAGATGAAATTACCTGTTCTTTGGGAAAGTCTGCCTTGACATTGTATTATGAATGTATGTATTGAACCTTTTGATCACTCTTGTTTTGCTGAACTAATTAAGGGACATGCCCAAGGTTGAACTAAGGTCTGAAGCGTTTTCCACACAATAAGCAGTATTGGTAATTTCCTGTAACTCACATAATGACCATCAAAGTCTTAGTTGCATGGAAAGGCAGTTAACTCTTTCCCTGGAACATATTAATGAATTTCAGTGGATGAATCTGTACACGCTGGCTTAATGTGGATATCGGGTGAAAATCATGACTTGAGTGATACTGCTAAGTCTGTAGGCAATCCTTCGCTGAGCAGCTTTAAGAATTCAGGGCCACAAATTCTGTTCTTTCATAGACTTAAAACCTACAGACTGGATTATTTGTGCTTTAACAATTTATCTAGCCAATTGCTGGAATTTGTCGACATCTCATATCTAGTGTGTTCCTGTACGAATCTTGCGACAGCTTGATTCTCAATAATCAGGGTAGAAGCAAAGAGAATGTGTAAACATGAATAAAACAAACCATTACACTTTGTTACTGGACAACATAAAGTTTTCTTATTTACAGTATATGATGAATATAATGATTTTATCAAAAGATTTTTTTAACTTGTCAAATGTGCATTGTCTTTTGAATGTGTAGTTCTTTTGCATAAATAAATTTAAATCTTGAAAGTGATGAGAGGTTTTAATTACAAACACTGTTTACTGAAAATGTATTGAATGTGAAATTTCCCATGTTTGTAGCAGAACGAAAGTAAAAATTAAATTGAGACTTTTTTTGCATACCATGCTTAACTGCTCTGAGCACAATATTACCAGAGGTACAAACAGCAAAAATATGACCAGATAAACAGAGCAAGTTCCAAACAAATACAAGTCGAGCACTGACTGAGTTGTCACATAAATGTGTACAGCCTAATGGTGGATCAAAACAACTAAGCACTTGGTCAGAGTCCTTTATGGCTGTATCCCCAAAATATTTGGGGTCCATGGTAGCCACAAACATCAACAATCAAGTCCATTTCATTTGCACATTCTGCATTATGTCAACATGTCCTCATTTCTGATGAACTCGCCTATGTCTGCTTGATGAAACACAACGATGGACATGGGGTCCACTCGCCGACACTCTTGTGTTGTCTTGGCTGCAACACCAAATCCCTGTGGATGTACAGATGATTATAAAATGTTAAAGCAGGTGCTGATAAACCAAGCAGTGTCGTGCTGTAACCAGGCATTTCATCACAGTATATTAAAAAGCTTACCAAAGGAACATCAGCCATGGAGTACACCACGACTCCTTGGTACTGGGAAGTGTTTTCTGTGATCCTACCCAGACCTGACTTCATGATGTGATTTCCATAAAGAAAAGACTGTTCTCCTCCAGGTTTTACCCAAACCTTGTACTGTTATTGGAAGGGGACAGGGAAGGAAGTGCAAAATTAAGAAACACTCAAGATTTGAGACGGGTAAATGAAAGCTTTGCAGCAAGCACTTAGCAATTTGTGTACCTTTGCATATGGAGCAAGGAAATCCAGAGCAGTGATGTGCAGTCTGAACTGATGCGTCTTTGTGAACTTGCCAAAACAGGTGCCGACTGATATCAGCTTGTCCCGGGAAATGTTCGTGGCTAATTTAAGAATTTTCTCACTGCAAGGGCAAAAACATGGCATTAGTAAGAATGAGGCGACACTGTTAAATAAAGCATGTCTTATGGTACCACAAAAGACTGAAACGTCTTACCTTATATAATAAACACGGTCGTTGTGTAGTCTGAAACAATATGTTCCGTCTGGACGATCAATCAATAGTTTGATATTCTCTCCAATGCTGCTCGGAATAACAATGTTAAGATACAAGAAAAGTCAGAACACTTCGATCAGCAGCAGAAGCAGGATAGGTAACATCGTGCTCAGCGAGGCAACGAGTGTCACGTTAGCACCAATGGATTCAAGTGTATTATTGTCATACTTACTATTTGGAGAGCTTTTCAAACATTGTTTTTGTTTCTTCGTCCGTTAACGGCCGCATGATTATCCCAATGTATAAAAGTTAATTTCAACACAGAGAGAAGAACCCAGGCCACGTGAAAGCGACTCCAACTCGAGATTGTCGCACGTGTATGACGTGTATTATTTTTCCGGGTTCGACGTACTTCCTGTTACTTCCGAAATGGCAGCCGTAGACGTGGAGGATGAGAGCATTCTGGCATCTATCTTTAAAGATAGTTTCCCAGACAATTGGAGAGAAAATCCAGACTTTGCAGCCTATTTAGCAGAGCTTAGCTCGTATGGCGTGGAGAAGTTAAATCGGGAACCTGAGAGATTGTCAGAGGAAAGGGCTCAGATACTGCAGCAGACTCGCGAACTAGCTTTCTCCAACTACAAGACGTTCATCCGCACAGCCGACTGCACTGAGGAAATATACCGAGACTTCGGACGTGTTGAGAGCAGTGTGTCGAAATTGCTTGACAAACTGCCCAGTTTTGGAGAAAGATGCAGGTTCGTTTTTCTATGTGTTCACCAATTGTTTACAACTATCAGCTGACTAGTATCTTCAATCAATGGTTGAGTATGATCAATAACATGCTGTGAATTCTGTGATTCAGTCATTTGATATTTCATTCTGTTTTCTACCGTTTATTTATAGGGGTTTTATGAAGGAGGCAGAGGATATTGGGGCCAGTCGGCGCATGAACAGCCTGACCCTGAATCGTCACACCGAGATATTGGAGATCTTGGAGATACCTCAGCTCATGGACACCTGCGTCCGCAACGGCTACTACGAGGAGGCCCTGGAGCTGGCAGCCTATGTGAAACGGCTGGAGAAAAAGCACTCCTCAATACCAGTTGTTCAGGTAACGTTTGGATTGGTCTTGAGGTTATTTACAATAAGTCTATTCAGATCCTAGGTTACTCAGAAAAAGTGTTTTAGGCTGCTTCTATTTAATATCTATTATGGAAAGTGTATCTGTTTCTCATGTGTTTCATGCCCTCACCTTTCTGCTGACTGTGTTGAATCTACAGGGGATTGTCAATGAAGTGCGTCAATCTGCACAACTTATGTTGAATCAGCTCCTCCAGCAACTGCGCAGCAACTCTCAGCTGCCTGTGTGCCTGCGAGTAATTGGCTACCTACGCAGGATGGATGTATTCACAGAGGCCGAGCTGAGAGTGAAGTTTCTACAGGCTCGGGGAAGCTGGTTGCACTCCATGTTGGCAGCCATTCCTGATGACGACCCTTACTTCCATATCACCAAAACCATTGAAGCTTGCCGTGTACACCTGTTTGACATCATCACTCAGTATCGGGCCATTTTCTCAGATGAAGACCCTCTCCTTCCTCCAGGAGGACAAACGATTAATGAAAGTGCCATCTTTCACGGCTGGGTTGTGCAACAGGTTGCACAGTTTCTAGAGACTTTGGAAAGAGATCTCCAGCGTGGGATAGGGGGCCGCCTGGATTCCCTCCTGGGACAGTGTATGTACTTTGGCTTGTCCTTCAGTCGTGTTGGCGCCGACTTCCGTGGCCAGCTTGCACCAATGTTCCAACGGGTAGCCATGGATACGTTCGACAAGGCTGTGCAGGAAGCAGTGGAGAAATTCCAGGAAGACATGAACCTGTACACACTCATCTCTTTGCCCTCTGTGCTGGGCAATGCCATCCCCCCAGTAGCTCCCACCACTCAACCTGGCACCCTGCAGCCGCCAATGGCTCTGCTGAATTTCCCTCCTCTCGCTTGCTTCCTCAACAACATTCTGACCGCTTTCAACGACCTTCGACTCTGTTGCCCCATTGGCCTTGCTCAGGAGGTCACCAAGCAGCTAGAAGACGCGCTTGTTAAGGTACATAAGGCAGGACCTCAAGATGTACAACAGACTCAGCAATAGTATGGCACATTATCTGCTCTGCTTTGGTACTGCTGTTTATGGTGTCTTTTTGTTTTGTTTTTGTACTTATTCTACAGGTGACCAAGCTCATCTTGGTGTTTCATCGAGCAGAGGAGTCAGCTTTCAGCAGTAAGGAGAAGGAACTGTTTGTCCAGTTCTGCTGTGCGTTTGCTGAGGACATGGTGCCTTTCCTCAACCGCTGTCTACAGGTTCTTTTCCCGCCTGCTCAGCTGGCACTTATACTAGGTAATTATGCTTTTATCTTTTTCGCATGCGGTAAACCTAAACTGCTTTCTCACATGCACTGAACATTTAACCTTTTCCAGACACTAACGTACAGGCTGTATGTACTGTATATGTACAAATGAATAAATAATTTGCCTCTGGCATCATCTCCATGTCACATTACAAGTCATAAAGTTAAGATCTGAAATGCATTTGACCAGGGCATTATGATAACATAAATAAAGTAATACTAGTTTTACATACATTGTAACATAGGTAGAGTAGTACTAATAGGGACATCCCCAGTTCTTAAGGTCCAACATTTCAGTTCTTGGCTGAAATGTAGTGTATGGGGAATACTTCAGAGGCTTCGTCAAAATTGTATTATGCTGTTATATTAGTATTTGGCAGCTTAGACAAGTTTGAGAGTGCATTAAAAAGCATTGTGTTGTGTGCCTCAGCTCTGAGCTATAGTTGCAAGCTAGGCTATATTAGTTTACCGTAATTTCCTGACAATTAGCCGCGGCTTATACATTGATTTTGCTAAATTTCTTCCGCTATGAGGTTAAAACAGGGGGGCAGTTAATATGGTGTTAATATTGTTTTAACTTGCATAAAACACTGTCCTGCGGCTTATATGCAGGTACAACTAGCTAGCCTTTGGGTCAACTTCTGTCGTTTTAAATGTGCTCTATAAATAATGTGACTTGACATTGTTTGACCATGTTTTGAGGTCATAACGACACAACAAGGTTCTGTAAGATGGTGTATAGTACATACTCATGTTAGGCTACTATTAATACTCCTGTTTATATGTACCTCATTTATTTAAAATACTGCTTTCTGTCTTGTCCCACCTAAAAGCAAACCACCAATGGATATCTGAAAAAAATATGGTTAACCCCCTTATCTTTAGTGGTTGATGTCTAATTGTTCTAAATGTTTAATACAGGTATTCCTCCAACACAAGTGCATAAGTATGGCAGTCTGGGTTGCATTGATGTCAAGAATGTTCTGCAGCCTCTGGAGTTTGTCTTACCTAAAAGAGAAGTGCCCATCCCTGAGGTGGATCTGACTGAGAGTTTAAGCGCCCTGTCCACAGTGGAGTCAGAACTTAAGCTGGAGGAAAAGCTCTCTGAACCTGGACAGGGCCCTGAGGAATTCAAACCAGCTACTGATCCTCATGCTACCCCAGAACCTTCCTCAGACTTGCCAAGTGGAGATCAAAACACAGACACTATAGACAACCCTACAGAAGATGCTGAATTAAAGGACATTGAGGAGGAGTTTTTATCTGGATGATGAACAGATACAATTTGAGTTTATCTGGGAAAGGGGCTCTCAAACAATACACAGGAGTTGATTCAAATTTAAATAAACAAAAATCAAAGGAAGAATGAACTATAATTTAAATTACACTAATTATACAGCTCACTGTCAATACTACTGTATGAACGTGTACATAGGGACATTGGGTTTTAAATGTTTAATAAATATTATTGACTTGTTACAATGGGAAAGAAAACAGGTGATGGTTCTGCCTTATGATATCAATGTCTGCATTTTCTCTGTTTCAACAAATTGTTACATAATTGTAAATATTAATATAATTTTAATTACGTTGTATCAGAAGTCAAAATACTATAAACTCCATTAAAACCTGTCTGCTTTTATCTTAATGTTTGAACTGGATATATCAAACAATGGTCTCATCAATAGAAAAATAGGGACATTTTACACCTTTTCACCTTTTGATACCAGGTAAAAGTTCCCAATGAAACAATGACTACTGATATATGCAGAGAATATTCAGAATATTGGCAATATTCAGTTTGCACCAGAAACTTCAATACTGCCAAATGGATTGATGACAATCAGAATGACAAATTTACACGACTTGCGTGCATACCGAATATTGGCAATATTCTGGTTCAATCTGGAATATTACCTACATGTATATGTAATCAATGACCACAGTTACACAAACTGAATATTGCCAATATTCTGTTTAAAATCGTAATATTCCCTGCATGTCACTGGTCATTGTAGTATATGTCCAAAGGTTGAGTTTCACACAGAAACAGACTAATGAACTTCGCTTAGCCATCTGCTAATTGTGCGTTTCAATCTGCACTTCTCACTTCTTTTTGACAAACTTCTTGCGGGCAGCATTAGGGTTAGCACGATGACGGCCACCACCAAAACCCTGGTTGTCGCGGATATGCAGGTTGGCAGAGCGGCTGTAGATATCATTCTCAATGAATGGAGAGCCTCCAGCCACGTAGTCTGGGTCGAAAACGTCCGTCTTCTGGCGTGCCTTCCTGGAAACCCTCTGCTGAGGAAACTGCTGATCCTCAACCAGGTGGGGATTGCTGGCATGTTTACCACCCTGAGGCTTTGGCAGGGAATACTACACAAGACACACAGCAGGAGAGATGGCAATGAAAACCTACACTTTAACCCTCAGAAAAATCTTGACAAATGCCTAGTTTAAAACAGCACTTGAGTTTTCGAGCAGGTATTTGAGTGCAACAAGAAGCGTAGCTGCACTAATAGTATTGACTATTACTCACCCGCAGTCCTTTTGGATTCAAAACTTTGGGGTTCCTGGAGAAATGCATCTGTGTGCTCCCGTCTTCATTGATGGTGACTGCAATCTTTTTTAGTGTACTGTTGCCACAGTGTGGGCAGAATGTCTTGTTCATATTGGTTGTGGTCCTTTAAATAACATCACGGAACACATGAATATAGTGGTAACAGAAGAAGTGGAATTCATTCATGAAGAATAACTCTTATATTACAGTGAATGACTCACTTGAAACAAGCATGACAGCGCAAAATGTAGTTTCTCGTCTGCTTAATGAGCATGCCGTTCACAGACAAGACATTCAGGCCGATCTGGATGAGAACATTCTGACAAAAGAAGAAATAAGGCAAACATCTTCATAGGTCTGCTGATGCAGTTCACATTAACCAACTCACAAAAATAACAGGCTAGTGTAATAAGTGCAGTTGGTATGCAGTTTCTATCTAACACTAACAAGATAAATAGGCAATGCACTTGCTTTACACACACAGTGATTGATGTTGAATTTTTGCAAACACTGTTCATGTATTTTTTAAGGTCTGACTAGGACTGCAAAAGTCCTGGTGGCAGAGAATAATATTATTAATATTATTTATTATTATTTAATAACCTTCACAAGACCAAGATTGGATCTTAAGGGGTTATGACCCAATTAAACCAGACATTTCTATTTACTATTTCCTAACTTTGTTTTTAATATAGTATAATATATAATAACATAATACTCAAAATAGTACCTGCATAGCAAAATCAGTGGTGACACAGCCCACTTTAACATCTGCTGCTGGTTTGCCATTCCGACCGTCCAATTTGACTTGTTTTATGTTGCTGGGAGTGATCCAACCACCACCATCATCTTCCGCCTCCTGCTCCTCACCACCACCTTCACCATCCTCCTTCTCCTCCTCACTTCCTTCCTGAGAGCCAGTGCTGACTTCATCAGAGTCTTTTCCCCTTCCGGAATCTGTGGACGTGCTGTGCTCCTCTGAAGAAGAAAGGTGCACAGCTTCCATCCTCTCCGACACCTCACTCACAGCAGGCCCGGCATCTTCACCCTGAACCACAACAACAGTACACTTATTAGGAATTCTTTTTTTGTTTTTTTTAAACTTGTGTCAAGAAAATGCATTTCTCAAATATTTCAATTGTTGGTGCTCTTTATCCAAATAAACTTACAGACTTCAGGGACAGCAACACAGGGTTTAAATCCTTGCTCCAGGGCACAACAGTGCAGCCAGGAATCAAACCCAAGACTACGGCTACTGCATGCTAGCCCAGTGCCACTACACTATTCCCATACCAAGTGCATGCACATGTACCACACACACGACACAACACCAAAAGGGATGCCTTTAGATGTGTGACATCTTATTAACTATATTACTCACAAGCAGCGCCAATAGATCAGCATCAATGCTGGGTATAGGAGCTCTCCAGAACTGAAAGCTGTTAAACTCTACCGTCTCTGTAGGCGAAGAGGTCACATCATTTGTCTTGGCTGGACTCTGTTTTTTTGTCTCCTGGGTCTCTGTGGTATTCTGTTTCAAATGCAAGTAAACAACAATCTCTTAAAACGACAACAGTGTCTGCAAATAATCTCCAATCTTCATAACGTAAGGGTGTCGTACTAGGGTAAGCAATTATACTTACAAGTAACTCCAAGATGTCAGCTTCAATGTCTGGTAAGGAAGTCCGCCAGAACTGGAAGTCGTTATACTCGACATTGCCTGAATCCTGAGAGATGGTGCTATTTGACACTGCAGGACTGTGTGCTTGTGTGTTTCTTGTGTCTTGGCTCTGGACATGTGGCTCAGGGGCTTTCTATTTGCAGAGAATTATACAAAACAAATCAAGGGCTGCAAGGGTTTAAAAACAATGTAAAAACTACTATGCTACCCATCAATGTATATCAACCTTACCTTGTGGGGGAAATGGAATCCAGCAATATTATCTGGAGCCTCTGGATGTCGCTGTGTGCTACAAACTTTGACCTGTAACAATAGTGATGCATTCAGACTTCCAGTGGAAAAGACATGTATATCTTTGATTTGTTGTTGATAACTAACTTTGACTTGTTTTGTCTTGTTTACCTTTACATCGGGTTCCGATTTTAGGTGGTTGGAACCAACATTCTCCCGCTCAAGTTGGTAGGTCAAAGCCAAAACTTTGATGTCTGTAGCAGAGAGGCTGGGGTAGTCTCCCGTCTTTTTAGAGAACTCTGTCACTGTCAGATTAAAAAAACACAAAGAAAATCACATCCACATTATGGACATCCACCGTATAATCAGCCAACATTAATGTTAGACGACAGCGGTCATGAAAAGAGATCAGCTGAAAAAGAGTGGACTCCCTACCGAATCGTACATGCTCTGGGAATGGGTCTTTAAAGACAAGTGTGTATGGCAGAAAAGATAAACTTCTTTTGGTTGGTTTATCCCGAATTTCATTCACGACCTCCTTCAATGTGTAGATGTTTTTTCCGATTTCCTAAAGGGGCAAGATAGCAACCTTTAGTTTTTACACATTTTGTCTAGGCATAAAAAGAGACCCATAAAGTGTTATAAATATCATAGCCAGTGACGTTACCACAGTTGGCAGAAATAGTTGCATTACTTTAGCTTGTTATAACATTAGTGTACAAGATTAGTCATCACGATAGCTTGAGCTGTGTTAAACTACTTAACAGGTCTATGGATAGGTATGTTAACGTTGTCCTAGTCACGTAGCAGTGATGGACATTGATGTCACAACACAAAGCAAATGTACTCCTTTGCAAACATATAAGCAAGAATGCCCTAAAACACATAAAGATTATGTAATAATATTTACATGAAGCGGGGCCTTCTTCAAAAATGCTCCAGCATCAGCGACAACATGCTCCACCAAGGCAGCGTCCATCTTGAAATGCACTACAGAATTCACATCTCGCGTTACTTGCGCAAAACGCAACCTCTCCTCTCCTTTGACGTTTTTTCTTGAAGCTCTTTGGTTATTTTCAACCTCGTGACACATTGTTGATGTTGTTAAAGTGGAAGAAATATGGCGGCCCGCTGGAGCAGTGAGAATGTGGTGGTGGAGTTCAGAGATGCACAGGTAGAATAAGTTAAATATGAGAACTTGATTGCGCACGGTTAGATGGATGAACAACTGTTCGTCATAAGAGTACAACAAGAGGTTTACTATCGTTACAAGAACAAAGGTTGCAGATCCTTTCGAGGGATATCATTGAGAGCTTCTTGCAAACAGCTTAGCTCAACATTGTAGCTAAGCTAAGTTGTTTTTAGTGTTTCAAAGTTTTCAGCAATAGTCTTGTGAACTAAAACCATTGCAAGTTAAATTTGAACTTTGCAAATGCAAGCATTCATTTGACATGCAGACTACCTTCCCGGATTATGACATGTGTCATGCAAAATGTTTTTGCCCTTTGCAAGAACTATGGCTAATATCATCCATTATTCAGTTCTGTTATAATTTTGAGAAGACATTCTGTTAACTCAAGAAAATATGTGGGGTGTTGGTATGAGGGTGTTGACAGTATCTCCATCGTTTCTGCAATATTTCTATACTGTCCCGGGAGACTTGTTACTCAAACTGTGTTGGCTACAACCATGCTCATAGAATCTCAATACTCGTGTATCTTATTTTATAGATATATCAGTGGGGTCGTTCACTGTAAAGCAAATAATCGTTTTCATTTCTTTTCAGGCCACCGCCATGTCTGTGGATTGTCTGGGCCGCCATGCTGTTCTGTCGGGGTGTGTAGGCTTTTGAAGAATCCAACACCACCACGCGAAAATTACACTCAGAGTTATCAGATATTTTATTACACCAATTGCTTTGATTGGTTTGTCAAGCAATGTCTGTAGATACAATGTTGACATTCTATTCTGCACATATTTTGTATGAAATTACTTTATTATGAATTATATAGGAAGTATATTTCAATTCAGAGTAGTCTTGCAGCTTGACAGGGTGTGTGATGTCAAGCATGTGATTGAACATGTGTATCAATTTCAGACGGCGGTTCCTCTACATTGTAAACTTGGAGATTCCTGCGGAGCCCCCACGGAAGATTGGGAGACAAAGCAAGTGGGACGTGGGGACTGTGCAGTGGAATCCACACAAAACAGAGGCACATCTGTTTGCTGCGTCCGTGAGTTCATCCAAATTCCTTTTGCCAACCTGTTTAGAAGGTTCCCTGCTGAAAATTTGGAATAAGACTATTAAATAGATAAAATTTCTGCTTGCTGTCAGTTTGTGTCATATATTCATTGCAATGTGTTGATGGTACTTTTTAGAGTAACCAGCGTGTGGACCTCTACGTCTGGCGAGATGGATGTGGTGAGGCTCACACCTCCCTACAGGGGCACACGCGTGTCATTAGGTAACAAAAGCTCTGGTGCAAGATAGCCCCCACCCCCACCCCCAATTTTGTTGTTTGATTTTTGATCCATTTGTAATGACCTATTTTATTTTCCTAGTGACCTAGACTGGTCGTGGTTTGAACCAGAATTTCTTGTGACAAGCTCAGTTGACACATATATCTACATCTGGGATACAAGGTATGTACAGTATAATAATGTCTTGGAGCAAAGGTGAAGGTGTGTGTGTGTGTGTGTGTGTGTGTGTGTGTGTGTGTTTGTGTGTGTGTGTGTGTGTGGCCTGTAATTTTACATCCTCACTGAACCATGAAACGGAATAATTAAAATGCCATGCATGCCTATCCAGAGACACTCGGAAGCCAACGGTGGCCTTATCTGCTGTGGGTGAGTGTCCTTTTGTGTGTCTCAAATAATTTCTAGAATGAGAACAGATAGCGAGAGAAGTGTCACGTAATTGCATTTTCCCTCTGTTATCCGTCCGATGTTATTAGCCGGGGCATCCCAAGTGAAATGGAACCGGAGGAATCCAAATTGCCTTGCCTCTAGCCATGATGGAGATGTAAGAATTTGGGATAAAAGGGTGAGTGTTGAATATTGTAGTGTAAAAGTTGGAACACTGTTCGTTAATGTTCTTTTTACAGTTCTATTTGTTGAATTCAAAGCAAGAAACATGGAAGCCATAGGCTAATGAGGAGTATTGAAATAGAAGTATTGAAGTATTGACTTAGTGGTAGTTGTAATTCTCATGAACATGGATAGATTTTTGATCACAAAGTGGTCAAGACAAATCTGAGAATATTTTTTGTTTCTGTCTTTTATTTCAACTTTTTGCACTGATGAAAGTTTGAGGATCAAAATGTTTGCATCTCACCTTGGTACTTGGTAGGACTTGAACACTGAACTGGAAAAGTGGTGTGGGAGTTTGTTCTTGATTGGCTGTTTTTTTTTGCTTTTAGAAACCTAATACTGCTATGGAGTACGTTGCAGCTCACTTGTCAAAGATTCATGGTCTGGACTGGCATCCAGACAATGAGTACATCCTTGCTACATCAAGCCAGGACAACTCTGTGCGGGTAATGTGACCAAGAACTTGTACAGGTGCAAATATGTGTATGGAACTTGTGTTGTTCACTGAGGTCATTTATTCTATTTCATTCTGCAGTTCTGGGACTACAGACAACCTCGCAAGTACCTCAACATTCTGTCTTGCCAAGTACCTGTGTGGAAGGCAAGATATACAGTAAGTTGCGTCAACTAAAACCAGTTAACGTACATGGTTAGATACATGACAAGTTATGTAAGTTAAAAAGACTCTTTTCGCTAAAGCCATAGGGACTCTTAGCATTTGGATTTCAAGCCATTGTCATTGGTGTCTTGTTCAGTAGTGCTACTGATGTACCAGCATCCTTACACCTATTGAAAATGGTCTACATCCTCTCTCACTCTGTCACATTGTTCTGAAAGTACTGTAAATACGTACTGTGTATATTGCTCTGTGGTAGTTGAGTGTTCTCTCATCTTGTGCTATGTGTGTACGTGCCTTGAAATGCTGCCCTCATGTTGTTGTTTGTCTACTCTCTGCAGCCCTTCTCTAATGGGTTAGTAACAGTCATGGTGCCCCAGCTGCGCCGGGAGAACAGCCTGCTCCTGTGGAGCACATTAGACCTCAATAGCCCTGTGCACGCTTTTGTGGGGCACGACGACGTGGTGCTGGAGTTCCAATGGAGGCCGCAGAAAGAGGGTAAGATGGGGTGCCACTCAGAAAGGTGGTAAATCTCAAGTCTAAGCAAATGGCTACTTTGTCTATGTGTATTTGTTTCTTTTGGTGTTTTTGACATGTGAGAAGAATTATTTGTTAAATGAACAGTTGAATGAATTCAGAGCAAGTTTCTACTGAAACAAGCAAATAATCTGCTGAAGAGCTGGACTCTTGTTTTACAGGGTATTAGCCTACTCATTTGTCTATGTCTGTTGTGGTTTCCATTAAGGTTCCAAAGACTATCAGCTAGTCACATGGTCCAGAGACCAGACTCTGCGGATATGGCGTGTGGATCCTCAGCTACAGAAGGTAGGAAGCCTCTCATGTCTGGACATTGGACATTTGATTCATGAGTATTATGAACTACCTGATGGGCAACCTAATAATTGTTGTGTTTTTCTAACCTATTAAAACCTGCATCAGCATCTGTGTATTTTACCAGTCAAGACCTGGAGCAACATACATGATATGTCACAATCATTTTGAATGATTTTGGGCCTGTAACCAATGATATTCAAAGAATTGCACATGAAGAGCATGTCTAAGTCAATCCAAATAAAAGATCTAATTTAGTCTAATGCGTCTATCTGCTACAGAACCTGAGAAATATAGGATTTCATAGGCGTTGACAATTCTTTTACATACTGTATTCTTAAAGTCCTTAAGGTCTTAAAGGTGTCTTTGTAGAAGACAGTGTAGGTCCGACTGGGTGAAGTAATGACACCCCTTCAAGAAGAAGTGTGGAAGAGTTAAGTTAGTTTTCAGTGCTGACTGATGGCTTAACGTTTTGTCTAATGTCACTGTGACTAATTTTCTGTAAATGTTATGTAGCTGTGTGCCAATGACATTGTAGAGGAACTCGTGGAGGGTATGACCTTGAACGCAGAATCAGAGAAGACATTACCTTCTCAGGACTCGGAGCCACCACTGAGTCCAGGCCTTTCCTCAGAGCACCTCCAAGGTAAGGGTTAAAGGTGAAATTCACCTTTTGTCAGGCCTAAATACTGTATTACCATGTTTGTTTGAGTGTATCCTCATGTCTCTTCCCCCCAGACCAGCAGGAGGGGCTGCAGGCTGTGCTAATGGGCAGTGGAAGGCAAGATGCCCCTGGTCTGCCTCAAACTCTGCAGCAAGAATTCTCTCTGGTCAACCTCCAGATCCGTAACGTCAATGTGGAGGTGAGGTGGTTGTGTGAAAAGGAGCCAGTCAATGTTAATTCTTATTCTTCCACTATTTGCATTTTTTCTTGAGCATGGTGATGCTTTTTCCACTGTCATAAGGGAAATTATACCAGTGTCAGAACAGAAAAAATGCTGCCTTTGAAGGGAATGTGGGGTTGCAGCAAAGGCATGTCCAAATCAGATGAAAAATCATAAAAATGCATAAAATCCTGCCTTGGAAGGTATCTTTCTTTTGCCTAATTTTGAAGGAAGCATAGATGTTTGCCTGCAACACTGACTTTCTATTGAATTATGTAGTCAGCTGTCGTTATCTTGGCAACGGTGCCTGAAAAATTAAATAAACAAAAAGTTAGAAAGTCTAGCTAGGTTGCCTGAAACAAAGTTTTTAGCTTCTGCCTTGATGCCTTCTACAACAGGTTAGTTGTTAGGCATTGAAGACACTACTTTCCAATTTCAGCCACAGTTTCCTCTGATATCTTTCAGTTCTCAGAGCTTATATTGACTGTCTGTCAGACAGTCTATTGACAGTCTGAGACCTGTCCTCACCTTCCCAATTATACTATGATCAGCAACCTTCCCTTGCTTGGCTTTTACTTATCAAATAAACCTCATAATGAAATGCCCTCCATAGAATCTGTGTCTATAAATTCCAGACAGTTACCGTAAGTAGGGAAAACAAGTTGATATTGCGTAACACAGTCTTGTCCACATTATGCAGAGTTTGGCAGGCAGAATGTTCTGGAAGTCATACTGCAGCATCACGCAGAGATGGCGAGAATTCGAGCCAAGCAGAGCAGCTGGTCATTCTCAGGCCATGCGACCACTGTCAGAATTAGGCCCCACATACCATGTTGATGTCTTCCCTTAGTGTGATACGGTACACTGTAAATAAGATAATTGGAACCAAATGTTTGGTCTGGGGTGGCGCTGGGTTTATTTATAAATCTCTCTTAGTATTGGTAGATTACCAACATTGAATGAAGTTGCAAAAAACAATAACCTGCAAGATTTGGTAGATTAACATGTTAGTAATTCATTTCATCCAGGAGGATATCTCAGTAGTATATCTGGGACTGACGCAGATCCTTTCTCACTGTGTGCCTTAAGACTTGCATGTTTTTCCCCCCTGTAGATGGATGCTGTGAATCGAAGCTGTTATGTGTCGGCACACTGTGGTGCCAACCGGGTACGGCTGGTTGTGAAGTTTCCAGCTCAGTACCCCAACAATGCTGCTCCCACTTTCCAGTTTGTCCCCCCAACCACCATCTCATCCTCCATGAAGATTAAGATCCTCAAGGTATAGTAGTAACAATATTGTTGACAGTCTGTGTTGAGTCCTTGAGTTGAGTCCCTGTGTTGAGTCTGCATCAACGTCAGGCTGAACCCTATATTATTCCTACAGTATTATTATCCAACTGACAGAAACAACAGTCTGAAAGCACTTGAAGATATTGCTGTGATTTGGCTTAATATTTCTCATGTTGGTCTGGCTCTGCACTGTGTCTGTTGACTGTTTTGTTGTTTCTGTCTTGTTAAGATTTTGACCGACACATCGCTGCAGAAAGTCAAAAGGAATCAGAACTGTCTGGAGCCATGTGTCAGACAGTTGGTGTCCTGCTTGGAGTCAGACATGGTATGTATGCGGTGAATAGAACATATAAACTGTACCTTTCCACTCAAGAGTTTGGTTTGGTTCAAATTTAAAAGAATCATGTATTTAATTCATCTGCCTACTAGTAAGAATTTTCCATTTTATTAGTTGGCCAATTTTTTATTTTATAAGAAATGTAGTTTAGGCTTTTCACACATGGTTTTCCTCTTACCCAACACCCCCTGCCCACCACCACAGGAGGATGGCACGGGACCTAATCCCTATGTGTTGTCAAACCCAGTCACGCCCGCTCTGCCTGCCTTCCCACGGGTCACCAACACCTACGGCTCCTATCAGGACTCCAACATCCCTTTCCCACGCACCTCTGGGGCTCGCTTCTGTGGAACCGGTGAGCGCAATTAGCTGATTAATAATTCCTGTAACTCTCCAGCTGAGGATGTAGACTGTTATGTAGTCCAGTGTACATCACTCTGGCGAGTACTAACACATTGCACATTGTGAGGTTTTTACTCCACATTTTCTAAAGCCCTTTGGCTACCCAGAAAAGTGGTCTATAAATGTACTATGTTGTTGTTGACCTTCACAGCTCTGGCCTTTAGGGGCTCAAGTAGATCTCTGGTTGTCAGAGATGGGGAGACATTACAGCCAGTCACCTTTAGCTCTGTGGGTAGAAGCTGAAAGTGTTTGGCAGCACTGGGTACTCAAAGCAAGGCAAAGCAGAGCAAAGCGTGAGAGTTGTGCTCTTTCTCCCACAGGTTCCCTGGTGTACTTCACCCGGCCCACTACTATGCATCGCTCAGTCCCTCCAACAGAGCCAACTCCCAGGTACACTTCTCCCTCTCTGTATTTATCTGTGAACAACAAATATTACCAGCTTTCTCCAAATATTGCTTTGTACTGACACAAGTCGAATCCAGTTAGTCTGATGTGCTTTCACATCGTTTTGTGACAGTGTGATTGTGAGATCACCAGTGTTTAAGTGAACAGATAGAACCAAAACATAGTAGGACTTTTAGGAGTTTTTTAGGAGTTTTATAACTCTGACTTGTACCTAGTCGACATGTGGGAAAAGCTTGTTTAGTGTGCTTAAGATTACTAACATGCCATTGTGCTGAGTGAGTAACTCAAGCTGATGTGCTCTGATGTGTTTTCCATTGAGATAAGAAATGTAGTGCAGTCTCTGAATCTACTGAACTCACCTCTTCTCTCTCTCTTTTCCCTCTGTATGATTCTGACTGTGTGCCTGTCGCAGGTCTCTGTCTGCTCTCTCAGCTTACCACAGTGGGGTGCTGACGCCCATGAAGATGCGCACGGAATCCCAAAGCACTCTCCGGCTGTACAGCGGCAGCCCCACTCGCTCCGACAAAGAGCAAGTCTCCATCTCCTCCTTCTACTACAAGGAGCGGGTAGGGAATCAAGAGCGCCAGTCTGACTGACTGACTGCAGGGTTGGCTGCCTGCCTGCCTGTTATTGTGCTCCAGGCTGATTTTCTTTTTTTATTTATTTATTTATTTACAAGCTGAGTTTGCCTAGTTTGTTTGGCTTGCTTGATTTCTTGGTGTGTATGTGTGTGTTTTTTTTTTGTGTGTGATTTTATTTTGTTTGTTTGTATTTCTTTTTTCTGTTCACACCCATGCTTGTTCTTTATCGTGTTTTCTCACAGTTTTTCCTCTCCTGTGTGTGCGTGTGTGTGTGTGCGTGTGTGTATTTGTGTGTGTGTATGTGTGTGCGTGTGATGGCATGGCATGGCATGGAGGCATGTTCCCCTCTCCCCTACTCTTTTGTGCTCCTGTGCTGTTGTTCCTCCCTTGTCAACAGAAGCCTCCTCAGTCCATTCTTCGCCGCTGGTCTGTGCAGGCTATTCATGACTGTCCGGTACTGACCGCCCCCTTTTCTCTTTCCGTATATCTCCCTCTCCTTCTTTCCATCAAACTTTGTCTTTTAAATCATTCCTTCGTCCTTCATGTCACTACCCTTAACCTGAATCAGGTGAAAATCTTGCCTCTTACTGCTTCAATCAATGTGCTTGTCAGTGTGTCAATCAATGTGCCTGTTTGTGTGAACTAACAAACCATGCTAAAGGTGGGTGAATAATGTAAGGCCATATATAATTAATATTTTTTTTACATTTAACTGTGGTTTTGTTATTAAGTCATGTAATTATTAACTTTTAATTTTCAGCAAGTATAAATTCTGTTAAACTGTAGCTAGAAATGAATCTAACCAAATAATTTGTCAATAACTTGGTATAAGTTTAG
Organism: Sardinella longiceps; assembly: GCA_027497455.2. Lineage (NCBI taxonomy): Eukaryota > Metazoa > Chordata > Actinopteri > Clupeiformes > Clupeidae > Sardinella > Sardinella longiceps. Next base: position 451,487 of record JAODXP020000011.1, read on the forward strand.
ATGTCAGAGTAGTCTGCTAATTTTGTGTTAATTTCTTTTAACAGTTGAATAATTGAAAAAAGTAATTAATATTTTTTTACAGGGTAGAATGTAGACTTGGGTGACATTATCTTGATCCATTACACTCTGCCCATTTAGATCAGGGTTAAAGTCACCAGTCTGGATTCAACTCATGATGATGAACTGTTGTTTACACATCAGTGGCTAACCTTCATACAATCTAAGTAATCTGAGTAGATTGGTAATTTACACAACTGACCTGGGTTCAGTAATTCAGTAATTCTCCGGTTCATGTCTGTGTATGTGTTACATACACCACACGGGTATCCTGCTGAATAGGCAGTTGCCTGTGTTTTTCTAAGTGCACATAGAGTGCTTCAAACACTGTAAGCTTGACTGGAAGATGACACCCTATATATTTTTTTTTATTGCACTATTCATATTTTAGTGTATTTTAACCAATATGAAGAGGTCACCAAGGAGCAAAGACTTTTTATTGTAGTAATACAGCAAAAGCACTGTGTTTTTGAAACACTGGACAATGAATATTTAAAAAGGATGTTTGATGCCCTCTGCTCAATGTGTCGAAAGGAGTTGGAGAATAATTCAAGCCAGTGTTTAATCTGGCATCTCCGGTGCCAAAATTCCAGTGAGCTCTCCAAATGCTAGCGGAATAGTAGGGCATTTAGAGGTGATCTCCTTTGATAACACTTAAGCTTCAAAGTAAACCCTGTCCAAACCACAGTGTTCCTAATAGCGTAGAAGAGATGAGGAAATGAAAGTCTATTTGGCTAGAGTAAAGGTGAATGTCTGTCATATTCTCTGTACAGCTGTAGCATGGACTAGCCTCTGCAATATGGAGATATCAACACAACACTGGTTAGAACAAAAACTGGTTAGAAACAAGGGGGAAATCTGTTTGAGTCCCATTATGTTTTTTGTTGTTGTTGTTGTTGTTGATGTTGTTGTTTTGTTCTTTCGTTTCTTCTTCTTTGTCTGTTCACCCTCTCATTTCTTCTCTGCACTGGCCGTCTTCCTCTGCACCAGAAATCGCGGCGCTGGAAAGGCAAGCGGGAAGGCAGCGACTACGGCAACAGGCCCATCAAGCCGGCAGGCAAGGTCATCATCCAGGAGATCTCCTGCCTGTTGCCTGTCCACAAAGCCCTGGGGGAGACTTACGTGTACGTGTCCATCTCCTTCCACTCCGAGCCTCTCAGTTAGAACCCATTATGTCTGTGACTCAGCACCAGTCAGATATGGTCATGGCCTTACTATCTCCCTAAAATAGTAACATAACCCATTTTTGGATTGCTGATAGGAATCCCGTGGTCATATTTTTTCAGGAAAGCATAATAATGGCCTCTGCTTTCATCTCTGTATTTTTTATCCATTAGGGTCTAAAATGGAAACCTTTTGTTTGGTTGCACATTTGCAGGCTGACCAATTTGATTTCGCTCATTCAGTAGATTTTTAGTTGAGAATATGACCTAATTTTGTGCCTAAACATTCCCAGATACACTGAAATGTGATGCTTAGAACCGTCCCTCTCTCTTTCCAACTCCTTCTCTTCCCACCCCTTCCTTGTCTTTCTTTTTCTCTCTCTCCCTGTCTTGGTCTTTCTATTTTCACCTCACCTTCTCCCTCTCCCTCTCTCTCTCTCTCCCTTTCTCCTTTCCTCCCTTTTCTATACCCATCTCTTTCCTCTTTCCTCTGCCTCTAACTCTATTGTGTGCATCCCTGTCTGTCTCCCTCCCCAGTCTGAATGTGAATGACATCCAGGACACATGTCAGAAGAATGCAGCTGCTGCACTGGCGGTGGGACGGAGGGACCTAGCCAAGGTGCACATTTTCACCACACACTCAAAGCACCCCCAAAATAAATGTCCTCGCTTCCTTCACCCTTTACAGCATTAGCTTATAAAGGGCATGAGACGGGGGATTTGTAGAAGCTACTGTAGCTCAGCTCAGCTCCTCTGAAATGGCCTGTTGGTCACTGACTATCAGAGTCCCCAAAGCAACTCTCTAACTCCCTCTAATGTGTATTCCAGGTGTGGGCCTTGGCCTCAGCAGCCACCAGTGTGGACCTCAGCCCAGACTCGGACCCAGACGCTGACACCCCTTGGGCCAGACACCCCTTTGGACGCCACCTGTTGGGGACATTGTGAGTACTAATAGCAGGCTACAGCAATGGCAAGTGTTGGAGAACTGATAAATGAATGTGGTGTTGGTCAATCTTACTGACATTACCGTAGGGTCTTTTTTATTTCAATGTATGCAATGAATATTCAATTTGAAGTTGCCTGACTCTTATCAGCAAGAGAATTATAACCACTTTCTCCCTTTGTTATTTTGCTTCCTAAACCTTCACACACACACACACACACACACACACACACACACACACACACACACACACACACACACACAAACATTTTCTTTCATACAAACACATACCTGTTAGACTGGACCACTACAGTCAGATGAGTGATGTGCAGAGCCTGGCCATGCTGTGCAGTGTGTTCCAGGCCCAGGGCAGCCCTCAGGACTACTTCACCCTGTACGGACACCACATGGTCCCACGCTCCGCCATGTTTGCCCACCACTCACGCTACGTAGGTGTTCCACTCTTCACCCACACCCTACCACACAGCCCCAAGTCATCCAGTGTTTTCTCTGAATAGAACCTGTTTGCCAGGAATAGTCTATGTATTATTCATATTTAAACATGTGTGTGTGTGTGTGTGTGTGTGTGTGTGTGTGTTTGGGGAGGTGTTGTACAGAAGAAGTGCCTATGAAAGCAAATGTGATTTTCACTAAAATGAACTATTTAAATATCTACTCAGTCCATGTTCTCAAAATTGAATGGAGTCTCTCACCAGCAACACCAGTCATACAAACTCCTTAAGCAAACCTCGATATATTTTGCCATATTCAGGCTTTGGCTTTAATAGGACCATGGATAATTTATTTCTTTCAACATGATTGCCTTAAAATTGGACTGCAATAAATGTTTTATACAAGCTAACTGGACAGGTTTTTACTTTCTGAGTTGCTGGTCATTAGTTGAGTATTTGAGATTCACAGTCGTTCCAAATGCAACTTTGGAATTCCATACATTGTCCTATCATCTGATCAGCGGTGAAACTTGGCACATCTCAGGATCTGAATGATGTTACTCTTGACAAGCAGTCATTCAGCCTTGAATAGATGATGCAGCATACTGAATAGACGCATACAAAATGAGTGCCTGGAATTAAATTATTCAAATCAGAAGAAGAGGTACATTATGTTGATAATCTGATTATTATTCAGATCAGCACGCATGAAAAGCCACTGAGAGGGGGAAAAACCTTGTCACAGATTTTCATACAGATTTTCATAAAAATAACCCAGAATAATTTTTTGCTAGAGGAGGGATTTTGGGGCTCAATTGTGAGTTTATGATAATAGATGTATGCCACATTACTTCCCTCAGTGCTTGCCATCAAAAAGAGAGTGTTTTTAGAATCTCATTTTAGAAAAGTGGAAGTTTTTGGAATGGCTTTCTTTTATCTTCTTTGCTCTCTCTCTCTCTCTCTCTCTCTCTCTCTCTCTCTCTCTCTCTCTCTCTTTCATATGTGAATTCAATTCTCCTTTCATTTCTTTCCATTTCCTTTCACCTCTCCTTCTCTCCTTTCCTCCTGAACAGCCCAGCTACACTTCCAGCTCAGTCACTTCTGGCTCCTGTTCCAGTACCTCCGACTCCACCACCACTGCCTGGACTATTGGTAAGAAATCTACATATTTCTCACTAAAGGACCAGTTTCAATTTTACCACTGTGTTAAACGAGACTGTTTTTCAAGATGGAAAATACTTTCAGTTTGTATATGATTTTTATTTTGAATCATTTGTGATTATGGTGTTGGTCACTATATTTTCATGGTCGTTGTGGATTCACATGATTTTGTTGTTTGTCAGCTGGGAGAGACCCTGAACATGCGCCACCATGGGGAGAGTCATCGCCAGACGATTATCGCTATGCCAACCAGGTGTACAGTGACCCACGCGAAAGGGAGAAGGAACAGCATGACATGAATAAAAGGTGGGTTTAGACCACCTCAGATGGCCCAGTGCACCGTGCTGCCTTGCCTACCAAAAGACTTGAGACCTGCTTGTTTACATTCCTAAGGGTCAGGTCATAATCGACGCAAACACATGCACTGGTGAATGCAAGGTGTGTAGCATAAAATTTTCTGATGCAATGCAATGATGTGTGTGATAACATGGGGGTCAAGCGTACTAAGCGATGCACATTCGATGCACTCAAATTAGTGTGAGTTTGCACCCATAGATGCGTTTGTGTATCTGCGTAGACTATGAATCAGGCCTTACATATCTTGTCGTCAACAGGCTTCTCGATCCAGCCAATGCATTGCAGTTTGACGACTTCAAGAAGTGCTACGGAGAAATCCTTCACCGCTGGGGACTCAAGGAGAAGAGGTCTGAGGTCCTCAAGTTTGTGTCTTGTCCACCGGAGCCACACAAGGGCATTGGTACGTATCGGCACCCTTAAGGTTTTGCTAAATGCCCACTGTTTTTGTTTACGACATTGTTTTGTTACTGTACGTTCAGACTGCAAGCGTTGCAGGCAACACAAGTGACGGAAGTAATTGACAGGCAACAAAAGTGGCAGGTGTGGTGGGCGACGAAACTTGGGTGTCTTGAGCGATGAAAGAAAGTTAAACTTCGGTTAACTTTACGTAATGAGCTATGACTCATTTTAGGAACTACCAATCAGATTATCGATGTCCAATGTTGGCTCGTTTATAGAAGCAGGATCGAACGTTCGAATGCCTAACATTACAGCCCACTTTGCCGCTTTTGTTGCTGTGCCAAGCGATGTTTCTTGCCATTCTTCAGCAACTCTTGGACATTTATTGCTCACGGTCTGAACGTACAGTTATAAAGCAACCCCAATTTCACTTTTTTCTGTCCATCATGAAAAGTATCTAATTCCCTGGTTTTCGTACCCCCCCCCCCCGTTTATCTTGCTTCTTTGCCTCCTTCAGAGTTTGGTGTGTACTGCTGTCACTGTCGCAGCCAGGCCCGAGGCACCCAGTGCGCCGTGTGCAAGCGCTTCACCTTCCAGTGTGCCATCTGCCATGTGGCAGTGCGCGGTTCTTCCAACTTCTGCCTCAGCTGTGGGCATGGTGGCCACACCAGCCACATGATGGAGTGGTTCCGTTCCCAGGAAGTGTGCCCCACGGGCTGCGGATGTCACTGCCTGCTGCAGAGCACCTTTTGAAGACTCCCGTCTGCCACACTCAATGCCTAGGCGCTCACTCATTGCCCAGACAAACACCAACTCCATCCAGCACCAAGACTTGGATCAGTGCGAGGTATCAGTCAGATGGAGTCTGACATTGATAAAAAAAAGTCTGTCTGGTCCATTATTGTGTAGGAATTGCGGAACAGGGAGGATACATCGGGGGCATTCCATACGGACTGCGTATATTGCAGCAGATAGCTTTCAGCATATTCAATGGAGGTTGCCACATCAGACATGAGAATGCTACATATTTTGGAAAAAAAACTAGCAGTTTTGTAAATCTATTCTTACGTTACGTTAATGGGATACTTCATTTACCTCTCTGGTGGTGCCCTAGACTAAAGACTGCAACCAACCACAGCCACGTTTAAGAATGTTGAGGATGACGTTGTCTGGGTAGTGTGCGAGCACCTTTAGACAACACAGCTGAGCCTCTTGCCCATTACACCCTGATGATTACACATGGAGAAGAGACCTTGGAGATGACTGAGTGGTTGAATTGAGTTGAAAAACATAGCCACACTGCTTGCTAAACAGACATGTTATTCAAAAGAACATGGCATCCCATGCTGTGATGTTGACACTTTGTGACCTCAAAGGCCTGTTTAATTTATATTGTGAATTCATGGTTCTCCGTGGTGCCAAGATCTTTATTTATGTAATGATTGGCATTGATCTAGTGCCTAAAATGTGTATTTAACAACTTAATGCCTGTTGTTGGCAGACTGTAACTAACTTTTAGAATCACTCACCTTTTGTGACTAAACATTTTAAGAATCTGTCCCCAATGAAAGGGGTGTGCTTAAATCTTCACATTTTGATGAGGGATTTCTCAGCATATACTGACTGTGTGCCATAAGACAATTAAAAAAAATGTTTAATTTGTCTCCTGCTCTATTTAAAACATTTAACACAAAGATACAAACAGCCTCAGGATGGGGGATGCTTTCAGTAATGGACAAAACTGTAATTAAAGTCAGTATCAATGTAGATTATCTTTCCTTTCAATGTGTTTTCAAGAGTGACCGACATTGATTTTGAGTGTACTGCATGAATCAAAGCCCAGTCACAATAACCACTGTATAATTCACACCAATATTATGGAATGAAGAATGTTTTACAGAACAGAACAAAGCATTACAAGGTTAGAAATCATTAGTTATTAGTTCATGAACATGTAATGATTCATATATAATAATGATCATAATGATTGGACACTTGGCTGTAAACCAAACACTGTATCATAGTTATCATCACATTTCTGAAAGCAAGACTTATAGTAACATAGTACATGCTAAGGATCATGCTTAGGAGTGGGTTTTGTGAATTGAACAGCTTTCCGTTCACTGACCTTATTTTATCCCCTGATCATGCATACATTGTTCACCACATTGTTCACTATCTGAACACATATCAGTAGAGAGTAGTTGGTCACTAAAGACACGTGCTGAGCGGCCAAGTTTTGTCTGACTTTATGACATCGATTTCTGGGGACAGTCCCCTTTTTCGGTGGGGTCTTTCCCAGCTAAAATACAAGAAAACCCACTCTGTCCCTGAATTTTGAAGCCAAAGTTCTACTCACCTTATCATTAAAATGAACAAGACTCGAGCCAGTACTTCCATACCTCTGAAGTAATTCACTTGATAGCCTACTTAATCCTGCTGTTGAAGTTTAACTTGTAATGAAGGCCTAAGGCCTTGGACATGAACATTTGTGCAGTGAATCACTTTTTTTGCAGCCCCTCTGACACAAAGGAAGACTAAACAGGAAAAAAAAAATGCATTTAGTAAAACAATAATAGACTGGAGCACAGAGCACCACTTTTCACACATGAACAATTTGCTTTTTATTGAAATATGCAATGTACTGTAATTAAACAAACAATGGATTAAGAAAGTAATTTTGTATGAGGGGTATATGCTTACTGATAGTAGCATGTGCAGTTTACTACAACCGCTACAACATGAATCACTTCCATAACAAAGAGAGAAGGACATTGTAAACAAGAGAGCCAGTACGTTCACAAGCATCACTTCTCATTGTGCTAAACAGGAGCTTTCCTATGGTGAGCAAATCTGTTATTCTCTTAATTAAAAACGCTGCTCTCTGAGAAGATTGTGTGTTAACTAGAAAACAAGTCAAAACTCTGAAAGCACCAAAGGACTCACTCAGCTGATATTACAAGGTAAGGAGATCATATCGCTTGAATGGGATAGAGATGAAGTGGTGATAAATCCTGACAATTAGTCATGATTATCTCACCCACTGTGATCTATTTTGTTAAATTATTTTGTATGATTATAAAATAGAAAATTGAAATTGATAAGGGAAAAGCCTTATAAATACATTAAAAGTAGGGGTGGGAATTGAGACATGAGTGAGACACGAATTCCCATGATTAGAAACGGAAATGAGTAGAAACAAGAATATAATGCTTCAATCTAATGGAATTGTATGCCTGATATTATCAATGCCGGCATGTTTATGAGATTCAGCTTTCCTGGAAGTATAATTTTAATAGATACACATTCCAGTTTACCTAATTTTAATAAGCGGTTATGTTCATTACAGTAATATTATAGATATGTGTTGATACTGAAGAAGGGAACTGATAATATAATTGAAGAATTAGACCAATAATCAGGATAAAATCCTATCAATTCCCATCCATAATTGAAATCAGAGGCAGTATCCCCCAGAGTTTGCAATGAGCACTGACACAATTGATGCCCAATAATGCTTCATTGACTAATTCACTGCCTGATTGCACTCTTGCATGGGAAAGCTGCCAATGAACCCTACACTGATTACCTCTGTGAGAACTCAAAAAGGAACATTAAATGCACATCAAATAGGCTATAGGAAAACCAGAATGAAACAGAAATGTGGGGTCACAGAAGGTTCCATGATCTTTTGCCTGACTGTTGCTACAATCTTTTTACACTTCCATACCATCTGGTTTGTCCACATCTGGCCTATGTGTAACAGATAAATAAGTGAGTGAATAAATAGGCTAATATAGATATGTGGGGAAATATCAATATCACAGCAAGAACAGCAAAACATGTCATTGCCTAATTAAGCAGTAGCCTGTTGGCCTATACTTTTTTTGTTTGTTTGAAATAATTGAAATGACCTGTATTATAGTTTTACAACTTTTAGTGATATTTTTAACAACAACAACAACAACAATAGACCTGTAAGAATTATTTAGAATCTAAAATGCAGGCCTAACGTTAGAATGTAGCCTATGGCAGGGAAAAGGCTACATAAGAGCTTATAGGCTACTATTTTTGTACAGCCAAATGAATTGAACGCTTCACCAATACAAATAGCCATTATACGTAAGAAAAAAACAACTCTGTTTCTTTTTAATCAATGAATGATCTCAATCTCAATGACACTTAGTTTTTAAAGTTTTTGAAAAGAAGAATTGATCATTTGTGAACACCTGAATGTTCTAGGAAGCCTATGTGTGAAGATGGCTTTTCCTATCTAAAATAAATTACATTTTCTCAGAATAATTATAGAATTTCAAGCATGTTTAGCTTACACAGGTTATCTTAAAACAAGGATCCTTCGTTTTCCTGAGAATACGACCGGTCTGTAACCGCTAGACGACCATAACCCAGACTGCCCACAAGGCGCACGCAGGCGTTTTAACAGGAGTGGCGTACCGCTGCTGCACAGTTCTGTCTGTAACAATTTACCCGAAGATGGCGGCGTGTAGACGTGTGCAGCTGCTCTTGCTGTTGATGTCCGTGACATTCTGTATGTGTTTTCAACTAAAATCCCCGAGCAATGGGATGACAAACGGAGAGCTTCAACTCAAAAGTGCAAATATTCCTGGTGCAGCGGCCTCACAGCTTCGCAGGGGCACCAGTTGGAAACTGGCCGATGAAGAGGCCTGCCGGGAGGACGTTACCCGGCTTTGTCCGAAAAAACACTGGCCCAATAATTTGGCTGTGTTGGAGTGTCTACAGGATAGGAAAGAGGTAAGACAGAATTGCTGTATCTGTACCCTGTCTATTACAAATAATGGGTGTGCCAACGACCATCGTGGATGACAGAAAATAACTAGCTAGCTAAGTTAATATTAGCGAACATAGCAAGCAAGCGGATCGGTTACTCGCTAAGTCAAGAAGCTAACTAGCGCACTAGCTTGCTGCTTTGATAACTTGGCGAATTAGAAACGAATGCGCTGCCTTAGGTTTCTTTATACTAGATTTTATTGGCAGCTTTTGGGGAGCTACCTTCTTGTAATGATGTTTGTGAACACATCACATGTAACGTTAACATTTCATGCCACCCAAGAACTTGCCAGTGCGATGCTGGCTCAGTCAACTTGGGAAGCTTGGTTAACTTAATGCGACAACGAAGTCATCCTCAGGTAAACACGACTTGCTCAAGTAACGTTTGTGCTGTGACGTTCAGAGTTTTCGTTGATCTTATTCTCTTGTAAAGTACCGATATGATGGTCGTTACAACGTTAGTTAACATTTGTAGATGTTACCGTTAAGTGACATTAACTCTAGGACAACGATTTAGCAACAGTAACTTGCAACAACTTCATTGATGTAGTACCCTTCTTATTCTTGCAAACCATAATGTTGAAGTGAAATGTTACTTTTTTTTTTGGTAAATTGCGAATGTTCGAAGTGTGGATAGTGTGGGTCTTATGAATGCATTGATTTCTTAATTGTTACTTTTGGCCCATAACAAGTTTTGAGCATCATGGGTTGAGCCATGAGCAAACTGATTGTGCAGCCCCTGCTCAAAGAATTTATGCAAGACACAAGGGCTGAAAAATTGATTGTAGCCTGGATGTTTTCGGACCAGTCAGATCTTAAATTAACGTCATACGAAAACATTTTAAGATTATCAATCGAGATACTCAATCAGTTTATCCAACCTCAGCTCTTTCTGGTACGTAGGGATACAAGCTCGATAACATCTGTCTCTCAAGTTGGTTGGAGTATAGCCATTTAGACTAGAATGCCATCTATGCCATGGTGACTAGCATGGCACTTTGTGTGGCATCTTAACTGTTCATCATGCTTTTCAATGTCTGGCTGTTAACTGAGAATATATACCCTACAGTAGGTTAATGTTTGACTTGATTATGACCTTAGAGGAAGAAATCCTTGTTATTTCTGGCTTGAAAATTCAGTTTGTGCTTTTTTTTTTTTTTTTACGGAATCAATTTGATCAGTTTGGTAAGGCTGTTGGCATCAGCATTACCCAAAGTAATTTTAATGTTGGTGATTGGGCTTGTTTGGCTTATTACACATTAGGCTATTTGCTGACAATTGCTTTCTTAAGGCAAGCCTTGTACTGTATGGGCAGTCTGAAAATGCACGAAGAAGGCCTTGATGTTGACTAGTTACTACGGTGTCCCAGGTCTGCCATACATAGCATGTAGTTTTAGAGGTCTGTGGAACCACAGGACAAGGAGATCCATTTCTCAAAAAGACGCCCTAGAACATTGCTTTCCTTGATTCCTTGTAAATATGGTGATGCAAGAAAGAGTCACTTACTTTGCTCTTTATACACTTCATTTTTTAGAATATCTTATCCAGGACCAGTGCTTTTCTGTTTTTTTTTTACCAAGCCTTTTGAAATCTTACTCATATTGTTGTTGAAGGAGTTACAATTTCATGTCATGAAATGAATAGTAGGCTGAACAGATTTCTTATAGTATGGCTTGGAGTCGAAATGGTTTGCCATGTGATGCAGAATGCATAGCCTAATAAAGTATTGCTTAAAATGTAGGCTGAAAGATTTAGCATCCCTACACCCTTAACTTAAGCCCATTATTGGCATTTTCATAGTCCATGCAGAAGGGCAAAGGTTCATCTCCCTTGTGGGGCAAATTCATTCGGCTGTGAAAAGTCCTAGAGCAGCGTTTTGAGTGAGTGAGCTGGGGTTATCAAGTGCCTCTTAAAATGGGTTATTCCTGAAACTGAGGTTGCCGGTTGCAGTCTGTGGTTAATCTCCTTTACACTGCCTGGCCTCCCAGTCATAAGGTCAACTCACGTGGCCCATAGGCCGCTTGGGTCCAAGCAGTTGCTGCACACTGCATCCCTCTGTCGTTCTGGTTTTGTAATAAAACGGCGTACGCCTCTCATTACAAGCAGGGAGCTCCTCTCCCCTCAGACAGCTTATTTCCTGCACCTTGGGGACAATTCGGACAGCTCTGTCAGAAAAGAGCCCTATTATGTGCACTGATAAGCCTCATGACCCATTTAGTAAGTCCAGCCTCTCGCCTTTCCTCCTCTCCCTCTCTTGTCTGTGATATAGTTGGATACTCTTTTCATCTTTGCAAAATTACCCCTCATGATCTCTGTGTCTGTGTCTCCTGTCTTGTATTGAGAGGGCTGCCAGATGAAGTGTATTGAGTCTCTGGTTATTGTGTCCATCACGGGCACAGTGTGAAGTGTGCGTCTCTGCAGTGAGTTCATTTCAAACAGATCTGCCAGGAGGGAATGTACCCATCATGTCACAAAGAGATTTGATTGGCTCTCGCTGCTAGCTCATCCTGCTAGTGATTGTGTGGTGGTGACTTCTTGGAGAATTTTGGGCATTTTGGTGTGAGTGTGTGCAAATTACAAGGTTTTTATTTTTCTGAATTCACGTTTTTGACAATGGGACAACTGAGAGAAATACTTCAGTTGCTCTCCCCCTCTCTTTCCTCTAGTTTGTTAATGTCTAGCAAGTCCTCTGTTTTAATTATTACACCACTGCCTTTGGAAGTTAGCCATTTATTTAAATTGGGAGGGACTCTTGTGATTTGGGCTTTGAGGAAAGCTCTAATGATTAGAATAATTACTTCAGCACAACTCTGGAACAGCTGTGGCCTTCTGAACAGGGAAATGGCATCTATAAATCTCTCTCTTTCTCTCTCTTCTTCCCCCCTCCCTTTCTTTTTTTTCTATATCCTCTAGGCGGGAGCAAGTAGATTGGCCTCTCGCTGGCCAGGGGTAATGTTAGCGAAGGGAGACAGGCAGCTTGAGACGCAGCTGGGCTGTGTCAGTGTCTGGCAGCAGGGCACCCCTCTCCATCTTTCCATTTGCATTTTGAGCAGGTGCCCTCAATGGACTAGTAGTTGTCACTGGGTTGTCGTCACCCAGATGAGGACCGTGACTGATGGGCTGCTGTTCCAATGGAGGGGTGGGATTTTTTTATTTTTTTTATTTATTTATTTATTTTAGTTTTTTTTTCCTCCTTAAAGGGCATGTGTGAGAGAGGATACAAGAGAAATATTCATGGAAGCATTTGCTGTTTTTATCAGCCACAGCAGATTAGCTTTGGTTTACTGTGTGCACTCTTATCTCTCCATTGTTTTTGAATGACCGTCTGTCTGTCTATCTGTGTATGTGCTGTAGTACCTGTAAGTATGTTTGATAAACTGCAGGCATAGAAATTGGTCACAGATCGGCACAGATGGGGCAAAGCAAACCGGCTGCCATAAAAGCATTTCTTTGTGACCCCCTTCCCCTCCCCTCCTCTCCCCTCCCCTCCCTGACAGCAGGTTACTCTCAAATCAGAAAAGAGGGCCAGTCGTTGTTATCACCTGGCGTAGCTCTGTAATCCTTTTACCCTGGCCACGTCACCTTGCCTGCAGGAACATGTTTCCAAAAGCACTGCAGAACAGAATGGAACGGAGTGGAGTGGAGAGGAGAGGTTTCATTTAGAGCTCTCTGTGGTCGGCCAGAGCCTCGGCTCTTGAGTTCTTGTAATGGGGCCTGCGCTCGTGGCACAGAATGCCGATGTGTCATCATGACTAGCATCTCTTGGCTTTCATCTGCTGTCTTCTGCTGTGCTTATTGGGGAAATACTTTTGCAAGATTTTTTTTTTTTGCCAACAGCTTATCTGAAAGTGAGGCTGGGGTGAGAAGGTGGGAGGGATAACAGTTTCTGGTTTCATCAGTTCTAGGCAGATCAGCAGGTAGGCTTGTTAATTTGAAGGGGGGAAAATGTCCAAATGCAGCGTGAGGGTGCGAATTTTTAATTGTGCCACAGCGCTTTCAGTTGACTCTTCCCATGTTCTGTTGATGAGAAACAGGTGTAAAAGGCGGATATCTCTGAATGATTTATAAATGTTTTGCTCAGTGATTTCCACTTTGCTTTTGATCACAGACTGCAAACTTGAGTGACGAGGGACATTGGGACCTCAATCTGACTAACGATGCATGGCAGCCACAAAAGCAAGAGGGAAGACGATGATTTGTTTATTATCTCTCTGGCTCAAAGAAAAAGGCAATGGCAGACTTCACTTGACTGCAAAGTCCTTGTGTCGCTGTCACCCGGTTAAACCAGCTTAATATGTGCAAATGCCACCACCATGCCCATTTGCATGATTACAGATTCTCACCGGCTTGCGTAGGAGTCCATAGGATGTGTGAAATGAGGTTAGGCTGTGACTTTGCAGTTGCTCTTTGAAATGTAACATGCTTTTTAATCACATTGGGGAAAATGGAGACGTGACAGCGCTGGTCTTTCAACTGTTTTTGGGGACTGGGGAACTCAAGAGTTGATGCCAATATTTGTCGGGTGAAGAACATTATAAAGTTTAATTTTCTTTCATTAAATGTTCTTTTTTTTATTTCACTTTACTTTAAGGTGAAAAGGTGACACCCTCTCTGTACAAAAAGGCTATTAGGCTAAAACAGGCTATTGAATTGGTTGGTCAAGTGAAGAATCAACATGTAACTTGTGAAATGAAATCAAATTTTGAAATGGCCTAGCCTAAATTAAATAAATTGTTAACTTGCATCATCAGCCAAGACTGCAAGTGGAAGATGGTTTGTTGTTTAGAAAGCTAATATGTTCACATTTCTAAGTTTGTTCCTCTTCCCAAGAATATGTAAACTAGCCTACTGCTTCTAAATAAGCCTATTGGAGGTGCCAGCAGAAGTAGTTGGCCCATAATCAGAGGCTCCAAGTGCTGGAGAACGAGGCTACTGATATATTCAGCCCTCAGTGAAAGGGCACTTTAGGATAAAGATGCAGTTGTCTGCGTTGTGATATTTCTGTGTTATCTTGCGGTCGCAGTGCTCCCCCTCGCACCCGAGGATTGATGGTTTTGTGGGGCCGAGCCAGATAAGGCCTCCCACTCAACGCAGGCTGCCAGAGATCCATCTCAATCTCGACATAGAAAAAGTCTCAGTTCGATAAAGAGACCTGAATGGGAGCAGACAACTACTGTAGGCCTATTGGTACCTCCTTACATTTCACAACAAAGGATGGGAACAAAGAAGTCAACAGGCTAAAATAGAGTTTGTGATTATGGGTTTGGCTTTCACACTTACTGTATTTGGCATTTAAAGGGTTAAAATATATTGCTGCAGACAAAAAGCATGCCTTGGAATGTGTCAATGTCAAGTCTTGGGCAATCATCCACAAACACATATGGCATGACATTTTTTCCTTTTTCTCTGTATGTTTGTGAGACATTTTTATCTTTTGCCGGTCTCCAGTCATCACAAAAGATCTTGAGACAGATTTCATTTCGGAGGTTAGCCCTGTGCCATTTCTCTTTTAGAGAAGTTGGACACCCACTTCTTGGTCTCTGGCCAGCGTTATTGATGCTGTGGTATGGATTCTACTCGATACTGCAAGACTACAGCAAGGCTCCCCACCCATGAAGCCCTCTGCCTCCTTCACGATTTGGATTCTCATTTACGCCCCCCCCCCCCCCCCCGCTAATTAAATGTTTGCGGTTATCTAGCTATGTGTGTGTGTGTGTGTGTGTGTGTGTGTGTGTGTGTGTGTGTGTGTTTGTTTGTGTACTTTTTAGGTTGTTTGCTAAGTACTCTATCCTCCAGTGCTCTGGATGCTCTTGCTGCTCACGAGTCTGTCCTCACACTTCAAGCCTTTATTGGTATGGTCAGATAAAACCTTTCCTGACATGCAACGATTCCAGCCTCTTAATTGCTCTCTGAAGCAAAAGTCGATTTCCTGTGCTCGACTTGCACATATTACCCTTTCAAAAAGGAGTCCAATTTCAGTCCAGGCTCTCACCCTTTGGTCTTTTTAATCTTTTACTGTCTGACCACATAATCACTAATGAAATGTCCTGTTCCTAGTTTTAAAGGAGAGGGCTCCGAACCCCTCACACAAACCCTATCTTGTTGGTCCTTTGTTCAGTGGTGGAGGATTCAGACAAAACACTCCGGAGGGAACAGTTCAGACAGGTTCATTTGTAGTGGCAGAGTGCTGTGCTTGCATTCTTTTTGCTTGATTTAGGAAAGCTGTGCAGAGCTGTGCTGCCTCCCCCCGTGTAAGCAGCCCCAAGGCTTTGGCTCTGTGTTGATTCAAAGCAACCGAAATGAAGAGTACAAATATTAGACCTAGTCTTGAAAAGCTTGATAAACCATTGGCGTTCAGCAGACATCTGCAAGGAAAAAAACACAGACAAGTTCCGAGACGGTGTACATTTCTCTGTGTCAAATTATCCTGCTTTCTTTTTCCTCGACTCATATATATATTTTTTTTTTTTTTTTCTTTTTTCTTTAGTCTTTTCTTTCTTGGTCACTACTTAACGCCCGGAAAGAAGCACCACTGAGAGACTGGGGAATTTTTGGCTAGAGCACCGCCGCTTTGTTTCCACAACACTGACCATCTCCATGGGTGTGACTGTCCAAGTAATGTTACAGCATCGAAAAACCAACTCGCATATACTTCCAGCAGTGTCGCTAAAGGAAAGTCATTGAAATATTTTGCTGTGACGCATCAAACCCTTGAGGAACTCCCACTAATGAAGTGGAGAATAACTGATTAATCGCTCCCAATAAACAGCCTGAGTGATGTTCTTAATAACTTGGCCTTGGCACAAAGCTGCCGTTTTCTGTATGTTGGCCTAGTTTACGGACGAAGGATCCTGCACGTCGATGGCGGAGCAGCACATGCTTGAATAATCGAACAGCTGGCTTCCTCCGTTGGCTCCATCTCCTGGGATAGTCTATTGCACGTCCGTTTCCCTTTCTCACCACCTGTAGAGGTTGGTGATTAGCCATCAGTGCTTGCCTGTGGACCTGGGTGATGTCTTAACCGTAGTTTATGCTCCCTTGTCATACAAAAATGGATGTGTTGGCATAATGCCTAATATATGATGTCTGTATAGAAGTGAAAGATATGTTGGTCAGTGGCAGAGAGTAACGTCTAAAGACTCTCACACAGTCCATGCCCACTTCCTTTCTTCCTTTAGGCAAAGCATCCCCCATAACCCATTAAGGTTTGAGGTGTGGCGGACCCCCCTCCTCCTCGTTTTCCTTCTGTCCCATCTGGCTCAACAGGGTGTGTCCCAGATCCTTTCCCTTATGCAGAATCCCTCCATCCTGGGGGAGAGGAAGCTGCCTTGGCACGATGCGCCTGAAGCTCTCCCTGCCTCTTTAGCAGATGGTGTGGACGCATAACTGGACGCAACTGTGTGATTGGAGGGGGGTGTTGTGCACATGGGAGGGGAAGTGTTGGAATTGCACAAGGCTGTTTGAGCTCTTTGTGGTCTCTTCTGTGGGAGTGGACAACGGCATGTTGAATGATCTGCAGATGTCTGCAAATTTTTGAACAGAGTGAAACAATCCCATAACCAAACCTAATGTAATTAGGCTACAAATATTGTTGGAGCAGAAATAAGCTTGTCGTTGTAGATTTTATGCTCTTCTTCAGACTATTGTACCCATGCTCAAAGAGCTGATCAGACTGAGATTAGCCCACAAAATCTGGTCCCCAGCAGCAGTAATTTTCCACTTTTGCAGAAAACTAAGCTGTGATTTCCGGTGTGCCCATCCCCCACTGGGATCCTGATATCCTGTTATTCACCTAAAGGAAACATCCGACCAGCATGTCTTTTGGAGATGGCAAATTGGTTTGTGTTATTGGAGTGTCTTTTTGCGGGAGGGGGGGAGCTATGTTTAGTTCTGTGGTCCGTAATTCCTCACGGTTTGTTGGCTCTCGGAGTACAGCTGTGCATCTCTAGGGGTTTCTGGCTAGATGAGCTCCAGCGTCCAGCCTGAGCAACAGGCTGCTGACGAGGAGATGAGCCATCTTGACTCGCTTGACAAATCCCTGCTCAGTGTTTGGAGCCTCATGGGGCGCGCTGTGGGGTGTTTTCACGGCCTGTCTTTTCACACGGCTTCAAAAGCACCGGCAAGAGAGAGCCGAGCTGCATTAAAAGCGAAATCGTCGCAGGAAAAGCTTGGTGGAGAGGATTTTGTTTTTTAGAAATGGAAATGGGTGTGTGTGAGTGACCTTTTCTGCTCTGGCTCCCCAGTGAATCATGTCCCTGTGCTGAAGCTCATTGTAGCCCTTCACAGCATGTCTGTCTGAGGAGGGAGTGTGGGCAGGAGAGTCTGTAACCCCCCTTCAAGGTCTCTTTGGAGCACTGCTAGGATTAGGGTCTTGTGGGGGCTTCAACTCCGAGTGCTGCCCTTGTGCCAACAGCTGTGTGTGGTTAAGCCTTACTGGGTGGCTGGTGTGGCATTTCACTTGTGTTTGACTGCGCAAATAGAGCTTGTTTGTCATCAGTAGCATGTGTTTGCCCAAGTGTGGTCATTCACTTTGGATCCTCTTTCTTGTCAAACTGTCGGGTAGACTTAGGTACTCTTGTCACTTTGACCCAGTCTGGGTGGTGTTTGGGGTATTTCTCCCAGGAAGGATTAGGCAATTTGTCCAGTAAGGCAACAATTGCCTTAATCAGTGGTCATGACCACAGAAGCCAAGATTGGATAGCAGCCCTTGAATTTTCCCGGAGCAGCATCAGCATGCCTACTACGTATCCCAATTGTGGCAAAAAAACCAACCATATTTTGTTTCACAGTTCAGAATGTTCTCTCCAATGTAATGTCTTTTCCTCTAATGTCTTAGCCTATTTATGTGCACCTTTGCCTTTATACTGATGAGTCGTGTTGGTGTAGGCGGTGTCTGTCATCCATATATCTAGTGGCAATAAAAAGGAATAATACCTAAAGATGGATGTGAAAGTGACAAGACACTTCTTTAAGTATCAACATGGTGCCTACATCTTGGAGGAAACAAAGGCTTCTGATCTTTGACTTGTGGTGGTGTGTTGGTTAGGTTAGGTGATATTTTGTACTGGAGCCTATGTCTTGATTTTGGTGGAAGTAGCTTGTTATTAGCGGAAGGAAAAGGATTGACACCAGCATGAGTTTGCTTGATTACAGCTGATCTACCACCGCTAATAAGGAAGAGGGCAGAGGACAGGAGGGAGGAAGGGAGGGAGAGGGGGAACAAGACAAGTGGAGAGAGAGAGAGAGAGAGAGAGAGAGGGACAGCGGGGGAGAGGCGGCAATATGCATGATTCTACAACAGATGGGCTCGGGAAGCAAACGCCATCTCATTTGCATGATGGGAGCTAAGCCCGGTGACATTTTGAGAGCGTGTGTGTGTGTGTGTGTGTGTGTGTGTCCACGAGTGTGCATGTGAATGTGTGAAGAGCTTTGCTTGGTGTGGCTGTTGTCTGGCAGTGATGGAGAGCAGTGGGTTGTGGTAGTCAAGGTCTGATTTCTATCCTGGTGCTCTGCGAACCCCCGCTGACTGAGGCTTCCAAGTAAACACCCCCTGGGCTGTTTTCAGTTCCAGCCATGCGCTGGTGTTGGGCCCACACACAGACCCCTAGGCCGTGTAGAGAGCCATGTAGAATTAGGCCAGCTCTGCTCTCGACATCTTGCCTCATGACATGCTTGGAAACACTGCCATGCAAGTAAGGATGAAGAACTTCCTCCCCCTCCTTCCGTCTTAGTATAAGATAGGTATAGGCCTATAACCGTTTTAATAGGCTATTGGCTGTAATTTGTAAATAGGCCCATGTAATGAATGAATGAAAGTGAAATTAAATGTTCCTATTAGTACCAATAAATGCCATTGTGCATCCGCCTCAAGCTCTTTGTATGTTACCCTGTGGACTTGCTGGCCAAGGATTCTAGGGTTTCTTTCATGTTTGGGCAGACACCACTGAACCCACTGCTCCTTTCTTTTCAGAAGCAAGGCATCTTTTACTTTCTCTCGTGTATCCACCGTTTGTATTTTCTCTGGGTGAGAAACGACTGTGACACTGTAGAACAGTTGATAGGATCTCAGCATCTAGTGTGTCAGATGCCTCTGGTCCTGTACATACATGTTGATTTGTGGGAACCTGAGTTTGTTTTTTCCCGAAACAGAATTTCACTCACGATTATGTGAACATGGATAAATACACCCAGATACCTCGAGGCTGATTTTGAGCGATCAAGCTAGACTCACTGTAGTTCACCGACTTCTGCCTTCTACTGAACTGAACACGTGTGTCGGCATACACAGGCTACACAAGTTGCTCGCCAGCTGTCTCATTCTCTGCGGTAATTGCAGAGAGGAGATCAATTACTCACGTTCAGAGGATAATTTGACTCTTGTCTTGGGTATTGTTTGCGTCATCAGGGTCTTTGCAGGTGCCTGATTGGGTAGGAGGGGGGCTGGACGTGGGTGGCATAACCAAACAGAAATGCTCAGATATTTGCATGTGAGAAAAAGGATGGTGGTGGGGGCTTGGGGGGAGTGTTGATGATTAAACCGTTGTATGACATGTCAGTTGAATTTGTGGAAAAAAAAATAAAAAAAATAAATGCAAAATCCTATTGGTGGATTTTGTTCATGATCACGTATTTCGAGTTGTGTAGTTGGTTATGGAGCCCAGTGTGAAGGAGCATCAGTTTCTGATGTTGAAGTGTCGAAACATAATCTATTGATAAAGAGCTTCCAGAGATAACAACCCTTAGCCTTATTTTGCGGTCTTGTATCTATTGATCGGAAGCAGCGCCTGATCCTTATACACTGTTGGATGAAGGTGATCCAAGACAATAACTGACGTGATGTTGATGTGGCCCTCTGTCCCTCCGACCCCCTGATCTCCCCCCTCATGCTCTGGATGACTCATGCAGCACTTGCGTAATGGGCGCGTAACGATGATGTAACTGCGCTGGTTAGGTGCTCATGTGTGATTGGAAATGAGGATCTGGGCTTAGGGTGAAAGGGGGGGGGGATTGGGTTGGCGGCGGGGGGTGCAGTCCATTAGCAGCTGCAATGTCATTTCGAAGCTGATGGAAGAAATGGAGGCACACGTACAGGTCATCCCACTGCCAGGCCTCATTTAAGTTTGCCTCCCTGAAATCATTCCACCACTATTCTGTTTACGCCTAAGAGTATTGAATAGGAGTGGTTTGCGAGATCTGTATAATACTGACATATGTGATGGGTATTATGTGATTGCATGGTCTGTAGTGATGGCTGTGTCGCCTATAGTTGTGTTTCAATAAACCTTAATGCTCACACTGTGTGTGTGTGTGTTAGTAGACTGAAGTAATTCAGTCTGCTCTCGGGAAGGTAGGAGCCCTGCTGTAATTTGTGGAGCACAAAGACCTGTCCATTACGGCTCAGTTTATGAATGGCAGGGCTGAATTGGTAAATGCATTCCTGTTTTATGTGATACGCTGGAAATTGGAAAATAATGGGCTGTTTTGGGGGCGTGCTATTTTTATGTCAGAATTTTATGCCTTTGTTTATGGATCTGCCGCTCTACCTCTTCCTTCCTCCCTCTCTCTCTCGCTCTCCCTTTCTCTCCACCCCCCCCCCCCTCCCCTTCTGTCACAAAGGATTGTGTGTGTGTGTGTGTGTGTGTGTGTGTGTGTGTGTGTCTGCTTGTCTTTTTTTGCAGGTTGTTATCCCCATCCCTCCCTTATCTCTTGTCAGTCTGGGATGAGAGGGCTTGTCCTCTGGAGAGACTTTTGCCGTTTGCAGCTCGGCTCTTGAGTGATCATTAGAAGCCTTGATGCCTTGTCACATCTTAACACATCTCTCTCTCTCTCTTTTTCCCTTTCTTTCCAGGACACAGAGATTGCAACAGACTGCAACCATGTAAGTGCACAAATCTCTAATTCCCTTACCTCTGTGGTTAATCACATCGTCAGCGCCAATGCCTCAGTAATGTTAAAGCTCCCTTGTTTCCCAATGTCAGACTTACCATAAGCTCAAAACCAGCAAATAAGACAGAAGGAGTTTCTGCTTCCTCCCCCTCTGGAGATATCCCAGCTAAACCCTTCTGCTGTTCAGCTGCATCAGTCTTTTTCTACTTTTTTATGACACTGTATTCACTTAATGCATTTTGCACTTCTGGCCCATACGGGGAATCAATTTGTGCTTGTAACCATAAACAAATGTTATAGGGAAGTTTTTTTTGCTGGCGTTTTGTTATTGCGTTTCTTATTTGCTCATTCACTTTCAATAATGCACATAAGAGGGCTTTCTAAAGAGGCATTTACCAAGTCGTGATTTCAGGGGTGGAACAAATGAACAAAAATGGAACAAATAAAGTAGGGTTAGCCGAACGGTTTTGAGCCACATTCACTGAAGTGCTGAATCACTCGGTGGGCAACAACAACAGTCTTTTATTGTGTGTCAGTGATCACCATTCAAATGAGGCAGTGTACTGCTGCAGAAAAACAACGCTGACAAACCACCGCATCAAGAGCCCTAGTCCAGCAGCAGCAGCAGCAGCAGGCTGCTTCAGCAGTAGTGGCGACCGTAGGAGTCTGAAGGACAATAGGACGTGATTCATCCTCTCGAAAAAGCCCTCTCATCTCATGGAGCTGCTCGGCTGGCCTTAACGGATGTTAACAGCCGCAGAGGGGCGGAGAGGGTTTTTTCCCCCCCTCAGGTTTTTCTTTTTTCTTTTTTTCTTTTTTTAAGCTGGCAATGATGGATCACTGTGGCGCTGTGCTAGCTGGGGCGTAGAACAATTAAGAACCTGGCAGAAAAGACGCTACACCTTATTTGACAAATAAGGAACCATTTCTGATAAGAAGTGAGACAATAAATAAGCAAACCCGGGATTAGCAGTGTTCAAGAGACAGTGGCGCACACCTGAGGGGAACACGGGGATTGAATGTGGTCCTCCAGATGTTCAGTTGTATAGTAGTTGAGGGAGATTGATTTATTTTTCCTGTTGAAAGACTCAGGAACTCCCTAATGTTTCAGATTATGTCTAAATGACTGTTTTTTTGGACCAAATTATTAGTCCCTGTAATTTTGTTAAGTGCTGCACAAGGCTTCAAGCCTTTGTCCCTCAGGTGTAAAGCCAACCCTACTCTATTCCTATCTAATTAGCTAATTCTCTTAATGACAGGGTGAAGGTGCCGCCATGGGCTATGGAGTGATGTTCTCTTTTAAATGGCCTTTAAAAGCACAGAACAGAATGAAGGGAAATTATACTTCAGTAACTTTCCACAGTATTTTGCTGCAGAAGGATTTTATTGCTGTTAAGTTATAAAAACACCCACTGTGTGTCACACACGACCTTTGGCACCTATCACATCAAAGGAAGGGTGGCTAAGAGAACAGTAGCGGTGTGGCGAGATAAATATAGACGTTCTTTTGTAGCCTTGGCTTACTGACCTACAAAAGCAGCCTCCTTGAGTTTGCATGCCAGTCACTGAAGTGGATTTGTCAGGGATGAATTTGTGGTCTGGTCAACAAACACTCCAGCACTGGCCCTTAAGGGGATAGAATAGTTTTATTGATTTAAGAAATCAAAATAGCCAGTGTTTTACAAAATAGCCCTCATGTTTGTTGATTAGCTTTTTTAAAAACGGGACTCTTTGATCTGTAATGACCCGTCTGTGCAAGAGCTTGGAAACGAATTTCACACAATTCCCCCAGGGCATGGATGTTTTGAGTTTTCCACGGCCTTATTATAACCTCTGTGTGTGGAGCACAGTGCTGTCTTCTGGGCTGCTGGTCAGGAAGATCCAGGCGGGCCATGGTTCCGCAGTCTGCCCACAGCTTCACCCTCGGAGCAGAGGCGCTACTCTACTCTGCCACGTCCTGTCGGACTCGTTAAAAAGTAGCGGCTCTGGTTTCAGCGCAGTGCAGTAAACACAGGCCGAGCAGAATCTCCGTCCCGCTGTTTCCTCCTCTGATTGCACCATCACCACTACAACCCTGTATCTCTCCTCTCCACTGCTTTTCTCTCTCTCTCTCTCTCTCTCTCTCTCTCTCTCTCTCTCTCTCTCTCTCTCTCTCTCTCTCTCTCTCTCTCTCTCTCTCTCTCTCTCTCTCTCTCTCTCTCTCTCTCTCTCTCTCTCTCTCTCCTCCCCCCCCCTCCTTTCCTCTTGGTTTCACAGCTGCTGTGGAACTACAAGCTGAATCTGACCACAGATCCCAAATTTGAGTCAGTTGCTGGGGAAGTGTGCAAAACCACCATCGGTGAGGTGAGTAACACATATGCTGTACACACACACACACACACTTAGGTCTTCTGATTACTGTAGCTTTTATGTCCAATTCGGCTCTCCTAATTAATTGGACATGATGATAACACAACTGCTCCCAATTTGGATATATTGAAACAGCCTGGTGTCCAGTTAACAGGTGTGTTAATCAAAGATTTGATCTGATTTTGCTTTTATTTTGGTGACTGACCAGTTTTGTATTCATTGCTTTATTGCTTTAGTATTTTGAATTTCCTCTCCATGTTAAATCAGCAACTTTAGGACTGTGTTACACTGTTTGGTTTACTCTGTGAGGGGGTGGGTCTTGCTGAGGAGTAAATTGTGGTTAATTGCATGTTTTTGTACAGTCGGAAGACATACACAATACAGAGTGTTTAAGTCTTTCTGTACCAGGTATTCCCTGCCTTTGCACTTAACACAGGTGACATCAGGAGCCCTAATTATCTGACCTAACCTCTATGAAGAGTTGTGTTAATTAGGATCAGCTGGTGTAGTAAATGTTTACAATCATTTAGATTTGCTGAATGGGTGAGCATTTAGAAGCTGT